>JAOPJI010000101.1:13754977-13780396 GCA_027122695.1 Merluccius productus
AGAGAGAGAGAGAGAGAGAGAGAGAGAGAGAGAGAGAGAGAGAGAGAGAGAGAGAGAGAGTGAGAGAGAGAGAGAGTAAGAGAGAGAGAGAGAGAGTAAGAGAGAGAGAGAGAGAGAGAGAGAGGAAGAGAGAGAGAGAGAGAGAGAGAGTGAGAGAGAGAGAGAGAGTAAGAGAGAGAGAGTAAGAGAGAGAGAGTGAGAGAGAGAGAGAGAGAGAGATATGAGTTTAATAGGGGACACTCACATCAACTGACTTTGTGTGGTGCTGTTTTCGTTATCGTTGAGGATAAAGAGTGTGTGTGTGTGTGTGTGTGTGTGTGTGTGTGTGTGTGTGCAGTGTCGTGTGGTGTGTGTGTGTGGGGGTGGGGGTTATGGAATGCAATCAGACACAAACACTCAGACGTTGGTCAGGTCCAACGTCTTGTTCGGAGGTGTAGCTCAGTTCCCAAATCTCCTCCTGGCCAACAGAACGGTCCGAAGGCACCGTGAGACGGCGTCCTTCCTCCCCTCCACGCCGTCTCCTGACCTCTGGGGATGTGATGCCGTCGGGCCTTGGTTTAGATTAGATTAGATTAGATTAGATTAGATTAGATTAGATTGACTTTATGGTCCACCTCAGTGGAAATTTGTCTTTGGCTTCTCCAAAAAGTAAAAAGTACACACACAGAAGGCATAACACAACACAACACACAACATTAAATACATACCACATATACAACATCAAATAGTGCCAATGGGCCGGCAGCAGCAGATACGGTATTTAAATAAATAATACCAGAGAACAAGTCTTATAAATAACAAGCGTTCTCCGATGCGGTCCTTCTGTGTTCAATGCCTGTATGGCATATAGGGAATAAAAGACTTCTTGTACCGGTTCCAGCCGGCCCTTGGGACCCCGAATCGACGGGCCGGTGTTGATGGGTGTGAGGCGTCTGCAGTTCTACGTTTGGAGAAGTTATATGTTTAGGCTCCTCCCACCTCCTGCATCCTCCAACATCGACTCCACAGTAGCACCACAACACCATCACAGCAGCAGCGGGCCGACTAACCCCCCCCCCCCCCCCCAGTAGTAGCCCGCTGTTCACGCTGATATCCAATCAGGCGGAATGATAAATCACCGAATGTAGGCCTGTCTCGATGTGTGGTTCACCGTACACAACGTGCTGTCGGCATCGCTAACAAGGGTGGTGTCACGCCACGTTGTTGTTGTACGTACAGAACCGAACTGATTCACCGGCTTATGTTGTTTTTATAATTGTATTTAATAGATCGTGATGCTTGTTCTAGTTTCTCACACAGCCAATTCTAGCGTAAACCCGCCCGTTAACCGGGCGCCGTCGCAATAGAGGAAGGGATGAAGTGGAAACGGCGGTTCTACGGCGGGTCATTTGTGCCCTCTAGTGGTCGTATATCAACGAATGCACCTTTCAGACTCCTCACCCCACACACGCTGTTTTCCAGATCTGCGACAAGGAGTGGCACTACTACGTCATCAACGTCGAGTTTCCCGTGGTGACCCTCTACGTGGACGGTGTGACCTACGACCCCTACCTGGTGACGGACGACTGGCCCATCCACCCGTCCCAGATCGACGTGCAGCTGACCGTGGGCGCCTGCTGGCAAGGTATGGACGTGACGCGTCACGAGCGGTTAGCGGTAGGAGCCGGAGAGAAAATCATACATTTAGGCGGTTGTTTACCTACGCCGTGGCCCGCCATGACACCTGCGTGACTCCCTCATGCATATGCTAACACGGAGGGTTATTAATGAGTCTGCATACAGGGGCCGGTCGGGGAGAGAGGGGGGGAGGAAGGAGTGCCTCTAATGAGCGTTGTGTGTGTGTTTTTTTTTGGAGAAACCTTGTGCCTCACCCGCCTCTGATCCTCGGCGGATGCATCCGGGCTCAATGAAACGGTTTCCTTGCAGAAAATAAATAGGTATGCCGGCGCCGCCGCCGCCGCAACTCTGCGTGGACCGCAGATCCGATGGATTCGCCTCCACACAGCGCAGCTTAAGGGTACTTTGATGGCCAAAATGGGAGAACGAGCCTGCTTAATGATGCTTAGCCTGAGATAAAGAGTGGAGATATATATTTTTCTAAAGGGGCAGGAGAGGGTCATCCCGAGCCCCCTTTCATCTGCGGTAACGATTACCCCCACCACCACCACCCCCCCCACCACCCCCCCCATCACCACCACCACCACCCACCTCGTCTCTACCTCCTCCTATCTCTTTTATTGAGTGCACCGAGGCCCTTAGGAGGATTAAAAAGGCCCCTAACAGAAGGGGGTGAGTTCAGAGACCGGTCCTTCTTCTTTTCTATGGGGGTGTGGCCGAGAGGGATAAGCCTCGGTAAAGAGTTGTTAAGTCGATCCTGATATCTTAACACAAGCCATTAGTTTCAGCAGATTTCCGTTCCTTCCGGGCGCTGGCTTAGAGCGGCTAGTTTGTGGTAAACAGGTTTTTAGAGCTGTCTTGGGGAAAATGTGTTTCCTAGTTTCATTGTCTCGCATGTAGCGTTGCTCACGTGGCTGTTCGGTAAGAAGTAAAGGTATTGTCGATGTCGGACAGACCGGGAGCAAGTGTAGAAAATGCTAAATGATGGAATTGACTGGGCGACGGTGGAGGAGGGAGACGAGATGAAAGGCAAAGTGAGAGGGTCGAGAAGTCACAACTCAACAAAACATCGACGTCGAAGAGACCGCTTACGAGCTCTCAGCGTGTTCTCCGAGCACAGGAGCTGCAAATGTCGTTTTTTTTGTCTGTTTTCTCACAGAGGGGTTTTGGGGGGGGGGGGGGGGGGGGGGGGGGGGGGGGGGGGGGGGGGGGGCATGATGTTGGCAATCTGGCTGGAGAGTCTTGAAGATGCAAAACGGATCTGCCGTGAAGGAAAATGGTCAAATGACTGCTGGCTTGGCTGCACAGGTTGTGATTGGAGGAGACGCAGAGGGTAGCATAACATTGTTAATCACTTTAAAAGGTGGGGGGGGCGGGCAAATCATGAATCCGTCATACATCATTAACTTATCAAGCTGTCACATCAGCAACGCCCTCTTGAATGTACACACACATGCCCGAAGGAACAGTATACAGAGCTTTATGAGTGCATATGCCAGGGGACACATATGCACGCGCACACATGCACAGACTCATGCTTACATGAGTACACACATGCATGCACGCACACACATGCAGGCACGCACACATTATCCCAGCCATTCTGCTTGCCATTGTTTCTAATTTTTCTAAACTGATGTGTGTTTGTGCGCAGGGTTTTTTCGCGTGAGTGACACATTTCCTTCATTCTTTCCTCCCAATGGGAACATTATCCCAACTGCAAGGAACAAAATGGGAAGGGACAGGAAATGGCATAAACTGCCTCTTTGACAAACACGCTGTCCCTGCAGTCCTTCAATATGCAAGCATTGTTTCACTTAATCCACCATAATGATGCAAATGTATGCTATTAATTATTTGGGGCTGAATCATATCCATGCTAAATGGTTTCAGAAATGCAACGGGGACACCAGACTCAATAAAGTGTTTAGGCAGAGAGCAATGGGGAGACGCATTACTTGGAATTAATCTTTTTTTCCCTTTCTCCGCCTTTCTCCCCTTTCTGTTATTTGCATTAAGCCCATGCATGGAAATTAGCCTTTTCCATTTGTAATGTTCTTAAAATGGCGAGATTGTTTTTGTGCCGGTGTAGATTCAAGCGTGAAGTCCTCTTTAGCTAAGCTCTTAGTTAAAACCTTGTCTTAATAGCTGTTGGTGAATAGTTATCTCCAAGTACTTTGCTTTCAAAACATTTTTTTTCATTTGAATCCACAGTGGAAACCTTTTTTTTTGGCTGCTAAATATGGTTTTGTCTTATACACTTTTATATTCCTCTTTGTTTTAACAGACGTTATATTTGCAGTCTGCTGTGGAAGATTTGGTTAAAGGAGAAGCATTAGGTTGCAATTGAGTAGATTTATGTCAAACCACTGATTCATATGACATCATTCACATCCCGCTTAATGAGTTACCTTCCATTTTAATCACAGCACCACATTAATTTAGTAATGACATTTAATTTGTTTTCTTCAATCAAAAACAATTTGTTCATGTAGTCATCAAATATTTAAATTAATTATGTATTTAGTCACAATAAATAAAGAAACAATAACTATTTGATTGTTTGTGTGGCAACTAAACTGTCCCATTCAAATGAATCGGGGTAGTGCCCCCTCACTTCAAAAGCTCTGCTTGCTTCTAAAAGTGTTGCATGTGAGCCAAAATGGCTGCCGTAATTGCAGTGGATCTCTGGCTGACTCCAGGTGGCAGGTTTCTTCAGTGCAGCCCACTTGTCACCAAGGTAGCTGAGCTGCCACTGGGGCCTTCGCCTGCAGTTCATCAGGCCGCAGTTGGTCCTCCTGGGGCACATTCAGTGGACTTGCATATGGAACACTTGGTTGGGTCCGTTACTGCTCAGGATACATGTGTTGCTCATGATGAGCTCTGGTTTACACTGTGTTGGTAAAACGTTTTGTTTGGTTTCATGTATGCCCAACACATTGTTGAAAACAGAATTACAGCACATTGCAAAAGAACAACAACATATTGGCAAGGTTCAAAGTAACCATAATTGAACTGGTACTGTATGTGCGCAGTACATGGTGACAGTTATAATATGCTTTGTACTTCTGATATGCCTGTCTTGAAGAGTCATTTATAAGTCATGGTTTGAAGTACCATGTTTTATTTGTTTATTTGTCTCTTTAGAATTGTGTTCACATGGAAAATGTTGACATAATATGACATAATTAGACTCATTAGTGTGTTATTTTCTGTCTTTAAAAAATCTGTGGTGTACAATTAATTGTGGCAAAATTTTGGAATTAATTGCAGGCAAATGCTGCAAATAATGAATGTAAAAGTTTTACATGGCATTGTTTTCCACTCAGATTTTTTTTCAAACGGACTTACAGATGTCGGAAGTGTGGCGCTGTGCCGCAAGAGGCTTACCTTGTGGTCCAGTAGTATTTGCTGATAGTGCCTTGTTCCAAACAAGTCCAGGTGGTTCATTAGCATAACCCATTCATATCCCCGTCTCCATAGGGTCATCCCAGCTATTTCTCAGGCTCTATAAATTCTGGAAAGGGGGCTAGTAGGAGGTGGTAAAAAAAAAATGGCCATCAACCTCGCCCTCTTCTTAGATGGGCCAGGGGTCCCAGGATACTAAAGGAAGGCGTGTGTGTGTGTGTGTGTGATTTAGAGAACTATAAACAGATGCGTCAGGGATTTATAGGTGACTTAATGAGGTGTAGTAAAAGTGACTTATTAGGACGGCCATGCAATACAGAGTCCTATAATGCCACAGTTATCTTTTCCATTACTTTGGATTTGAGTTCAGGAAGTTTTGCACAGAGACAGAAGAACAATCATCTTCAAAGAAAACACAAACCTAGCCAGGCCGTTAGCAAGGTTTGTGTTGCCCATCGCTATAAATTAATCAAAAAAACTCCAACATTAACACTCCATTAGCAAGAACATGTCTTGGGCATTTGTCTTACAATTAGGTAAGATAGATAGATAACGACTCTGAAGACTTTGAAGAACCAGTGCAACTGCCAGGCTTTTAAATGGATGGGTAGGTTTAGTGGATAACACCATAAGGGAAGGCTGCCAGTTCCGACAGAAGGCACCGTTTAAAAGTGCTGAGTCACAGACACCGAGGGTTACAACCCTAGTGCTCAAATGGAGATTTATTTATCAAAAAGAGGTCCGGTGAATGCCCTGACATTAAACCCACCTGCGAATACCATCCTTGCCAATACACAAACCTTTTGATTGACTCCCCAGACCGGCATGTTCACATGTATACAGGAAGAACAGGGCCAAGTCCACACAGAAAATAGTCGACATGCCTGGCTAAAGCTTTTCCCAAGAACACAACCAAAATGCTAATATCGTTTTTTTGTGTTGCCTCACTGCCAGCAGCATACCATAAAGGTTTCATGGCTGGCTACGCGGAAGCCACCGTTGAACTTATTGTATAAATGGAAGCTGGTGGGAGACAAAGCTTTCTGAGACCCCCCCCGTTCTGCCTTTGATTCGAACCCGGCGTGGTGCACTGTGCCACGTGTTGGCTTTGATGGCCCATTTGTATTCGCACTAGACCTGACTCGCTGCATTCCATGAATCCTTCTGAGGATCAATTATTTCGCCGATGAGGGAAAGGAAAAGGTTCACGCTGCGAGGCGAGGCCCGCGCACGGCCGGCATTGTTGCTCCCCTTGGAAGTGTTTGTGTACAAAGCTATCTGCCAGACCACTTGCCGGCGTGCCCTCGGGTGCCTAGTTTATCCTGTCAAAACAAACACGGCTCCCGGGTTCTTCTCTGTTCCGCTAACAAAACACCTCAGAGTCACTGTGTCAATGAAAGCGGGAGTTTATCCGCGCATGAATGCACAATCGCGTACAATCTCAATTTTATGTGAATGCGATTGCAAAATCTACATGGTAAATATGCTATTCTAGGAAGCGACTAACATCCTATTTATATTCTGTTCTTTTACACGTTGAATGAATTTTTTTTGCAGCTTTGTAATTTTTTGTTTCGACCTTCAACAACACTGACGTTTAAACTGCATTCTTGTGGCTAATTGCCCAATGAGTCCCTGGCGAAATGAACATGGGCACTGTAAGCCATCGGACGGCTGTTTAACTTGATGACTGTGTGACTGAATAGTGGGGCTGACTGACCAGCAGCCGGCACCCTGTCTTCACTTGATGATGAACGAAAGGAAGGTGAAAGCATGAAGCCTACTGCTGACACCTCCCAGGCCTCGAGGATTCAAGATGTCAGCCACTTGATTAATGGGCAGAGAAGAGGGCTTGAGAGGGAAGCTGAGCCTGCCTGATGGCATCACATGTCCAAAAGGACTGAAGGAGGCTTTAGAAGTAAGCCCTCCTCCACCCTCCCACAGCCACTATGGGCTAGGGCCTTTTAAAGAGAGTGGCAAAGCCAAAGATCAGTTGAAGCAAATCACTCATCTATTGGCTAAAGATTTTCTTGCCACTGTTTATCACTGCTGAAGCCACTTTGGATATTGCAAGTGTGCCATGAGTTGTGAATTGTATTATGAAAGTGAAATGGTTTTGTGGTATAATGCTGCATACATTGACCGGTGCATTTTCTCAAAGAAAAATATAGCGTCAATTGGATTGTTGACACATTTCTTTACAGTGTCATATTTCTGTACGTGAGTGCTAGTAATCATTTGCAGAGAGATCAACCTGGGCCAATGGCTTTGTGGGTAAGAAGCAATTAACAATAGGTAGGAACAATATAAGATAGGAAACTGCAAGGTCTCTGCAACATCAATCACTGTAATGGAAGGAAGCGGTGATCAATTTTTCACTGGAGCATGAGGCAATGTAATTAAGCCAGCAAAATTAGGTCACCGTCACCATGCCAATTGTACATGTAAAAATAGGTATTATATTGTGTTTTTTTTTTAAGATAGAACCAAGGCTTTAATTATGTTGGGTTGGCTATGAAATAAGCAGCTTTCTTTTTCAGCAATTTAGAGCACTTCTCTTTTGCCAAAAGTAATAAATCGCGCACTTTTTTGGTTGGTCAAGGAAAAAAAGCACCACTTCAGGGTCTTTTAACTATCCATGGACAACTGTTGCATAACCTATAACCAACCTTATTTTTTTCTAAAGGTCAGCCTATGCATGTTTGGCTTCATGCTTGCCGTCATTTTGGCAGATATAAAACAAACTAAGCAAGAATAGAGAGAGCATCGACGGGTGATAAAGACGTCTGGACAGAGTTGACCTCAGCTCAGCTGTCATTGCTAGAAACCCCTTTCCCAAACACCCTCCTCTGAAGCTGTAAAAAACATTTTATGAAACATTATCCGATACTAGTTAATATGGGGAAAGTTGCGATTGAGACCCTAATAAATGCCAAAATATGAACTTGCTATTTCTAGATAGACGTTGTAGCACAGTTGTTGACTTCCCAACTGGACTTTTTTTTTTATAGAAACACACCTAGAAGCCATAAGAAGAATGACATCTTCAGGCACTTTAGCATTGGCTTCAACATTAAGCAAGAATCCATCTTTATTCCTCTAATTTGCGGTGGAAGAAATGCGTTATGACGTCTTTGTCAGACACAGCCTAAATGGCCTGCTGCTAATGATGGCTACTCTCCTTCCCTGGGACCTGACTACTGCCATCATCATTTCTTTCAAACTAATGTATTTTTCGAATTAATCAAACTGAATAAATGACCCAAAAGCTATTTATTTTTTTCTCCTATTGTCTTTCAGTTATACAGCTCAATGGACTTTGGAAGGAAATGGCAGCTTGTTCACGAACACGTAACACCCAGCAGGTTTTACTGGTGAGTCACCTGCTCATCTCCCATGTATACTCCATGCCTTTCACATGTCTTCTCTCTCCTCTGCCAATCTATGCTTTTTAACGTACAAATTCTGACAGAATTGCGTATACCAAATGCTTTTTTCCATACAAAACACATAATACAATACTCACCCAATTCCCTGGGAAACGCTGCATCTAGAAAGCAATGTCCTATGTCACAGAGGCTCTACATCCACGTAAACCCAGCTCCATCGCACCTCTTTTCTCCCCACTGTCCTGCACAGACGTGACTGCACAGAGGTGCATCTGTCTCTTACCCCCACGCATCCGCACAAACCAGCATACATATGGGCCTTTTCCCATCGGTCTATTCACATAATACATAATAAATGTGTAACGTCTAATGCTGGATCCAAACCCTTGTTCCGGACACTCCTTGAGGACGTGTAAAAAAATCAAGACGTGAGCTGTACAGCCTCCAGTTTGACTGCATTCACACATCTGCTTAATTGGCCTACTAGGAATAGTAAAATACTGCCGCAGCACGAACAGCCGGAAAGCAGTGGCTTTCTGCTGTAATCTGCGATCAGTGGAATTTACAAACACAGGGGTATCATCCTGATGCCCAGTGGTATGACATACAGCAACTCACTGTTTGGCTGACCCGGCACCAAACTAAACTGCCTTGCAATGGCAGATTACATTTGTATTTACATTATCGTGGAGGTTTTCTGTGGGGGGGAAAACAAGCCCCTAACAATGTACTTTGGGTTCATCCGGCATGAGATAATGTGTCGGACACATTTTTCGGAGGAGGATACCATACCATGTCTACTTTCCTGCCATTTTTAGCTGAGCTAAGCTAACAACCAAAAAAAAAAGGATTTTACTGCACAGCTTTCTCATTTTTGGTGTTCCTTCCTCTGATCCATTGCTTTTCCTTGACTTCATAATGCAGGTCTGTGTCAGGTCTTGATAAGGAGCTCGATCTTGTCCACATGGAAGCTCACACGCCTGATGGAAGTAAGCCCTTATTACACATGCACACACACATGCACACACGCACGCACATACACAAACATATCTGAAGACACACACACACACACACACACACACACACACACACACACACACACACACACAAACAAATGATCCCACACACACTCACACACATACACACACACATATGATCAAACACACACACCACATGCTTGGATACACAATTTGACACATGTAATTTCACCCTCCCACACCTTCACATGTACACATGTGAGGGAGAGTAGAATGAGAGAGAGAGAGAGAGAGAGAGAGAGAGAGATGGAGAGATGGCAAGACGGAGAGAGAGAGAGAGAGAGAGAGAGAGCATAGGAAATTAAATAAAGATAAAAGCAGGAGGTCCACAGGACACAGTAAAGATTCCCATTCCGATGCGCTCACACCGTGTCCCCATGGAGACGGAGCTGGATTATCCCTGTGATAAGTGCAGCGCATACTTGATTAAAAAGGTCTTTCTGTTCATCCCCCTCATGCACATGCCGGATATGTCAGCTCCATAACTCTGGAGCACATTAACAGCGCGGTTTACACCTAGTTCACACCTAGTTCACACCTCAGGGCTGTGGGGTCAGCCCAGCCTGGACTCCTATAATTTTCCTCCTTTCTTGCACACTGTTTTTGTTCTTGTGTAGGAGGACCAGGCCCTGATTGCCTGGCACACTCAATTGTTGACTCTGTAAATAAACACAGTAGGTCAGAGAGTATTATGTAAAGGATAATGTACAACAAGCCATTATTGCGATATATATATACCCTGACATGCATCTTGAATCACGCTGAAGGGTGATTCAAGCTCATTATCCCGCTTATTGCATGGCTACTTACTAAAGAAATCAATACCTTGACACAAAATATAACAACAACAAAATATTTTATTTATTTAAAAATGATTGGTGTGCTTCCGCTAAAAAAAAAATAGCCTGTTAGACTCTACGGTTTGGAAATAGCGTCCATAGCAATGGTCTGTTATTCATAGCAGTGGTCTGCTATTCAGAAATAACAGACCTATGTCTCTCACTCTCACTCTCACTCTCACTCTCACTCTATGTCGATCTCCCTCTCGCCTCACAGAAGGGTAAAGATGCTGTACCCCCACAGTGTATAAATATTCATTCATTCGTGTTTGAAGCATCCTGCTGCTTCAGTGCTATACAATTAAACAGCCGGGCTTGTCTCCTCACTGTGTGGCAGATGTTCAGTATGTCACATGCCGGGCTCAGATGTGCACGGAGAGCAACAGGAACTACCCCTTCCCGGGGTATGTCGACATCAGCTCCCTGGTGGTCCAAGACGACTACATGTTCATCCAGGTAAAGCACCTGCAATAACATGTCCCCACAAAGATAGCAATCCAAACCGTGTGTGTTAAGTGGGCAACCACCTTTCAGTGTGTATAACGGTGGTAGTATCGGTGTGAACTATTTGGTTTCAGTATGAATTCATTGTTGTTAATTAATTCATTACTTAAATGCTATAATAACTGGATAATAATAATAACTGCATGCATTCATCCAAAGCATCTTACAATACTGTGAACGCATATATTGTTAGCATGCATTTGAGCTTGTTATGTTTGCATTTCATATTCTATAGTAGAAATTAAAATAAAAAACAAACAAACATTCAATGCACAGTTTTAACCTTCAGACATCCTCTTCCACAAACAAACCACACAACTGATATTGGAAAGTGTCCACCCCACCAATAGCAGCAGTACATTACATGTCTTTCAAAAATAACCCAAGCGGTTCTTCTTCCCTGCTCTCTCCTGTTCCCCTTGCCTCCCTTATCTGTCATTTTCTTATAGCTCAGGAGAAAAGGTGTTGACAATTGTGGTTCCAATGTAATCAGAGTATTTAGGTAGACCTTGGGAAGAGCCAAGATACTGGCTATAAGCGACTGAGGAACGTACCTATCATATGAAGCCCACAGACACTAAGGCTTAATAAAAGTTTATCTTAGTATTACCTATGTGAAGTTCTAACTAAGTGTATTTCCGTGAGTATTATGATTACGGGGCTACGATGGTAATTATGATTTTGATTATGGTTATTTGTAGTATTTGTAGTATTTGTAGTAATAGCATTAGTCATATCAACATGTTGTGGGAGTAGTAGAAGTAGACCTTTTGTGGTTGCCTTTTTATTATTGTTGTTGTTGGGTACACCAATCGTTTGAATGTGAGTACAGCCATCATTCACCCAGTAGACCAAAAAGGGGCTTTTAGAAAGCTACTTACCTGGACTACCTACAGGCAACCTCGCCCCCGTATAATGCTACTGTGGACATTTTAGACAAAAAAATATAGACTTGTTCTCTAAGGGCACCTCTGTCACTTATAATGGAGGTTTTCCAAGTAAACCTCAACCGCTCAACCTTAGCCTCCCCTTTACAATTCCAGTGTCGCCGCGTTTTCTAAGCGTCACAGATGAGAGACCCCGAATGTTACGGCGGGGGTCATAAAATCCATCATCCAAATATCCTTATAGTTCACATCTTCCACGGTTGTCCTGCCATCGATCTTCTGCTTCTTCACTCAATCGGCTGTCGGTGCGTTCTGCTGCTGCTACTACCACCCACCGTTCCCACTCTCTATAGCTTTGGGACACGCTTGAGAGTCATATCTTTGTCTTTCTTTTGAAATTAGAATAAATGTACTAAAAGAAAAGTGCTTGATTGGCTCTTTGGGAAACAATTATATAAAGGAAACGATAATTTTTTCTGATAAATTACACAATACAATTTCACAGTTTTCCGCTGTCTCCTGTTTGTTATTGTGTGCACACGCGCGTGTTTGTTTGCGTATGTGTTTGTGAGAGTGTAGGTGGAGACGCTCGGAAGCAAACTTATTTTCCGGCTAGCATAGCCGCAGGGCTATTGACTAGTCCTTAACCCCATTCGGCATTGTGTTTTTGTGCTGAACGAGCTAACAGCCATACGCCTCCGAGTGTTTGCACGGGGCCTAAACCATTAAGGATGGCTTTCCTCTAGACAGGACTCAAGCATTGGCTAGGTGACTTAAAGATTTATCTCGACAAAGAATAATGAGGCTATTGATTGTTCGAGAAGATATTTACCAACTTCTAACGTGACACCCTGTGAGTGCATCGACACACCCAGGGAGCGGGCAGCGTCCCCCTGAATACCCAGTCTGGAGATATTTCGGTAAAGTCCGGGTTTAGTCGCAGAGATGTGCTTCCCCCAGGACACATTGATGAATGGGAGAGTTTATTGAGTGCCAGATTAAGTGATCAAAGACAAGATGGTGGATGTATAGTTAATTTACTTTCACTTTTTCTCTCTTTGTCTATCATGTAATGTACTACAGGTTCCTACATCAGGTCGGGCCAAATACTACGTGTCCTATAAGAGAGATCCGTTCATACAGATCAAACTTCCCAAATACTCCTTGCCTAAGGTAAGATGCAGAGGACGAGGGCAAACGATTCATTACCTTTACTAGTTTAACTAAAAACTATTTTTAGCTCATTTTAACATGCTGTCTTTATTCAGACAAACCCTGCTGCTTCTCCAAAATTATGCAAATCAACTCCATGTAATGTATGAACGATGTAGACTTAATAGTGTGTTGCGACATTGTTCAGCCTACACTGTTGAACCAAATCCAACATGAGACTCTCACTGAGCCTTTTTTTAGTCGTATACATTTACATTTGTGTAATAATGTGTATCTTTTTGCACATTATTACACAAATGAGTATCTACTCGTGTTACAACTAGGAGTAATTATTGTTTTTTGGCAACATATTGTTCCGCTGAAGTTGGACGACATGGCTGCTCTCATAGCGTCTCGTTGGCTCTAACCTCAGCCCCTCTCTCTCTCTCTCTCTCTCTCTCTCTCTCGACCTTGCCTCACCCCCCTGCCTCTCTCTGACAGGATTTGCACATAGTCAGCACTGATGAGAAGCAGGTGTTTGCGGCGGTGCAGGAGTGGAACCAGAATGACACCTATAACCTTTACCTGTCTGACACCAGAGGGATCTACTTCACCCTGGCCATGGAGAATGTTAAGACCACCCGGGGCATTGGAGGAAACCAGATGCTGGACCTGTATGAGGTGCGTCTACGGCCTGATGTGCGTTTTATTATTCTGTGGACGGGCATGTGACTGACATATAGATCAGGGATGGGGTACGGAGAGAGAAAAACAAAACACAAATTGAACACGCACACATATACACTCACATGCACACAGACACACATACACATTCATATAGATACACACACACACACACTCCACTTACTGCACAAGTTTCTCATGAAGAATAGCGGCCCCTATGTGGACGCCTGTCGATTATCTTTCTAATAGAGTAGATCTACTACCCCAAATTTTCCTCGGAGAAAAGTGCATTGCTTTTGGTTTCTTCCGGGGGGGGGCGGGGCAGGGGAACCATGCCCCAGTTAACTGTCCTTTGCCTGTATGAATTACAGGCCACCGTCTATCATCTTGTTGTCAGCAGAAGATGCATAAAATATGCGCTTAATTAGGTTGACGACCAGGCACCTCTGGACTTGTAATGACCTTGTTAGATTAACGGCGCGCTGTGTGGTCACATTAGCATTCATATCAGGAGAGAGCAACACACTCTCCCCCGCTGCGATCAGTTGATCACTCATACCCTGGCAGGTGTCATCGATTGGACAGTGAAGTGGCGCGGTAAATAAGGACATTTCTTCCGGGTACTGCACTTTGTCTGGGTGATGGAGGTGTGCGTGCGTGTGTGACAGTGTGTGTGTGTGTGTGTGTGTGTGTGTGTGTGCTCGCTCGTTTGTGCACGTGTCTGTGTGTATAAGGTTGGTTATAAGTTGTTGTGCATGCAGGGTCCTTTGTATGTCTGTGAGTTTGGCAACTATGTGGTGAAGCACACCTAAAACTAGAAACAAGGTTCTCTTCCTCCCTGCGTTCGCCGGGTCCATTACAAGGCCTCCCTCCACTTATTGTTGTTAAATCCTGAAATACTGCACTACAGAGACCCATTGTGTTGCAAAGGCCAAACAGTCGGATATAGACTAGAAACGATAAAGATGCAGGAATAGTTTCCTTTAGGTCCTCTCCTCCACAATTCATCGCTGTTCCCACTAGGCAACCGCTCTCTCTCTTTATCTTGTCTTTGTATCTTCTCTCTTTATCTGGTAAAAATCAATTGTGCTGTTTCCCCAAACGAAATTGCACAGCCACTATCCAGATGATAAAAAAAAATAAAAATGAACGTCATTATCTATCGCATTTGATTAGCAAGTATTTTGCTTAATTACAAGCCTTTGTTGCTCACATTTTTTTACCAACGTTATCAAAATTGTTTGAGCAACAAAGGACCCCGCAGTGCCTCCAAACTTTTTCGATATGAGACCCCAACGGTCACCTACTTTCTTCTGTACAATGTGTACACAAAATGAATGTGAGATCATCCATCCATTATCTGAAGTAGTTTGAAGTTGGGTCACTTGATGAGTTTCCATTTGAATGTTTTTTTTTTCAATTCGACGGTAGGTTTTCTTTTCCTTAGAAAATGTAGCTTCATTTAGGCTTTCTACTTTCATTACTTTTAATTTCATTCTATTAAATCTGGCAGCAAATTTGTTTTACTTTGACCTATTTCAGTCTGTTGAAAAGCATAATTAAACTAGTTATGATTACTTATGACTAGCGATTGTGTTAAAGCAAGTAACTTCCAGAAGAGCTGAATTTATGGTTTGGATGGCTATTATTAATGAGGACTGTAAGTACTGAATACTGTGAGGTTGTTTTTTTAAACAAGAATCTATTGAATAATATATAAATAATTTATATCATGTGAAATGTATCACATTATTTGACAGGAGTCTTATAATTATACATAATTTGTTCACTATTTCCTGTTTTATATATTATATATTGACACGATGAAACCATTTTAATCACTCAAAACATTTGAAGAACTGACAACACCAATGTATTATTAGATTTGAAACCCTTCAGTATCTATTCATCATCGATAATGATACAGATAATTGTAGCTATTTTTCCATTAGGAAAAGTTGGAAAACCACGTGTAACTGTCCGGCCATCCCCATGCAGTGTGTGTTTATACAGCAAAATTAAGACGGCTAATATATGACTTGATGTTTTGTGTACGCATGTGTGTTCAATACAAATAAAGTCAATTCACCCTTCCTTGTGTCATGTTACGCTGTAGGTAGTTTTTCATTTTCTTCAATTCGCCTGCCCTCATCAAAAACGACAGCGATATCAACCGCCGGCTTGTTGTAGCGCCAGTGATAATGCTGGTTCATATGGGGAAGGTCTGATTTCATGTGTGTGGGTGCATCATTGACAATGGCAGGTGCCACCACACTGTTCCTGCGAGAAAGTTGCAGAGAAAAATAACACTGGCATATGAATAAAATGATAATAGATCAAAACAAAACAGGCCACAGTGTTGCAAAGAGACTGCAGAAGACATGCCAATTACGCAGCTCTGTCAATGTGTCCGCCTAGTCCACCTGTGTGGACCTGGCAGGCTTTCGTATTTATAGATGTCAACTGTATTATGCTTAACGTCTTACTTTTTATATCCCAGGGGGTACGCAGGTTCGGCGAGTGTATTTTTTTCCCCCAGTTACATCTAGTTACGATGATTGCCATGAAGTGCAGACGCACCTTGACAGCTCTCTGTCAACAGTGGAATCCCCCTGTTAATAGTGCACGCAGTGGCGGGACCCATCTTTGCCACACCATGATTTCAGATCTGGGCTTGGAGAGATCAATATGGACATCCTCCATTTCATCCTGAAAAAGGGGGGAAAAAATTGAAGTGGTGTTTGCAAACGAAAGTGGCACATTGGTGCAGAAGCCTGGTTTTTCAAGGTGTGTGTGTGTGCATGTGCATGTGCATGTGCGTGTGTGTGTGTGTGTGTGTGTGTGTGTATGTAGGGTGTGTGCGTTTGTGGTATGAGGCAGGTCTCCAGGATAAATAATTACCACAGTGATTGACAGATCAGGTCGATGAAGAGGGGTAGATCCCTCATTAGCCACGTCCATCCCCAAGCAACAACTATTTTTTTCTTCTCCCATTTGATGACAATGTCAAATGTGCCGCCTATTAGTGCCACTTACACTGACAGACACCTTTGGGGAAGGAAAGGCATGCGACTGTAGCCTTTCACCATGACAAGCGCTTGATGTGGAGCGGGGGCCGTCAGCATTGGCTCTCGACTCCGCAGTGCTCCCCAGGTCCAGTTTGGAAAATAAGTACGAGAGGAGTTCCTGAGAGATAAGAGGCACGGGTGTTTTAACAGGATTAAGTCCGCAACCAGCGCCAATACAGGGCTTGATATTGGAAAAAGATTTGGGCGATGCTTGTCGACCTGTTCTTTTTTACCGCACAAAGTCGGCCATGTCGCATGCTGACACATGAACACAGCATTTGCTGTCAACAGCTGTCAATGTTTTGTAAAGACGACGATATGCTCATCTTTTTATCTCTTTTTCTTTTAAAATTGATTTATTATTAATCTTTTTATAGTCTTTTTTTCTGTATGATGCTGTATATTATTACCTGACATTGTATTGTTAGGATTGTTAGGATTGTGGGACTGTGTATCACTAAAGGAAGTTAAGAGGGGAGGAGGAGACAGGGTGGGATGTGAAAGTGTGGGAGGGTGGTGTTTTTATGTGTACTAGTTTTTTTCATTTCTTGTCATGTGTATCGGTTTCTTGGACCCCCCTCGAGAACAAGATGGCGCATCTCCAGGGGTTATCCTTCCTATACATTTCAAGTGTAAATTGACATGTAGTGGGTTGAGGCGTATGAAACAAGCTCAGTTGTATTTGACATGTTTGGAATGTTTAAATGACTTCCTACATCACCCGGATGTTAACCGGTGTTTAAGCATGCCGCTATGAAAAATGTTATCACTCCATCCGTGCGTCTGCTAGGTGGCCGGTGTCACGGGCATGCTGATCGCTAACAGGAGACACGACAGCCAGGTGAAGACCTACATCACCTACAATAAAGGACGGGAGTGGAGGCTTCTGCAAGCACCCTCCACGGACATAGATGGGAATGACATTCACTGCATACTGGTATGTATTCGCACTATTAACCGCCTGATGCATGATTCAAGTACTCACTGTAGATGATGGTCATCGGGGTTAGATCTGCAATGACGAATGTCTGTGTGGAGCGAAAATCTAATTTTAAAAATGACAAAAGAGGATACCTTTATTTGTACACTTCATGTGCAAACAATTGTATTTACGTAGCAGCTATCAATGGACATACCGATAAGTATGTTGACGGGAATTCAAATAATCAGATGAAAACTAGATAAACAAGGTATGAGCAAGCGTATAAGTAAGCAGCGGTACAAAGCAGCTTGCGGATAGGAACAGCCGAGGTAACGGTTGGAGAAGGATAATCATTAACAAGGTAGTCTACTAACTGCTAATGACTAACTTCCTTTTGAAAATGAATGCACGTGATGAGCTACAGGGTTTGATTCATCCTGCTGCCGAGGGACGGTCTGGCGTGCTTCCTTAAAAGACAAGTCACTTACCCAGTATGCATGTATGTGCTTCGGTGATTTAATGACAGCAGGCAGTGAATTTAAGACCGTATTACTAAGTCATACAACATTGCGTCAAGGTAGACACTGTCGTGCGCAGAGGTGAACACAGATATAGATTTGATTGATATAGATTGTGTTTACACAATCATGCAAACAGGTTCGCAAAAAAAGGACTATCTTACTTGTCTTACTTGCGGTGCACTGTTATGTGTCACTTGTTAAGGATGCCTGCAATTTAAGCATTTCAAGACTGCTCTGTCACAGTGGTTGGGGAAATTAAGGCTAAACTAACTGTAAAACTACGACTCGACTTTTATGACTAATGTTACTCTCTTGCACAACAGGGAGAGATATTGCACTGTATTCCTAAATTGCTGCAGTGCCTGCTTCTTAAAACGGCCCGGTAGACACAGAGAAATGATGACAACAAAACAACAACAACAACAAAGTCGACAGCTAATAAGGACTTAATGCTGTTTAGAAGTTGACTGCCAGAATGTGTGGAGGTACCGGCACACAGGGTTACCCTTGTAGTGTGTTCTGGTGACATTTGAATTACTGTTGAAGTCCTCTTTTTAATGTTCAGCTACCGCTGTCACGCAATCAATTTTTATGATGAGCACCGGTGCGCTCTCTCTCTCTCTCTCTCTCTGTCTCTCTCTGTCTCTCTCTCTCTCTCTGTCTCTCTCTCTCTCTGTCTCTCTCTCTCTCTCTCTCTCTCTCCCCCCTCTTTGTTTTGTATACTTGCCCTGCAGAATTTACATTATGCATTTATGCAAATTCAACTGCTCATTGTTTTTAATGACAAGATAAAATGCAATTATCACAAGTCACAGTCGGAGTCATTTGGACGCTTTAGACTAATGCAATTAGCTAGGATGTTTTTACAGAGGTATATATATTTTTAAACTCTAAGCTCATATCTACTAAACGGTAAATGGAATAAACTGTAGGGAGGGCTTTCTTAATTGATGGACGTGCCTCGGAACCACCTGGTCAATTACCCATCACAGTGTGTTTTCTTGCAGGGTTTTTACAGTGTTTTATGTACTTTTCCTGTTCATGTAAAGCTGTTCTGCCAAAGTCCTGTGTATTGAGCACAGCTTTCCCCTCTTTAGCCTTTCTGTTCACTTCACCTGCAACTGCAAACGTCAGAGAACCCCTACTTGTCGGGAACAATCTCCACCAAGAGTTCTGCGCCAGGAATTATAGTTGCCACAGGTGAGATGGGAAAGCCATAATCTCTAGCAAATGCTCACTAGTCCTACTCAATGTGGGACAAATGGCTTTTCACAAAGGATTTGCTTGCTGTTACTAAAATGCGTTATTCTCCGCTTTGAACATCCATGATATGGTTCTTACTTTTGCCAAAAACTATTCTTCCTAAAGCTTTAAACTGTTATATGTATATATATATACAGTATATACAGTATATATAGATATACAAGTTGTATGATATGATATGTATGCATATATATACCGTTTACTATATGGTGAGTGCATGTATGTTTTCCATGGGTGGCCCCAGTGGGAATTGAACCCCTAACTTTTCCCTCCCCTTCTTACTCCATACCGCTCCTCAGTTTACTTTTGCATCGTGTCACTTCCCTTCACCTCTATTATTTCACGGACACACGGGAAGCACCACTCGTTGCCGCAGGAGCCATTTTCCCCAAGTCGTATAATAGATTGAAATCATAAAAGTATATTGAGATAACGTCATTTGAAATTGACAGAGATAAAAAATAGCGTGGGTGTGTAGATGTTCCTAATGCAGATGTGTGGGTCTTTGATTAATGGTGTGAGGCAACGAATTGATGAGCGTGTTTGTGTCTGTGGAGCACCGGAATGAGATAAGGAAGAGACAAAGTCAACTCTGCGGCCTGTATGTTTTTGATAAATGCATGCGTCTGTGCACACGGTAATATGTGTGAATTGATAGGCATCTCCGTTGAGAGCCTTGCATTGTGTGTCTTTAAAACCGTTGCCACCCAAGTCTTTGTTATGGGGTATATATGCTATTCACTTTCCCACTCCGCCTTTGGGACGTCGCCTGGTGCAGATATATCCTCCCACTAACATGACAAAGAGTATTGCACGCCTGTTTACTGATTTACTGAGCCAAGACTGCAGAGCAAATCAACAGGGGTAGGCGTCATGGGTGTACACTATCAGGAGTGCTGTTTTGAATTGCTTTGGACAAATCGCCAAAAGTGATTTTGGCGATTTGAACAGTGATTTGTTTAGGCACAGTTCCATATTGTGTAAAATATTGTATTCTTCCTGTTATGTTTGTTGTGTGTATGTTGTCTCTGAGTAACTTATTATGTATGCACAACAATGTACTTTTGGTAATTAAATTGCAGGAAATATCGGGGCAGAGTTGTCTTACAACAGCGTTGGTATGTTTATATCATCGGATGCTGGCAACAGCTGGAGACAGGTAAGCTTGTGTAATTCACAATCGATCAAATCAATGTGTGTCATGTATGTGTTATGTGAGTTTCTGTATATGTGTATAAAGAAAACACAAGGTTATATTAGTTTCTGTATATGTATATAAAGAAAACACAAGGTGAGTTTTTGCCTATGTCTTCGTGCAGATATTTGAAGAGGAACACAATGTGTGGTTTCTAGACAAAGGAGGAGCACTTGTTGCAGTGAAACAGCCATCGGTACCGACCAGATACTTATGGTAGGTCACAATTTCACACTGAACTCATCTCGCATTAACACCCACGAGGTTTTTCGCCGCACATATACGCTCGCGTATATGTGTACTTTACTGTTAATGACAACAGAACATGTTTTCAATAATGTTCTTTCCATTTTTGCCAAATTGGTTGCTCGCCATTCGCCTGAGTGCAGACTAATCCAAGTGTGACCAGATCTGTTTGCCAGTCACTCCTGTAACAGTTTGGAAATTAGTTTTAGAACCAGCGAGGTGTAGCCTTATGGGTTTTAGTCCCCAAACCAATTTAAGTGCTACAAAACAGATAGATAAGAGGGGGGAAAAAAGGGGGATCTTGCTTGCCTTGTAGGGCGGCGGTTTTCTTTGTTTCAAGGTGTGCTGTCTGGTTAAAACATTTCCCTGGCCTGAATCCTCATCATGGATGCACGTCGACGCATCTTCTTTGTCAACACGTTTAGCTGGATGAAAGTAGTAGTGGTTGTGGTTTTTTTGGAGGCAACAAGGGAGAAGGAAAAAGACATGTTTTTCATTCTTCCCAGACACAGACGTGTGCACTGTTTCAAGCCGACGTCATACTCTGGCGCAGGCGAGTTGTTCTCACTGTTACAACATGTTGATGAACTGTCAGAATCAATACTGGGAATCCCGTTGATGAAAGCTGTTTTTTTTCTTTGTTGCTCTCTGCAGTGAAACATGAAACAATTCTGTTCTTGTCTTTTGCGGTGTATCCCAGTCCCGATACTCCTTTCCTTGTAGAAGCCCAACGTGTCCTCTGATACTGTTATATCGAGTCCATTTTCTGTATTATCGCTCTGATACTGACATGGCATGCTTTTTAGGATTTCATGCCTCTAAAACTAGGTGCTAATTGCATGGGCCTCGGCCAGTCATTCTGCTCTCCCTGCAGCGTTAATTAAATAAAAATGGTGTGTGCGTGCGCGTGCCTGCCTGTGCATGTGTGTTCCGACCAGTGGAAAACCAGTGTATAATTTTGACAGGTTTACAACAACAACAAAAAACGCAATAGTACTGTTACTTTCCCGAGGCTGAAAGTTGTGCCTCTCTTCCACAGGATCAGCTTTGACGAGGGCAGACAGTGGACCCGACACAGCTTCTCCATGGTGCCTCTGTTTGTGGATGGCGTCCTGGTGGAGGCCGGAGCAGAGAACCAGATCATGACGTAGGACTTATCTTGTTTACCTTGGGTTTCTCCCATTCAAGGATGGCTTCTTGAGGAGGCCGGGTATTTCAGTGGGCTCATTATAATTGGCTCTGTTAGTGTGACCTGTGGCTAGAGGCACTTTGCTGTAACCGTTTGCATAAGCAGTGGTGTGTGTATGTGGTCTTTATGAAGCTATTTGAAATATACCCCCTGGGGGGGGGGGGGGGAGATATCTGTTAAGTACTGCATGAGCACTAGATCCCTTTTTGGAGGCGTATTAGGTGTAAAAAGGGTAAAATTAACATAATAGACATTTTGTCAAACACAGTGCGTAAAATGTCAGTTCACCATCAAATGATCAACTATTGATTGAAGGGCATGTCAAAAGTAGGGGTAATTACATTGCTGAGGTGTAAGTGTAATAATCACTTCATGTCTTTACATCTTAAAGATTCTTCGGCCACTTCAGCCACCGATCTGAATGGCAGCTCATTAAAATCGATTACAAGTCGGTCTTCAGCAGGCGATGTACTGAGGAAGACTACCAAACGTGGCACCTGAATAACCAGGTAATGCGAATCATGCAACACCGTAACGTGTGTGTGTGTTGCCTTGGCCTCAGTGCCAATCACCTGAATGTAAAATCATTTCATTTTGAGTGATGGTCTTTGTCTTGGCCACAGGGAGAACCTTGCGTGATGGGACAAAAACAGATCTACATGAAACGCAGGCCCGGGAACTACTGCATGCTGGGGAGGGATTACTCCAGAGTTCTCTCAACGGAGTCGTGTATCTGCAGAGCTCATGACTTTGAATGGTGAGTGAAGCATTTGGTAGTGGTTTGGTATCACTTGGTAGAGGAAGTGTTCTGTGATTCAGAAAATGTGCAATGTAAAAGTATTTATCCAGATGAACACACTATGCTTGCGTTTAACTTTAATCCATTTGGTAGTATGAGGTTTTCCCACCTATCGCATGTTTTTGAAAGCATATTTCCTATGAAATCAAATGTAAACTTGAAATTTAATGAGAACTATGTTCATAATTGTGTTGAGAAGATGAGAGAGGGCAAAATTTCAATTTGCATGCTAATCCTAGGCTTTTTGTATTGTTATTTTATCTTGCAAAGACAGGGAACAATTCACAAACTCGTAGAATAATCAGCAGTTTACAGTTTACATTACTAACGGTAGAGATATCAGTAATAATTGGTTTTAACTATTAAAATGTGCTGTAAACATCATATGTCACTGTGCCATAATGTTATGCCATATATCAACATAGTCAAATTGTATGAAACATTCGAGAAATACATTTAGAGCATAATAGAGTAATAATTAGCAGCAAAATATTGGAGGCAAAGTTGTTAACACAGACTTTTCTAAATTGAACACTAGAATTTCCACTGTGTCAGGCTATTTGCTCCCTTAACAAATTGCTCCCTAATCAATCATTCCAAAGTGAGTTTTCAGTTTTGAGGTTCCAGTATTTTTTTGTCGCCATGTTTGTTAACTCCAATTTGTCTCCTGCATGCCAACACAAACCTCATTCCTCGTTAGATATGAACCTATGCAGATAGCGTGCTATAGAGGCCCCGTAATTAAAATGCCCATCATTTCTTCATCACTGCTGTGAACAGGTTTAGCTATTTGTTCTGGCTGAGCAAACAATGAATCAATGTCATTGTTACAGAGAGAGAACGTAGGAAGGCTGTAGTAGCCTATAGAAACACACCCGTATACGTCACTGCTGCACACCCTGCTTCACACACTGCTGGGGCACATTTGTCAACGGTGTGTCCCTAATCAATACCTAATAATGACGTTCCTCCATGCAAGACAGGCCCACCGGACCCGGTTATGAGAAGATGGATAAGATAGAATAAGTAGAAAGAACAACAAAATAAAGACACTGTAGAAAAATGTGTCCCCTTTTCTCTCCAGTGCTGGCACTGATTATGCACTGTGGTGTGGCTCTGCTTTGTTTGTCTGCTAGTGATTATGGATACGAACGACGGGGCGACGGGAACTGCAGGCCTGCCTTCTGGTTCAACCCTTACACCGTCTCCAAAAGTTGCAGCCAGGGGCAGAACTACTTCAACAGCACCGGGTGAGTGGGTTCAGCTTGGCAATATGTCTTGCGTTGGGTATGAGATGCCAGCAACATGATAGAGTAAGGGCACATTACAATTTGTCAATTAATGGATTAAAATGCATGACATATTTCAGCTTTAATGCAAGGAAGGAGACATGATTTAAAGTGGTAACTAATGCGTGACATTGCAGAGGCTTCACATTATAAAGGGATAGGTCACTATTAAGGTAAGATTTTGACTGAATACTTAAAGTGGACCTGAAAGAGAATAGGAAGTGAAGGTCAATGCACATATGTGTGTCCACTCGCTACTTTGGTACGATGCCCCAACCTCATAAATAGTCGGCACCGTTGTGGCCTCTTTGGTCATAAGGGCTCAGCCATCGTGGCCGGTGACATCAGCAGAGTGGTTCTGCGCTGAACACAGGTCTATACATGCAAACATGCAGTACAGAGACATGGAGTCATCAGTGGGGGACATATCTAAACTGTCAAAGAATGAAGCCTGGGTGTAAACAGGTGTTACAAGACTGAGGTTGACGGAAATACATTTACTCAGTTACTTACTCTAACACCGTCGATGTTTCGCTGTGAGCTGCGGCCATATTAAGATCGCTGAAAACCCGACAGCACTTTTGTAGCACTGTACTGTAGTAGCTGTAACTGTTTTTTCTTTAAATAAACTTTTTAAGCTTTTTTTTCTATAAGCTTTTTTCAAAAACTTTTTTCATAACAAATCATTGTAACACAAAAATAAAAGCAGGAATTGGGAATGTTCAGAAGTTACAGAATAATAGTATAGGCCATGCTAGTATCGTGAGCATGTACTTGGTGAAAAATGAAAAATAATGAAAAAACCTGAATCAAAGGATTTACTTGAATTGTGCATTTTCCAATATTTTTTATAGACAAACATTATTTCATTGAAGGAGTACAGCACTATCCAGATATTAATTTTGATAGTGCATTTAAAGCACTTATTGTGTTTCTAAATGTGTATTTTGAGCTGCAAACGTCTGTAAATGCTTTCTAAAACTGTTGGCCTGATTTCTCATAATTTCTGTTTGCAACACCTTAATATTTAATATGTCATAACTTCTAAAATATTTGCTTGATTCCCACAAGTGATACCTTGTTTACACTTACACATTTACTTATCTATACTTTTCATATCATGAAAAATGTCAAGTCAAGTCAATTTTATTTGTATAGCCCTTAATCACATTTAGGGCCATATCTTGCCGGTCTGAAACGCAAGTATCAAACGCAAAGCGCAAGTAGCTTTGTATGCGGATCTTGGGCGCTGTTGCTATTATACCGGCGGCACTTTTTATTATAAAAAGTGCCGCCCACTTCAAGCACTGCTTATATACCTATGTGTCTTGCAACTATTGGTCAAACAGGTTAATTTGATCCGTCATTACTATTAGCCTGAATATTTTGGGTAACTGTGTACGCTAGATT
>JAOPJI010000101.1:13797211-13811274 GCA_027122695.1 Merluccius productus
CACACACACACACACACACACACACACACACACACACACACACACACACACACACACACACACACACACACAGAACCTCATTACTTGTTGACAGAGAGATAGAGACAGAGATAGCGAGAGAGACAGAGAGAGACACACAGGGAGAGACTATTAATCTAGATAGTCAATGAGCTGAGATTATCTCACCAGTATTGCTATATTATTACTATAACTTAATATATATTGCTGTGTTTCCAAAAAAACACATTCGCCTACTGGGGTAGCAAATATTGACCTTGATTACTTTATTATTGCAACAGTAAACAGCGTCACACCAACAGTGTCCTCCAATTAATGAACCGTCTCTTCAACATTTAGGAGTTAGAGATCATTTGGTCATTGTCTGGAAGGCAGAAGTAGAAGAAATTAAGTTATCTCCTCGCCTCTTGAAGAATGTACTATTTACTCATCAGGATTACCATGGCAGTCGGTTTACTCTTTATTACTATTATTGTTGATGTTATTATTATTAATATTATTATATATTATATTAATATTATTATTATTATTTATATTATTATTTCATCAGCTTCATCAACAAGCATACAACCAAACTATATATTGACAGTCCCATTTAAAAAAAACAAGATTCCTTTGTGTGTTGGTTGAATCATGGAGTGTGTCAGGTGTTAGCATTCATACCACACCGCCATGTTTCCTGCCAGGAGTCATTAGGGTGCTTGGGAGGAGCTTGTTTTTAAGTAGGACTCTCCTTGAGAGCGGGGGAATCTTTTATGTCTGTCATCAAGATCCAGAACATCTGTTCCCCGCCTTTTTTACCACCACCCGACCACAAAATGAGTATTACACTCCATGTAATCATCTTCATTATATAGTCCTTGAGAATGAAGAGGCGTGAGCTTTAATGGCACACACTGCGCTTACCTTCTCCTGAAAAATGCTGACTCGTCGATGAATTGTGAATGACGTGTGAACGATTGAACTGAATTTGTAAAATCGATGTCCACATCGCAGATAGAAGTGAAAATGTACGCAAATCCAATGGCAACGCGTTTTGTTGAGCAGCCCGTCATGACGAGCACAGTTTCACTATGTACTTTTACCGTAGTAGCCATTTAGCAGACGTTGTTATCCAAAGTGACTTACAGTGAATTTGGTTACAGTGAATGTCATTAAGGAGCAGGTAGTAGGGCTTAGGTGCCTTACTCAAGGATGCATTGGAAAATCAAACCCAGTACCTTTAGGCCAGCGGTACCAGCCGCTTGACTATCCTGAATGTGAACGAAAGAAAGAATCATGTTTGTTGGTGATGTGTGGCAGGAATCTTAAAAACCCAACCCAGTACCTTTTAGGCTGGAGGTACCACTTCACTGTCCTGAATGCCAA
The DNA here is from genome assembly GCA_027122695.1 of Merluccius productus. NCBI lineage: Eukaryota > Metazoa > Chordata > Actinopteri > Gadiformes > Merlucciidae > Merluccius > Merluccius productus. The sequence goes on from JAOPJI010000101.1 coordinate 13,798,598, forward strand.
TGAAAGAAAGAATCAGACTGCCATATGTTTTGGTGGGGACTCATCATCATAAATAAACTTTGAGCAGCAGAAACGACCAGGAGGCGCTCATCAGCGATCGCACCGATCATCAATATTAAGAGCGCTGCGAGTTTCCCACGAGACACAAACACTTCACTTCAATTTTGCTGGAGGAAGATGTCTCTGTAGCTCAAGAGAGCCCAAGGTGTCTGAGGACCATGTTGCGTGCTGTAGCCTCCTCCGTGGTCATGGGGGAGTGTTCCTCATAGTTCACCTCCCCCCTACAGAAAGGTCTATGCGGCCTTCCAGCGTGTTGAGGGAAGGTCACACACATCAGAGAGTTTCACTTCTGGGCTCCAGGCTTTACTTGGAGAGGTAACAATAGAATGCACTGCGATTCCCCGCCCAGCACTGGTAGACATTGAGTTGTGTTGATTGGTTGTTACGAAACCGTGACGTAACCATGAGGGAGCTATGGTAATGGTAGCCGACATTTAACCACCGAACCACTGTGCAATTGCTCAGTTCCGGTTCACATGGGATTAAGATGTTTCTTCTTTGCGTTGAATTGAAGGAAACCTCTAGGTTAAAAGGTGTTGGAAAATCTGTACCTTAATAATTAGCGTATTTAAAGCAAAACAGTAATAGACCCAGTTCTCCCTAGTCTATAATGATATAATTAGCACTAGGGATTTGACCTTTGTTAAAATCCCTAGTGCTAAATTGATGCCTTCTCACTAAGCTTTGTTTGAGTTATTCTAAGCACCATAATAGGCTTTGTGCATCATTTAAATTAGACATTGGTCTGATTAGACACAATTGCATTAGTTACTAAAATCAAGAATCTAGCATAACTTCACGGTGGGTGGATGTTGGTTGATGATTTGATTTGATTTGATTTCCGATTGCCTGATCAATTTGCCAGGGGTCATTCTCCATCTACTATTAAACCAGCTGTTTTGGAGTCACTAATTTATATTAATGAGATTGGCTGGTTTCAATTTCAGACGGTTGGCTTGGTTCAATATTGGAATATGATTAGGTATGGTTAGAAATGAATTTGTCCCATTTTGACATAACTTGTGATGATGCTGACTTGCTCATTTTCCCCCTCCCATTACAAAACCTGCCATAATCGGCATGCCAATTAACCTTTTTTTCTCCAATTAAATAACATTCCAGACCAATCTATGCATGCCTCAATTAAGCCAAAAAAAACCTTTGTTGCTAAAAAAAACCCTTCTCCCCTCCACTTTAAACACTATGGCCGCCTTTCTGCAGCACGACCAAAACGTGTGCTATCTACCAATCTCACAGCACCTCTGGTGGACTCCAGCCCCAGACACAGCAGCTCGGCCATGTTGATGCTGCTCTCGGTGGTGCTGCTCGGCCTGGCTGTGTTCCTCATCTACAAATTCAAGAGGTGAGGCTCCACGCCTGCAGGCTTCACTGCAATCCAATCACCATCATCGTAATGACGAGCTGAGCCGCAAAGCTTTTGGAAATGTTCTAATTTTTTTTGGCATTTCCTTTCTAGACGTGGAACGTGTAGTAAGAGTTTAATTTCCATGCATGGGGCGCGTAGACGTCGCACTGAATTGCTGCGGAATTGACCATTAAGTTGCTTAATATGCTGCTGCTGTGGCTTCTGCCGCCTTGGCTGTTATTTGCTAAATAATTTATTCATACTCAAAAAGTGTGCTCTTGAAGGTTTCTCTGGGAAATGGAACTGGTATTGGTCATTAATTATGAATATGCTTGTATTTTTCATTAGTCTTAAGAGAAAACAAAGCCTAAGAAAACGGTTGACAAAGCAAACCAATTAATAACTTCACTGTCTAGGCCGACTAATTTAATTTGAATTAAATACGTGAAGTAGAGCACATTTGGTTTTCAGAAATCAAGGTGTGGGGTATTCATGTGTAAATTTAATGCATTAGAATAGTTGCTATTGATTTTAAAGAGCCTCTTCTCCATTTAAATTAAGTTTGTATTTTAGGTGATTAGAATAGGAATGGTTTGGAATATGACCATAATGAAGAAGAGCCGTAATGCTTAAAAACGCTGATGAGCAATGATATCGCTTTCCCGCCATTCCTCACCTTTAGGAAAATCCCATGGATAAACATATATGCTGAGGTAAACCAGGAGAAGGAGCAGGAGGTGATTGGCTCAGCAGGTCAGGGTGACAGCACACCTAAGATCACCCTGAGTGAGTTCTCCACATCCAAAGAGCTCATGGAGAAGGAGCTGGACGCCAGGATCAAACGTAAGTAGAGCCGCCACACTGGTTTTATTCAAAAAACCAACCTTGGGTCACGTCTCACAAAGTACGTGCAGGTGATCTTTTATCAAAGCCGTCATAGTTTGATCTCCTTCAATCCAGGCTGATTGGAGGTTTGTTCTGCTGAGGAGATATATTATTCTACTATTGTGGAACGACCTGTTTACTTTGTCTTTCTGTCTCAGTCTGGCGGTTTGTTTGAACTATGATTGTAAATTAGTCAAGTGTGTGTGCTCTTGTGCATTATGATCATTGTAATCCACTGAGGCCTTTTCATTGGCAGTGTAGAAATAGACCGCCAATAGACCACCATGCCAGAACAACAATAAATCACTGCGCTAAAACTATGCAAGTGAAAAAAAACTATCACTGTTAAAGGTGTATATCAAAGTGTACCTTCGATAACTGAAATAAGCTAGTTTGAAAATTGGGTAGAAGATGTCTCCTTCCTACACTAAGCTTCAATTCAGAGAGATGAGGTTCAACCAGTGAATTACACCCTATAAGCATGCAGGACAGCAGGGCGCACCATCAGCCATTAAAACAGCTATAGCAATTCAGCATGACGATGGCTCAGGAGCGGGTATTACCCTCATAATGTGCAGTGGAAATATAGGAAGGAAGCAGAAACCGCGGACAGAAACTGCCTTCGCTCTTTTTTATGCCATACGGGATTCAAGTCTTCTTTCATCATCTTCCTACTGAATAGCAGTCAGAGAGGTCAAAGTAATTTATGCCAACTTTATTATAAGATTACAACTATGGACACGACGGTACCGGATCTCCGCTTCTCCCGTTCTCCAGATACGTTAAACGTTATAGATGTGCTTTTCGAGAATTGAGTAAGGTAATTGAGTAAGGTAATTGATTTAAATTCACCATTTAATTATAGTATTGAAACAAATAGGGTTACATTTTCATAATGTTGCTGATTCAGAGTGAGTGCCTTAATAAGTTATAATAGTGTCTAAATACACTGTGAGAAATTAGTTATTCAACATTATGGCAGAACACTGACAATTCAGTTATTAATGTGTAATTTCAATGTTATTATTTAATTTCCAGTGCCATGAAAAGGCTTACATTTGTCATTTCTCTCTCTCTTTGCTTAGGAGGTGTTGGGAATTCATGTGAGAGCACAAGGGAGATTCCTAACTGTACCAGTGTGTAAAAGCTGGCCGGTGTGTGTGTACAGGACAAATAATGACGTGTTTTTTTCTGTTTTGTAATTCTCAAACACAATTGTTATTCATCGGTTTTTTTTGTCTTTTCTTTTTTTTTTTTTGAGGAACCCTCATTTATACAAATTTGCACGGGTGTCTTGTTTGGCAACAACCACGCTGCAACAATGAAAATTCAAGGACACCATCATCATCTTTGACAGAACCGATCACGTTTTGTGGATGTATAAAGCTACAGAGATGCATTATTTGCGAAGTGAAATCTCTTTGTTTCTTGAGCTTTTGTCTAAACCTACTATGAGAGTTATGTGGAATTCTGATCTTATCTTTCAAAGATGGTTTGGTACACACCGTGGTACGTGCCATTACGTCAGAGTCTTAATTAAAACATGGAATATTATTAAAATGTACAATATTATCTTCTGTTCTCTTATCTGTATATAGTATATGTATACTTCATTTTCAGCTAGATATAATTACAGACAGCAGAGACTGTCGGTGGTCTAAGCCTGCGCAGACGTGCACACGCCGTGTTTAAAACCACGGCCGAGCAAAACTTGGTTTCTTTGGACAAGGACAATTTTAATATGTGCATGTTCTTATTGGGGACACCGTTCCTTTGCTGTAGATACGCAAGTGTTGTACATAGTTATTTTTAATCATCCATCAAAGGAGCCCTATTCGTTTTACGTGGTTTTCTAAAGTATCTATCCTTTGCATTTGTATTTCGCTTACTGTCAGACATGATACGCCTCGAACAAAGGGTATACTATATATGTAATTACAGATATATTCATTTGACACAATACCTGTTATCTTGCGTTTACTAGCAATTAGGGTCTAATGTTCGCTAAATGAACTAGATTGTATTTTTATTTATTTTTCATTTTTACATGAAAGCATTTGAACATTGTACATGGAGTTGAGTTTTTACGCTCTGTAACCATTATTATTTCCATGACAGCTAGTTTAATTTGCCCTTTGAAATTATGGTATTTATTCCAAAGTCACAGAAGAAAATATGGGTTTGCTGTACCTATACAGATTATAGTTACTAATGATCAATGTGTGCAACATTTAATACTTTTAATGCTTACTTTTGCAAAGTTACCTGATTATCTCGCCTCTTGTCGCCACAACTACAACTATGATAATAAGCTTACTGTAGTCTTCACTGTAACTCTATTGCGTGTGTGTATGCAGTTGTCTATAGCTCATAGTTTATAGTGTCACCATAGTTTCATTTTCAGCATAGGCTTGTGCATACAGTGTAGGTGCATACAACCTTGCTAGCTATAGCCTCGGGTTACTTAATGTAAATGACATCGATAGCGCCGAGCTTTAATCTGACCCTATCAAATCAATCTTGTAGCCTCCCCTAGCGATCCCATGCGCTCCTACCTTCCTGCAAGGTCTCTGGCGCCAAGCAGCCCCTCATGTTGACACGCAGAGATCACAATGGGTTGACAGTTGAGGCAGAAATTGCAGCCCTATCAGACGAGTCGGTTTTGGTGTTCAGACAAGTTAATTGGTGGACATGTACACTAGTATTTCCTCTGAAAATGAATGTATGAGAAATGAGACCCATCGGTCAAGTGTTTCCAGTCAACTCACAGAGGAGCAGTCTAAAGTACTTCTAAAGTACTTCTTTAGTGAACATGAGCCGAGTCGAATCACTACAAAATGAATGTTGCTGTGACGAATCAGCACCGTGTATAGTGTAAATACATGTGAACATGTGGGAGTTGAATTGAAACCCGTTGACCTGTTTTTGAACCTCTGTATTTGGAACCGTTCGCCCGGTGTTCACTTATGGCATTGTTCATTATGAAAAACTAATATTTAGGGTTTGATCATTGGTAATTGCAATCCTATACAGTACAGCATGTGACATCGTGTATCTTCGGAGGAAAGAATAAAGAAATATATATCTGTCTTTCAAAGGGCAAATCAAAGAAATCAAACTCATTGCACAACATCTGCATGCCTCATTGGTGACGTTCTGTTTAATCATGATTAGAATATTTCTACAAAAATGTTGTCATTTTGTTTCAAATTGTTTCCAATAAATGTATTTTTGTACATCAAGTCATTTTCTTGTCCGGGCCTTGACATTTTTATAAACTGTTGAATGTACAAACTGTGTCGATATGATTGCTTTTTGTCACTGATACACGCTACATACATGAATACTTCAGCTACGCCATACGCTTTAATCCAAAGCGATTTACAAGTGAGATTATGAACGATCAAAGGCAGTAACTACAAAATGTCAACTTCTTAGTAGTTAATCACGTTTGGATCGCTAAACAAACAAGTTTTCTTTTCATAACAAAACAAAGTTACATCTTTACTAACTGTGATTAATATATTCCCATAATTATTTAAGAAATTACATGCTGCAATTATGTGTATTTGTTTATCATATTTGAACAGCAGGTAGACAGATAATGAGAAGAGGGCTTGATAACAAGCGAAAGCTCAAAGTGTGTGTACAGCGATCTCCCAATCAGCCGTGACTCACAACGCAGCACGATTATATGCAACAGCATCTCAGTTTAGAGGATCCACCACAGGGGAGCAGCTATTCAGTGTATAACTCTGACTCGGTTTGAAACATTATCATAAATTACAATATAATGCATACATTAACTCCGATACGAGGCGTATTCTGTATTTCCTCTCTGATAGTTGAGGAATGTTGAAGAAGTGATCAAGTGAAGTAAATAGAAATTCTTTGGCCTTTTGTCCTTTTCGTCTGTACAACTCTGTCTCTCCTCCATTAGGTTGATCACATGAAAGGGACATGAAAGGAGTCGCCGCTTGACGCGGTTTACAGATGGCTACACACAAGGATCCTGGCGGCGGGAAGCCGCGGATCTCCGTGTGTAGAGCGAGGTGTCCTCCTGCGGTGAGGTTTAATTATCGCCCCGGTTACCGGGATGACTTCACAGTTGCATCCCATGTTGCCACCGCGGCGTCGGGCGCTGTGAATGTCTGTCAGGTTCAAAAAAATAATACAATTCAAAAAAACTGACGTGCCAGGGTTTCCATATGATGCGCGAAACCACCCGTGAGCCATCGGGCGAGCGCCTATGTTTTTTTTTGTTTTTCTTTCCCTGTCATATAACCTGCAAAACAAAGCAGTTGGAGAACAACATTGAGACTTTTTGAGTTTGATAAAAGACTGTTGTCAAGAGAGACGACAGCATTGTCACCACAGATCTAATCATCCACCAAAATAAGCCCACGAGACTCCCTTCCCGCAGCCGGGGGAGAGTGACCTATTGCTTCATGGAGGCCGTCTTCCATTACAGTCTATTTCAATTATTTGGTGTTCCTGTTGTTGTTGTTGTTGTTGTTTTGTGCGGTTAAAGCAGATGGGACCCGCTGAGCGTCAATTGCATTCTTTTTATTTTAGAGTTATCAACCAGGCGGACGGCACAAAGCCGGCGACAAAAGGGCGGGATCGACATTTGTCTTTATTCACCAGGGACGTCTCTCTCTCTCTCTCTCTCAAGAGAGAGAGAGAGAGAGAGAGGCCTTGTTGTTATTATCCAGTTGCTTGAATTCATCTCGTGTCTCTGTCTCGCCACTGGTTATCATCTCGGGAGTCAGGCAACAACGTGTGACAGGACCCACTCAGAATCTCAAACACACATCCGAGCTTTTCGGCGGCGTTGAGGTTTCGACAGACCTGTGCGTCAGGTGGGTCTGTCGGACACTGGGAAATTCCCATTCTTATGATAACGTGAAAAGAAGTGAAAAGGTTATGGCATTTGAGATTGCTAGTTAAATAGAAGAGCGGCGAAAAGACAAAACAAATAAATCAGGTGAGGCGTACGGGTGTTCGTCGACGTCGAATCACGCACGCTTGACGCGTTTTGTTTGAGAAACAAATGTACTTTCTCCGTGCAGGTTTTCATTCCTCTATTTGTTTTACTCGTGTGAGAAGTCCATCCATACGCCTTAACGTCCGTGACAGTGTATTTTGTACAGTGTCATTTATCAATATCTCATCCGTGTTTTCCTCTACTCAGCCAGTGATAAGGGGCAAGTCTTTTCAATATTACACACTTTAGAGTGAACTGAGAAGCGGGAAACCATTAGCACAGGCTTATGCGTATCAGTCTGCCGTAGTAATAATAATCCATTTATTAAATCTACCAGCGAGAGCAGAGCATATTACAGTATATACACAGAAAGCACTTAGCCAAAAGCCGCCGCTTCAATTCAGGAACTCTACCCTCCTTTTATGGGAACACCAGAGTGCGTGCAGTCCAACTTTTATTGTATTGCTTGTTTAACAGTGGAATTAGGATGTTTTTACTTTGGGCAAAAAACATTAGCCAAATATTAATATTACATGGGAAATCACCCCTAACCACCACCAGTATAAAAAACGATATGTATATATATTTTTTTTAAATAACTGCAAAAAGGTCTAATTTAATTTGATGTATTAGACATTAGCTTGGGTCAGCCTTGAAGTATATATCGCTAAACAACATTGACAATTCAATGATGGCACCCCACCCACTCCCTGCCCTCCAAAATATACCACAAAACGCACAAGTGCACACTGATTCTAAAAAGGGAAATATTTAGCTTTATTAATTTATGAATTTTACAGACCACAGATGGAAATTATGAATATGCATAATCTGCCTCATGTCAAAATGAAACTGTCAGAGGGACGCATTTTTGATCAGTAGCCACCGCACGCCTCGGGCTATTTGTCATAACTCAAGGTTTGAATATTCATAATCATTCCATATTTAGCTGAACCTGGCTTTAAAAAGAATGGCTTTTGACCTGCTAAAAAAATACGATATAAGAACGACGATGCGTAAGGGACAAGCCCCAATCCATAGCCCGCCACAGTGCTTGCTATCCTTGCACATCTCATCCTTTCATCTGCCATGGATTCTGAGATGGGCCCGGGCGATGGCACAGTGTTCAATCATGCTTTTTGATTTGCATGTCAATATTGAGCGTTTCTTATGTGCTTCCCACAGTCTCAGCTCTTTTTCTCACCTCCACAAACAAAGAATCACTGACTCAGGGTTTAGCTGCACAGCCCCCCCAAGATCCCTGGGCCACATTTCACTGAGAAGTTGGCGAGTTCTACTGGCAACAGTTAAGTACGCGTGATGTCATGGCATTAAAATCTCTTCTAAAATCTCACATAAAAAAATTGCGTGTAGACCAATCACAATGTCAGACTGCGGAGATTAAATTGATGACTTTAAAAAAAAGGTTCTTACACATTAAACGCAATTTTTCATTGCAATTGTTTCCCATGTCAATAAATAAATACAAAATGATGGAGCTGAGTGGGACTGAACACATACAATGCGATTTCGGTTTTGAGAAAAAACAACATTCATTTGAATTGCACCAAGGTTAATTTCTAGGACAGATCTAGCCTGCAAATAAATCAGTTTAGCCAATCACAATCAGGTTTGTCATAGTCTCAATGGTTGTAGGAAATGGCAGAGGTACCTATTTAACCTATTTACATTTCTCAACACAACCTAGACCTATAATTATAGCTAATTATAGCTATTGATCATTAATCTCAATAGCAGTCGGCGCTACGAGCCAATGTTTACTTGCACTGCGTGGTACGTGAATATAGGTTGCGGTTGATAACATGACGGTGTGCAGTTGTATGCACACCGTCATGTATGCAGTTGAGACACACCAACTTATCAGGAGCACCACAATCATTTTTTTGATTGCAGGGAGCCAAAATGTAAATGTTCTTCTTTTGTCTGCCTCTATTTAAAGCATTGAGTATAAGCACTACTACTCCTACTTGACTGTTCTACTCGAGTTTGACTCTTATTTGAAGTTGTTTCACTGTATTGATTTAAATAAAAAGTCACCAACATTTCAACATGATCTCTCGATATTGTCATTCTCAAAGTAAGGCTAATATGTTATCATCTGATCTTCATATGCATTCATATTCATCATGCTGACACTGACCACAGTGAATTTAGATTAGATTCAGACAAACATAAATGGACAAAGGTTTTTTTTCTCTGTAGGGATCCTTTCTATGATGTTGTCAGACACTTATAATAACAATCTGAGCCTGTCAAAGGCAAAACAAGCACTTTTAGAGGACATACATTGACGGGGCACCTTGCCCCTATAGCTTTACATTGCTGCTGTTTAATGGCTGGCGGCTGAAGCCCTCTCGCTCAATACTGGACCAATTTCCAAAATTGTTGTCCACATTGGTCCTTGAGATCCAAAATGGTGGGTTAAATAGGGTCCAGGTTGAAAAATCCAAAAGTTATCCTTGAACTGCTACTGATATTAATTTAGATATTTGGAGGAAGAAGAGCTGTCAAAGGATAGGGAATTTTTTTAATAGCATTTAGATCATTTTAACAATGTTTTGGTAATCTGGGAAAAATACTGCATTAGAACTGACTTTCTATTGCATGTGTGTCTACAAATTGCATACCCATGCATATATTCATGTTGGGAAACAAAGGCTGTATTTTGCACTACAATTTCCACATCATTTTTCAACAATAGTCTCTGAATCTCTTAACCTTCAATTGGTCAAATGTAGCAAGGCACACTTCTTAAATGCCTTCATCTCAGATGGGGTTAGTTTAATTTGCGGTTCTCCTTACTGTAACTATCTTACTATAAGTATATTATTCAGTACACACTCCGGATCTGTCACATCTATATTGAAAGCTTTCTTATGGCTTGCTGAGGCCAAACTCAATAAAAAAAAAACAATCACAATTGTGAACTTTCGCCACCTCATAATAAGCGGACAGTCAGTTAGCCAATTGTCAATCTCAGAACCCAATCGGCTACCGTCTGATGGCGATTCAGCCTCTGGAGGCAAGGGCCAATATTTCTGGCAGACCGGTGTAGCCAGCGGATATCCTGGCCAAAACAATATCCGATTGGCAATATACAGCATCCTAGTGAATCCATGAGGTGAATCAATTGAAGTCGTTATCTTCAATATATAAGAAAAACAGGTTACAAAAACGGGTTATGCTCGAGCACGATAGCAATATCTAACCATGACCCATAATGATACCGATTGCATACATAGGCATTTGACCTCTTTGTTAAGAAATATGTTTGCAGTAGAAGTATACAAATCGAAAAAAGAAACTTATTTTGAACAAAACAAGACTGTTTATAATAATCGTCTGGTAAGATGGCAGACATGACATCCAGCCACATGACCAACCCCCCGACCGGTGGTGGTGGTGCAGAAGAACGCCCATGCATGCCTTGTATTATGTGTTTAAGTATCAAACGGCCGCATTGTGTGGTGATATGAGTGATATGCTAAGTGATGCTGTCACGAGGGCTCTCCACTCATCAGCCACAGTCACAGTCCTGTTGCCACATCATCAGCACACTTCTAAGGCTCGGTGCTGAAGGCTGCTCCCCAGATGTATTACGGCAGCATCTGTGCTTTCATTTTCAATTGTATCGACACAAAGGCCCCATACGGAGACTGTCTAAACCCATTGTGTCACCCCTCTGCATGGGTATCGTCAAGATTTCCGCTTTAGTTTTCAATCCCCGCACCTGTTTGCTTGATGCTAGTGGTCACAATGGGTTATTTGTTTTGTTTTGTTGTTGTTTTTCTTCATAGATCAAATTGTCAAATCTAGACGTTTCTCTCAAAATGTGAAAGTATCCAGGCTTCAGCTATCTAATGACAAAGTTAAGTGGACACATTATTTGTGTGTTGTGTACAGCCTTTGGACTTAGACTATCAAGCTGTTTCCCATTGTCAATTCCAAAAGCGCAAGTGAAGATGAATTATTTGCCCTGTGGTGCAGTTGTTCAAACTCCATCGAGCTGCTGACCTTGCAGTTGCAACAGGAGTATGGATAGAAAGCACACACACACACACACCCACCCACACACACACACGCACGCATGCACGCACGCACGCACGCACGCACACACACACACACACACACACACACAGAAACACACACACACACACACACACACACAAACAAACAGACAGACAGACAGACAGACAGAGAGCTGTTATTTGATGTTATCTGAGGAAATGCACATGAACCTCACACCTTAGGCGTGCAATGAAATGATATTGGTCATTGGTATGAACAGACATATACAACACTTTTATGGGCACGGCTATGGATGTGTGTGTGTGTGCTACTGAGACGACTCCTTGTCTAGCAGTGCACTTTTTCTTGTGTTCTTGTGTTCTTGTGTGCATTTAACACAAATGAATAAAACATGCGCTGCACACAATAACTAAATATATGCACACACACACAATTCTTCAAAGGACCTGCGCTTTGGAAAGTCTTGAACGTTGAACCTGTTTTTTTTTACAACATTTAGTTGTTGACATAAATACGAAAAAAGAGTCAAATAATAAAAAGAAAATATGCCGTGAAACAAATGCATGGTTCTGGTTCACAGTGTGTATTGTGACATCTCGAATTGCAAATGCACAACACGCCTACCCGAGTCGGTAAATGGAAAGCGACAGCTGGTGTTTCAATTACTTTTATATTGTGTTAGGTCTTGACACACAGTCACATTTGGCCAGTGTAATCTCTTCACCTTGTGATTTCAGAAATGGTTAAGGCTCCCGATCTTTTTCAAAGGATGTTTATCTGCTTTTTGATGGAAATGATTTGCATAAATAACAAACAGTGTGAGCAGAGTGCAGATGCTGTGCGCTGAAGAATTACATGAAAGAATAATGATGAAAGACATCATGCCCTAATGAAGCATCTGGAATGGTGTATAAAAAGGCAACCTGGTGCATCCTTGGCTCCCTGGGAAATCGGTGCTTGTCCTTGATGCTTTGAGCCGCCCTGAAAACATGCGTGCCGCCGTGATTTGGATACCAAATCACCTCGGCGGTGCCTCCTTTCTGCTTGGGTTTATTTATTTTGTAAAGGCGTCTCTGTTATGCCATTACATGTGGAGGAAGTGTGCAGAGGCACCTGAGCAGAAGGTAATATCACTCACGCTCACCATTGTGCACACGCGGTGACTGTGAATGTGTTTCCACCAGGCCCGGGGTGGCCCATCTGGACAATCTGGACATTTCCAGATGGCCTGGCTCCTTATTGGCCTGCCTGGTTGCCAATCAATAAAATGCAGCCATGTCTATTGACAACACACTTCTAACAGCACAGTACACGCCCCCTCATTCACCG
>JAOPJI010000101.1:13922781-13937261 GCA_027122695.1 Merluccius productus
GCCGTCTTTTTCCTTTTGTGCCATTATCAAACCTGTGATTCTACGGCGGCTTGAGGGGGGCGGGGGCGGTGTTCGGCGCGGCCAGAAGACACAGATGTCATTTTCATCAGTGTGCTTCTGTTTCTGTGCCTCCCATGTCTAACCTAATTCAGTCAAACTCCGACAGCAGAGTGAGATGGAAAGAGAATCTGTGAAGGGAGAGAGAGCGAAAAAGTGAGCGCGCGAGAGAGAGAGAGTGAACAGAGTGGGTACAGAAGAAGTAGCAATGCACAAAGCAAACACTTGTGCATCAGTCCCGTTCCTCTGAGACATGTGAGCAATGCCATGTTTAGGGTAGGGGGCTTTCTTTCAAGGGGTCTCAATTTACAGTGAATAAAAAGCTAATTCCAATGCCCCTTCATATCCTGTAGTTAACCTAATATATATTTTCAGTGGAAATGTCAAGAGATGATTGTATTATTACATTTTATTTTTAAACAAAAATATCTCTATTAGAAATCCAAGAAATTCAGACAAATGTTTGACAGGGTATAAGATTGCCTTGTTCAACTATCTGCACACACAATCTACATTCCCAGCCGATAACATTGTGGTAACATGTCTACGCCTTCTAACACCAAGGAAAACAACTGTATTTACAGATAGGTGGTGGATAGATACGCTTGCAGTTGGTTCTGCGAATGACCTTGACATTGGGCAACTCAGACAGAGGGTGTGCTTTGTGTCGAGAGATTGGCCAGCTCACATTGAGCCCTGCCAATTACTGGAGGAGTGATGACCACTAATTTTTGGACCAGTCTGTGGGTAGAAAATGTGGATACACAATGCATACATTCACACACCTGTAGGTTATAGTGCATTTTCCTAAACCATGTTGTCTTCTTTATGTTTGTTTAAATGTTTCATGAGTAAAGACGTGTAATGGGGAGGTGTCTTCACGCACCCGCATAGAGGAATAAGCCATCTGTCTGGGGGTGAGTTACCTGACTCGGTTCCTCCACAACAGAGCCATGGGAGCCTGTTGAAGCTGGCGGTGCACACTACGGCAGTTGGCCAAATATGGACAGCTACCAACTCTCAGATTCTGGACAGAGCTACGCAGCATGGTGGTTCTAACCGATGGGATACCAATTGGAAGGAAGGAAGTTCAAAGGGCAGCTGGCTGGTGTCAGATCATATATACATCACGTAATTAGATAGTAGAGTATCAGTCCTCTCAAATGTGTTTTTGTTTTCAAAAAGTTGATACATTTCCACATTCACTTCAACTCACATCAACTTCCCAATGGATATAAGTGTAAGCTAAAAGCCAAACATCATGAATGGCTAAAAATATAGCTGAGACATGGCTCAATGCCAAAACACATTATGTGATATAATAATGACACAGTGAACTCCTTCTCGTCCATTATATCTATATATATATATAAAACACCAATTCCACTCATCTGTGACGATAACCTGGCTCTGAGTCTTAGCCAAACATCTCCCTAGCCACCAAGCCCTTCAGTCTGCACCCCACCAAAACAGCTCCATGGTCCAAAGGCCAAACCTCACAGCCCCTATAAAGTATAATCAATGGGAGTATCACCAACCGACACGATGGGTGCCTCACTCTCCCTCTCTCTCCAGAGGGTCTGCTGACTAATCTAAAGTCCCCTTTCCTGGGATCCCTGCGTGTTTTAGCCTTGCAGCGGCAGGAAGAGAGAAAGAAGTATGAAGGGCATAACGCACAGAGACAGAGCTCAATTGGGCATGACCGCCGCACGTTTTCATCTAGTCCAGGCATATTTCTTTTCACTTCATCTCACTTCAGGAAAGGACTTATAGTGTGATATTGCCCCACCACCGCCACCCCCACCCGCTGTCTACTGGGCACTGGCTGTCCCCTGGAGTGTTCCATGGCTGAGTGGATGAATTAATTCTTGGTGTCCAATAGAAAATAGCCAAAATACTAATGAGGTATTGGTTGATGTAGTCAAGAAAGACACTTATCCAATCTATCATCGCAAACCATCTGCACCCCCCCACCCCCAACACACTCAACTACTTTACATATAAATTACCACGCCAAAAACAACCGCTAATACAATCTTTAGTCTCCGTCCATTTGATATGCAGCTACCTTTGCAGGTGTAAATCATCCCTGACAAAATGAAGGAAAAATGACAGTAAATCCTCAACATTGGCCACTCCCATGTGCCAGCAGCCAGCAGGCGTCCAAAAGCAATCTGGTCGAAGAATTGGAAATCACCTTCCACAACCACTGACAATGCTGGAGGGATCTTTGAAACTTGAGACAATGCGTGTTACAACTTCATCTAGTAAGTAGTTTTTGAAATGATATGGCTATTATATATATGGATTATCATGAACTAAAATCTACTTCAAAAGGAAAGGCAAATACCTTGTTTTTTGCAGATTTTTGTAAAATCCCAGACTAAACTTTTGTGATATAAAATTTAGAGATTGTTCAGGGTCAACAGATTTTGGACTGTGTAAAACCAATCACAGTTGTTGGGCACTACAGCACTGCACACATGAAAATAAAGCACTCAGTGTGAAATATATGTAGGCTTCCTCGAGCCAGAACGGAAAATTAAAATAAATTAAAAAAGAGCTTAACCAAGATAGTAGTAGCAAGATTGTAGCAAGTAGTAGCAGATAATTGCACAAGCCAAATGAGTCCCATTTGGCTTGTGCAATTATCTGTTAAATGCTACCTCTATCTGCATACAGAGCTAAGTCATTAAAAATAAATAATAGTAAAATCATAATCTTTTAGTTTTATAAACGCTGTGATGCCAAAAAAAACAGATAAATGGTATATGCAAGTATATAAATCAAATGTGACCACTTTAGACAGCATGTGAACTGCTTCACCTTGCTAACTGCTGATGAGGGCTGACGGCTGATTGCCGGCTCCATCCACTATAGCACTGAGAACCGTGTGTGTGTGTGTGGAGGGGGGGGATCAAAGCCTAAACAAAGGAATGGTAATGATAATACAGACAACTGATGGGGTTGAGGAATATGTGTTTAGACACAAGCAGATGTGCTACTGTACTGCCAGATGCCTTAATTTGTGACCAACATGACTTAAGAAAAAAACCTGCATATGAAACCTGCCTATATGCAAGATGGAATTGGCAAACAGCCTTTGTTGCTTCTTTCTCAAAACTCGGAAGATGCAAATAAAAATAAATAAATGGAGAAACCACCTTCCATCAAACTCTGACATGAAACTGTGACCAGTTAACATTAAATCGATATTTATTGAGGTCATGGAACTGTATTGCCTGCATAATTTAGTACAAGTAACAGTGAAGAGGAACATGATTTATTTTATGTATAACTTGACCCACCTGCCTTTTGAGCTGCTTTTAAAAATGTGCAATACGCCAACTATCTCCTACTTTGCAGGTGTTTGATGTTGCTTTCCAGGGAGCTTTTTCTTCAATAAATCCTCATTAAATATTAATATGCCTTCATTCAATCACTAAATAAAGTTGTGTGAAGCCTACACATATCCTTAAACTGCCAGCTAAAGAAAATTAAGCCCTCTAAGAAACAGGAGAGCTGATGGAGCATTACTTCTTCAAGCCAATAATCACTCCCGAGGGGACCGAATTGAAATGAAACCACTTCTATCCGTCTCTACTTTCTTCTTTCCTCCTCGTCATTTCACCCCCATTTCTGTGCTAGACATGCTTCCATGCTTTTATTTTTTCATATATATATATATATATATATATATATGCTCACTTTTTCTTTTACTTTTGGCAAGAGGGAAAGGTAATCTAGTGCTAAGTCGTGCCGGGGCATCATGGATTCTGCCTTTGATCCAAATGACTGCATTAGCTCGTGGTGCACAGGCACCGTATATAGCTCCTGCTCTGCTAGTACCTACAGCCAGATGCGGCATTGATCAGCACACACAAAAGGTGTTGAGGGATTGTCAGCTTGTTCTGTTTAATGTCCACTATAATCACTGTGGTATATCTAAAGACAATGCCTTTAAAATAAGATGAATGGCTTTGTCTTACCACTTACATCTTTACTATTACTTTTATACAATTCTGATATTGATTAGTTTTGATGTTTTGTATTTATTTTATTGATTGTCTAGATCAGTTTAACACTTGTACAAATATACCACTGATGAGTTGAGCTCATAGGGGCTGATATTACAATCCCTTCGAATAATCTGCACATTCTTGATGTCTTGAGTGGGGGTGGAGTGGGGGGCACTTCATCGGGGGCATCAAGTGGGCACCCTCCTTCTTTGGTGTTTCGATTCGGATCAACAGGTGCGCCCCCCCCCCCCCACACACACCTGCTTTTACCCCTCTTTCTGGTCATTTTGCAGCCCAGTTGGGCTCCTTTCTTTTCAGCCAAAGGCAGTTGCTGCTTTGCTCTGCAGCCTCTGACAGCGACCTGATGGCTTGTCAGGAGGCCTGTTCTCTGACTCCCATCCCCTTCAGCAACCTGGTTGTGATGGGGATGGGAGTCACAGAACAGATAGATAGAATGTGGCTACAAAACCTTTACAACTAACCTCTACGGGGAGCACCTGGGTTTGCCAGCCCCGTTGTACTGCCTTGGCTGCTATGTCTGAGTACTTCAGCCATACGCTTCACCAACTTCAGCCTCCCATGGCACAGTTAGCTCCAAAATTGACAGGGACTGCTGCAATGTTGAACACAAGATCAGGTCTGGCCTGAAATAAGTTGTAATGATCTTTGGGAGAATATGAGCTTCTGCTATAGAGCTACCTGCATTATCCAGCCCCGGGCAGGGTCCATTAAATTCTTGCAGATGGCTTCACTGGAAGTTGTCCTGCTCTTACGAAGGCGGTGGTGTTGGAGAATCTGGCATTGTGGTGGAGAGGGCATTGATGATTGTTCTCCTTCCTTCCAGGGTAATCACCAGCTGTCACAGGACCTGGTTGTGCCTCCAGGTGTAGCGGCCTTGGGAAAGACGGGTTTTGTAGCCGGTGAGGATGTGCCTTAATGTTGCTGGGGTTCGGCAGAGAGGACATGATGGATCTTCTCCAACCCATTGGTTTAGGTTCTTGGGTGTGGAAAGAACATCGTAGGTGGCTCTGATGATGAAAGTACGTCTGCTAAGATCCTTCCAGGTGAGCTTACGGTGCTCCTCATACGTGGTCCACTTCCTCCCAGTTGCCAATCTGGGAGCAACCGATCGTATCGTAGCGTCTTGAGACTTGGTCAGAGTCATGTTCAGCCTCACTTTGGTGAATTTGTACCCTTCAGTGAGGCTAGTGACAGGGAGTTCCAGAGCTCTGTACCCATACAAGCCGATACTGCTGAGGCATCACGGGAGTCCAAGTCACTTCCTGATGTATGAACTGACTGTTCTCTGTAGCTTCTCGACTTCAGTTACTTTACTCTGGTCTGAGCCTTTGAGGCTCACGTTGTACCACCACCCTAAGCTCTTGACAGCTCCAACACCGTCGGGATGGGTGCTTCATCGATGTGGAATCTCTGTTCTATTTTGTGGAATCTCTGGTCGAGTTTTCCTCTGACGATGGATATGCTCCTGGATTTGCTGGATTGCTATGTTATGTTGACATGAAGCTTTTGAAACAGAAGCTTGCAATGGTTGAGGTCAGGGTGGTCATGTCACCCATGTAGGCGCGAATGGGAGGTAGCCACTGTCCAGACTGCAAATGTTCTCCTCCTATGACCCATCTGGAAGCTAGGAAGATCAATTCCATTGCCATGGTGAAGGGAGGCCATTATTCCTACTTCCAATGATTGCCATGTTGTCATGTACTCTGTTGTTGTGAGGCAGAATTGCAAATCTTGGAGGTCGTTTCTGACCAGGTTTGTGATGGTTGTTAGCACATGCAAGAACTTGACGGCTGTCCAGAGGAGAGAATGGGGGATGGATTTAGAAGCATTGGCTAGGTCCAGGAATTAGATATGCAGATATCTTCCTTCCCTATTTACAGTCTGGATTTGACGCCATATCATGCTTGTGTGTTCTAAGCATTTTGAGAAGCTTGGTATACCAGCTTTCTGTACCGACATGTCAATCAAGTTGTTCCATTTCAGGTAGGTTGTCATCCTTTGAGCAACAATGCAAAAGAAAATCTTACCTTTAACATTCAGGAGATTGGATTCCGGAATTGGCGATGTTCAAGGCATTCTTTTCCTTGGAGATTTCCACTCCTCCTGCTCTTCGACATGCTTTTGGGATGGTTTGCTTCTTCCATGCAACCTTAATTTGCCCCCACAGTAACCGTAGGACAACTGGAGCATTTTTGTATATTCGGTTTGGAACTCTTTCTCGACCTTGCTCTAACTTGGAGGGCTGTCGTCCAACTGGTGTTCTGGCTGAGGAATGGGTGGCATGTCTGGAGGTATCACCCTCTGCTCATGTCTTTGCTTGTCTGTGTGTGTTGTTTTCAGGTGGTCCTCCATTTCCCTCTTTAGCACCTTAAGTGACCGCTCTTTTCCTTTGTAAAGAGTCCTTTTCACATATCTGAAGGGATCCTTGAAGGAGGGTCTTGCCCTCTCCTTCTTCTTGCATCGAGTTCTGAGTCTTCCCATGCATTCCTTTTGGTCTGCTTGCAAGAGGTTGATGCCCACTCTCTCCTCCAGTGAGGATTTCTTCCACTGTTTCCTTAAGTCCCTTCTCTCTTTGATAAGGCGCTCAAGTTCTTCCTGCCTTCTGGACTTGGGAGGTTGTCATTTCCTTCTTTCCTGGTCCGAACCTTTTTGCCGTAGGAGTAGATTGATTTGCTCATTTCCCCCAGCTTCTTCTCCACTGAGTCCGTCCAGGACCTTGCTCAGGTCTGCTGTTGTCCACTCTTTCTCGCTGCTGGACTTTGGCCACTTCCCTTGAGATCTGTGGCCTTGGAATGTTATTTTCCATAGCAGGCTGCCACTGGGGTATTGATGTTCGGTGGACTGGAGGTTGTGCCCTGCCACAGAGCTTCACTTGACTGACTTCACCTTTCTCTCAGGAGATAATGGTCAATGCGAGGTCCCGGCCTTACCTCCTTCAAACACTTAGTCCACCCTTGATGTATTTTTAGGCCTTACCAAGGCGTTACCTTGGACCAGCCGCAGCTAGATATTCTGAGCTCTTTTCCCGCAGCTGATGTTGTAAGTGCCATGCCGATTATCTAATTCATCATCATGTTCATGAGTCGTTTTGAGTCATTTTCCACCCCCACTCTCACAGACTAAAGGGGTATTTTCCTTTTTGGACGTTTTGTAATCATAAGGGGGGTCTCCTATTCACTTATCAAAGCGAGCCTGCCATCATGGATAGCTAGTCCATGACAGCCCTGTTGCGGTCTTTTCTTCCTGTCAGCTGTCTTTCCATGCTGTCACATGGTCTTTCCCTAGTTGTCAGCTGCACTTTCACAGCAGTCAATGGATTTCTCCAGTTTATCAGTTGAGCTTATAGTACTTGATATTACAATCCCTTAGAATAATCGGTCTTCTTGATGTCTTGAGTGGGGGTAGGGGTAATCACTTCATTGGGGTCATCAGGTCGGGACCCTCCTTCTAAGCTTAATGGGTAATGAATGTTCACCTCAGTAGTGTACAAATGTCATTAAATTATGTTTGTCTTTAATTCATCTTAAAAGTTGTTTTTTGTCATGCAGCTAAGTTTTCTCAACATATAATATTAGTTAGAATATATGAAACTTTTTGGTATCATTAATATATTATATTCATAGACAATGGGTGATGGGAGAACAGGGTGAAAAATGTGTTTTATATAATTGTTATTCACTGTATGAATTGATGTGATTTGAACACTGAAAACCAATAAATATATTATAATCATCTATTTCAAGAGTTCTTCAAACAAGCACACAGGGAGACACATAAACACATTGATGCTCACATCACATATCATATTGGCTATCATTGCTTTTAGTGTTTTATCCTTTAGCAGCCTATGAAGCCTTATGAAAGGCTATGAAATATGGTGTTTCAAAAGCATAGCAGTGAAACATCTAGCATGTGGTCTGAACCATGCTGCTTGCAAGATTAGAGAGATTGGATTAGATTGGATCCAATAGCTGACATCAGGATGTTACATTTCATCATAAAATGATGAACTGAAAACTGGAGAAATTAAAAAAAAGAAAGCTGCGTGAAATTGGAGTGAATACAGATCCCAAAGGTAGCGTGTACACACATAGATAAAACGTTAATAAGCCGGCAAAAGAGAAAAGTGCTGGAGCATTATCTACATGACATGCCCCTTTAAGAAAGAGGCCACCTCAAGGTCTCACTGTGGGATTTCAATACTTGTTTTGAAAGCAAGCAACAACAAAACAACACAGCTTATCTTTAAGCTGAAGACACGATAAGCCACTAGGAAGAGTTGCAGTGGCTGTTTTTATTTAACTTGTAAGGGTCTTCGATGTTTCCCTTACATCCAGCAATGGCGCAGCACCACTGTTGGATTGAGCGTATTTACTGAGTTCAATCTGTCCCTGGTACACAACTCTTCACCTCTGAATGCTAGATTCCTACACAGATATTCACCTCCTCCTCCAGGTAACATCCTGAGGTCAGCTATTTGTGTAGTGCCACCGCTGGATTAGGCAACTGCAATCAGACATTTTATTTTTTAGAATTACAAATGATATTTGCCGCCCCAAATGCTACTTCATTTATTTTACGTATATATCATAGGTGCCCCCTACTGGACCCCCCTCAATTGTTACATTGTCATTATTGTCGTTGGAGAAATATTGTGGAAAAATACTGACAGCAAAATAGTGTTCTGCTAAAGAAGAATACAAAATGCATGATAGGTGGGAGGTAGGTGGCATTAGCTCATGAATGGCTTTAGACAATAGCTATCAAAATTGGGATTTGAAAATAATGTTCCGGCGCCCCACCCCAGACCGTCCCACCACCCTACCACCGTCCACATACCCTAACCTTAACCCTTACATTGAGACAAGGGTACACACAGTGAATCATAACATCACCACTTGCTTTAAAATATCAGTGCAACCAAGATTGGGTTAACATGTTCCTACATTCAGCACCGTGCACATGCACATCAGCGCCGTGCACACGGACAACATAGTGCACCTCACACACACCTTAGCACTGCTGCTGGAAAAAAATTGTAAAAACTGGTCTTTCTAGGCCACTTCTACCACTCTACCTGTCAGACTTGGTCAATTAACTTGGCCAGCCGGCCAGCCAGCAAACTCTTACACCCTCTGCCGTATTGTTCTCTGTGGAAAACCACCTTTTTATTGTTCACATTATGCTATATTCATGGGGTTAGAGATTACCTGGGATTCAATTTTGTGTCGCAGAAAGATGTCCCCATACAATTCTGCAGGAGATCAGTAGGTGAGATGAGACTCACTGTCTCTTCTAAAGGAGACCCCTGACTGTCTGCCGGTGACAGCAGACACTGCAGCAGATTGGCCAGGCTGCGGTGCTGCGTGGGTGACAGGAGCTCCAGAGACAGTAGCTCTTGTGCCGCACACAACCCGCAGGAGTGATGTATTTGTTGAGCCTTGAGACGATCGCCAATCTGACTCACGCCGTGATTCAGCTCTGTGCACTTTTGATTGTTTCCTTTTTTGCACATCTCACCAATCGTATGCTGACTGGAAAAAATAAATCAACTATGTGACCTCGCCTTAGCTAGTTGTATATTATTTATTTTTTTCTATGTCATATATTATTTGACTTTTACAAGTTATAATGTCTAAAGCAGTGGCTCCGAAAATGACTAAAATAAATAACATGGAATAGGTTTTAAAAAATATAACCTTGACATGTACAGCGGCCGATCATTTAATATATGACTGCATTTACAGAAATCCTAATACTCACAAAAAATGCTATTTGTAGTTGACCCTTTCGCTGATCGGTACCATGGCCTCTAAAGGTCTATGGATCGGTCTGTGCTGCAGACCAGCTTGAGAAACCCGTCCCGTTTCTTATGTGGTTTTTCTTTAAGAAAAAATTGGCTACATATTAGGTTAAGTTAAGATAAGATATAACTTTATTGTGTGATTTGTTAAAATAATTGTTAGATAGTAGATCAAACGACTTATTTGAATGTAAATACTGAAAGATGGAAATGTATAGTCACAAAGCCAGGATCAAATTTCCTGAATTTCACGTATGGGATTATTAAAGTACTATCTCATCTTATCTGTGACTTTTGATGAACAAGCTGGACTTGATAGAGGCATGAGAACGCAATTGATATCTATTGATATTTCATACATTTATAACTGACTAACGGTCAGAATGTAATGTACGTTCATGTCTAGTATGGCCGTTCAATCTGTTTGGGCCAGTTTCCGCAAATACCTACAGAAACGGCTGAATCATACAAATGCATTGCAGTAAAATCTATTTTATATTTTTCTATTGTTCCTGTAAAAAGGAAATAGCTTACATCAGAAAGTAACAAGAACAATTCTACAATATACATTATCCCCAGAAACAATCAGATCGGTGGCCTGCTAAGCTCAGTGTCTGTCTCCTACGCAACCATCATCTCGATTGCCATCATTCACATTACTGTGTCCATCAGGGATCTACGGGGAGCTTTGAAATGACACCGCTAACAGCACAGGACAAATACAGTGGGAGGGACATTACAGCCTATACAAAACAAATAACAGCTTTATACTAGGAGTGGGAAAAAAAGATTTCATGCGAGTATCAGGATTTTTTGCTTCCGCAATACTTGTATCAGGTTGACCCAAAAAACGACTTTCTTTTTTAAAGAAAAAAAAAGTAAGCTTCAATGCATTCATAGTGGAAAAAATATTACCTTTCTACAGATATACAGCTATAGCGTATAGCGAATGTTCTGTTCTGCTGCATTCATATAAAAACAATGGCAGACACTGACGGACCCATAAAGCCCGAACCCCAAACCTTAAACCCATACGTTAAACCACACAAAAGTGTTTTTTATGTCAAATCTAACAAAAAAATGTGATTGAAAATTTCAGAATTGCAATATTTACAGAACAACCATACATATCATATTGGCATGCAAAAACCGTGTTATATCGTATCGTGAGGCCTCATGCTGATTGATGTTGATTGATTCCCGTCCCTACAATTTACACAGTATAAAGGAAAGCAGTCGTCGCGTTAACCACATATTTTCGGTCATTGACTGAATTTTTGTTAACAATGAAAACAAAATCTGAAGGCCATCTGTCACTTTGACAGATTAGAGGGGTGCAGCTGTGCCACTGGTGCAGAAGGAGTGCATCCTGCGGGATTTCCTCCTGGTGAAGCAATGCCACGTTAAGAAAACTTTGGCTGAAGTGGCACTGGTAAATCAAGTCTCCAGTGTGGCAGCAGAGTGCAGGTTCAGCCTTCAGAACAAGTATTCGACCATTATTCTTTGAATAATGGTTGAATACTTCCAGCGAATATCAATAGTATTTTTGCTTGAAATGCCCATCCCTATATTAAACAATTAAAATGACGGGTGAAATGATGGGAATTTTTACGACCCTGTCCGTGACAATGACGGTAAACAAGAAAGTCTACTGAAGGAAAGTATTATTTTTACAAGTTCACACGTTTATTTATTTTGGCCAGGCATGGTACAAGCTACAGTATATCAAATGTGTTGAAAATAAGGACACACTGTTATGGCGCCATGTACATGATGATTTTTGGTCCAAAGCCTGTGACTTTAGCATATGCCGAGCCTTAATTGCCTGCTGGATTTTAGGTTGTAAACAGGTTGTGAAGCTGAATCTTTGTAGATTCACTATCACTCACTAAATATGTGCCTTTTTAGAGCCTCCCTACAACCATGTGTGGGGTTTGGAAGAGGTAAAAAAAACAATTCTGCCAAAAATGAGAAATAGACACTTACAGACTATAGTTTTAGATATAAATGCAGCATTGCCATAGCGACAGGAATACATGCGCCCAACCGAAAATAGATTTATTTTCTTAACAACTAGAAAGCTAGTGCGAGACTGTCAGCTGAGACATCTGGTGTGAGCAACTTTTCTCACAACGCATCCAAGTCTTCCTGCAAGCATTTTTACATTAACTGGTGACTACACTTGTTTTTGTTCATATCATACTGAATATGTGTTCTTTTTATACATTTCAAAATATGAGCCGCTGTTCAATTGGGTTGAAGATCGAGTTTTCTGGGACTAAACGACATAGCAGTCATATGTGGGAAGCACACAGCCCATCTGCGACTATTGCAGGGCAGACTGTACTTACATGCCCATTATGTTTAGTATCGTCTCAACGGAGGCCTGCTAGAGTCTAGATCAGTACATTGATGTTATCATTCAACCGAACACCATGGGAACAAAATGTGACTGTAACCATCTGGGTGAAACTATAGTAGCCATCCAGTTGAGATAATAGTTATTTGGGTTTGTTGAGGGCAATAGTAAACAGGTTAGATTGACTGACAAGAATGTGTGACAGGTCAAAATACTTGCGTGAGTCTTACATTTCAATAATGTAAAGACGTTCTTGTAAATAAAGGATATATGGCATTGATCGTGACGAGTGACTTTTTTCCTAGCAATCTTTTCCTGCATTTTGAAGGGATTCTACCATAACCACATATTGTTGAAAAACACACTGTATGCAGCCTCGATAAGGATACAAGCCATGTTTAAAGTATATATTTCAAGTGGAGGTGCTATATGATAGCTCAACAGAAAATAGTAGGTTTATAGTATGTTTATGCCCAACATGTAATTATGTGCACTATACAGAATGATATGGGTCCACACAATGTAAAATATCTAATAAATAATAAAGATTTCGTAAGGTAAACAGGTGCAGTACAGTAAGCATGCCAATGGAGCAAGAATGAAAGGAGGAGGGAATGAAACAAGGAGGGAATGAAGGGGGCAGGGGAGGAGAAAAAACAGAAGAATCATATCAGCAATATTAATCTTGTTTACCAGTTCAACATATTGCCAAGCACTGCATTCTTGGCATTTGGGTAAGTCCCTCAGTTCATAGAAACACCTGGACATCTTATGTTTTTATGTGAGTGTCTTCTTCAGCAGCGCAGTCACAGACCTATAACTGTGGGAAAGGTAGCGCCCGTGAAAGGTATCAACACTACGAAAAGGAAATTTAAATCTGACTAATTAATACAAGCCTAAAAATAGACCATTTGCTCAAACTTTAGATGCACGGCGTGTTTACAACAGAACAAAACCACTTGGCTTAAGACCGGTAATTGCAATTTGGAAGAAATGCTTAAATGCTTAAAAACAGCTTAAAGGATGAGGCGTATATACGTGAACCTACAGACTATACCTCGGCCAAACTGTGCGGTCTTGACCTCCCAACACACATCCCACTCTCTTATTACCGCTCTGCTTGTTTCACTTTCAATTCATTTTATCCATTTTTTTATGATCATCTCAACATGCGGCAGTAGGTCGGGCAGGGTTACGCCAATTTCCCTTTGCTGCCAATTCTACTTCTCAATTATGTCAAAATGGAATAATAGTAATAATCACCGTTTTCAATATCTGAGAAAATGACGTGTGCAAGATGGTTGACCTCACCGTGCCACTACCGCCGATGTGTTTGTGTGAGTCTGTGTGTGTGTGTGTGTGTGTGTTTATGTGTGTGGTTGTGGTTGGTGGGGGCGTTTGCAACAATCTCCAGAGCCATTATGATAAGGCCCAATCCAATCTGGCGTATGTGCATTGAGGCATATGGGATCATTAAGATAGAGGATATGTAAACACCCCAGAGGTTAAAAATACATAACAGATATATGTCTCTTCTCTCTCTCTCTCTCTCTCTCTCTCACAGTTCAGTTCCATGGCATGTTGTCGACTCGTCTGTTTATTTACACAGATGTTTCCATCGATGGTAAAGAGACCTAGGAACATCTACAACTGCTCAGAGCGGTGACTTTTAATGCGGAATATACGCCCGCTTTTACAGGCTGTTTTTTATCAACTGAAATTGTATATTTATTATACCAATGTCAAATGCTGGGTTTTTTCGAGGGCGAGGCACAAATAACATGCTGCATGAAACAAAATGAAAATGATAAAAATGCGAACTTTTCTTTAGGGGAAAAATATCCATTCAAAAAGCTTCCTCTCTTTCATGTGAGGTCATATTATTAGCCACAGAGCTAATTTCCAAACCCATATTAACTAACGAGGGATAGAAAAACTAGAACCTAATTTAGGTTCAAAAGGAAAAGCAGAACCAGGGAAAAGCCGGTCATTATACTGGAGATAGCGCTAAGTGGCGTGGAGTGGAGGAGAAACTGTTCAGTCAAACCGTAATGAGAATCAAGCCATTAAAGCAGAACCTTGAGACAAGCAGCGGTGCGCTGCCCATGACGTCCTGCCGATTAAAGTGGGGATGGGCCGGAAGATGCCATTATATTGTGCATTTAGAAATATACAGCACATATATTTGTTGTTTCTTTCACATATATATTAATATTGCATA
>JAOPJI010000101.1:13952183-13963134 GCA_027122695.1 Merluccius productus
GCTTCAAAAATCATAAAAGTAGTGTTCATTGGTGAAGATTATCTTGCTTAACAAAACGTGTGAGTATCATAAACTTTAGTTAGCTACAAAGCTTATATTCTGCGATAAGGCAAAATCCAATGGGAAAAACCCATTGGCTGTTTGTCGAGGGAACCCAGGGCGATGCTAACTTCTGGGTTGGCCTACAAAAATACGTCATACCTGCACCACTCTATACAAGCCAGCGCTTACTGGGCGATATAATGTTTTGTGAAGAGAATTCATATTTTTATACTTGTAATAACCTTTACTGTTATTTATCAGTGACAATATATGGTCAATATGACAACATCACATCTATAGTGTTGTGTGGATATATATAGGGTCACATGCATGAAATTTACACTTTCAACAATTTATAAGCCACACTATTTAATCTGTATTGTTGTCACATGTGTGCTGGTTGCTAAATTGAAATTCAGTGTTTGGTCCATGCCGATATGGAGGAACTCATTAAACATTACACTCTCTCATCAAGTATAACCCTTGTTTATTGTGTAGTTTACATAATTATTTTGTTAGCTTAGACAAGCATTGGCCACCGGCTTGCGGTCCGCGTCGCTGGTGTGGGACGTGTGTGCTGTCGTCGGCTACTGATGACAGAACGACTGGTGTCCCATTTCCTGGGTAAAGATTTCAACCCCTACCCCTTGTGGCTCCGTTCTGAAGGACCACGACCAGTAGACGGCGATCCAAAACTAGGGGTAGGGTGAAGGGGAGGGAATCAGGATTAGGCCTTCTCCGTAAACCATTGCGGTGGTGGTACGTGCGGCTTTCAAAGAGAGATAGAGAGAGATGTACCCAACAACCACCGTACCCAACCATCATCATCATCATCATCATCATCATCATCATCATCATCATCATCATCATCATCAGACAAAGAAGTTTTAGCATTAGCCAAGGGAAATGTGGACTTTTTTAATATAACAATAATAACACACCGACAGACAATGTTTAATTTGTACAAGACATGTCTCTTTGTGAGAATCTCTCAGGGGTTTTTTTTAGCTGTCTTTTCCATATTCCATATTTCTTAATGTCATTCATTTGGGAAGCAACACAGATGCCAAAGATTTTGGTCAAATAGGAGAGAGCAGAATCATGCTTTTTTTGTTGCCGGGGAAGAGGAGGGATGCCTATAGGGGCTGGGTTGTCACAGTCATTCTTACGGAAAAACAGCTCCTTCTGAATTGAAGGAACAGGGACAGCTTTGGGAAAGAGAGAAACCCAAAGAGAGAACGGATCTGGGAGTATGAGTCTTGGAGAAAATGCTTCAAAGTCAACCAATCCAAAGTTACTTTACTTACTTATGAAATCACATAACATATAGAATACAGCATTAGTATAGTAATGACCAATACGTGCACATTGCATTCTTAACATTTTTTCACATTTCCAATTTTTGAAATTTTAAAACATTAATTTAGTTTGAGAAAATATCTGCCCTTGTGCAGACTTTAGCGGTGGGAGGCCAGTGCTTTCGGAGAAGGATATTAATTCCTTAGCGAGACAGCTGTACCTGATTGATTCAAAATCTATTCTTAGTTGGCATTTAGCTTAAATGATTTCCAGCTCCATGTCTTTTGCAGCAGTTCTGTCCTGTATTTCTCTCTGCTGATCTGCGCAGCTGTCTGTCTTTCTGACCTTATGCTACAAAACTTTCATCTTCATCCTTAAACCACACTTTGTCTTTCCTCCGCCATGGAATATGTTCACCAACCCCCGATTCCTCTGACATTTCCTCTTTCTCCCGTTCTCTTCTCGCTGGTCATTCATTTTTCACTCATTTTTTTGGTATTTTCTCTTTTTTTTCTGTCCTCGTTCCCCTTCCCTTCCCTCCATCTCTCCTCATTTTCTACCCGCGTGAAAAGCT
The DNA here is from genome assembly GCA_027122695.1 of Merluccius productus. NCBI lineage: Eukaryota > Metazoa > Chordata > Actinopteri > Gadiformes > Merlucciidae > Merluccius > Merluccius productus. The sequence continues at coordinate 13,954,099 of JAOPJI010000101.1, forward strand.
GCAATTTTCATTCGCTGTGACAGGGAAAAGCTTCCTGCTCCTGTGGTCACTCAGACCCAGGCCCCAGATCTTGTTACAGAACTCGACAAACTATAGCCCTCGCCACCAGTCATAAGCTGCAAAGCTTTTTCATTAATGACTTCATCGTTCCAGGCATCTAACGTCTACCTACTCCCAGTTGAGTTTACGTGATTGCTGGTTCATGCCGGAGGGGGCGAGGCAGCTTTTCCTTATATCCATGGACACCCTGTGTTTTGAAAGAGAGCTGGACACCATAGGTAGATCCATAAACTGTCTTTCTGCTTTTATTCTCCTATGGTTTGACTAAATGAGCTGTTGTATAAGAAGCCTATGCTTAAGAGTAACACCCCTAGTACACCTGTACTTACTAGAGCTGGGGTTCACGGCAGCAAGCTACTTCCACAAGTCCAAAGGGTTAGTGAATTTTTGGTTGCGAGGCTGTTAATTTGAATCGCTGATTCCTACCTCCTACTGCTTGAAAGCTATTTTCAATTTGCTCTACAAAGGAGGAATCTTCAGGTTATCATGATCAAGGTAATTATGTTTTAGATTCTCATGAATAATGTTATCTCTCAGAAGACAACATTATCGAGTCTTACAAGTAAACCCATAGTAATCAAGGTAATGATATGTTCATATGCTTCTACCTGACAATGTGTTTTATAAAGATTTATAAAAATAGGCTTAAAAACTGTGCACTCTCTGCTATTTCTGATTCATGTAATACATGACAGTCTCTGTGAAAAGAAAAACACAACAAATATAATACAAAGATGAAGTGCACACACAAATTGTGATGAATTAGAATGTGGCGACATGCGCTGGCACTCGATGGTGCACATCGATACACATCTACTATGTTCCCCCCTGAGCTGGTGAATTAGGATGTATTTAGGTCTTTCTCCAGTAGTGACTGGTTGCAAGATGCTCAACGGCGTTTTTAAAAGGTCATTTTCTGCTTCACTCGGAGGAAGTGGGCGACAATTTGGCCCATCGTGGTAAATGGCAGGATGTGTCCAAATGAGATGGACTGCAGGTGATATTTAGCTCCAACTCAAAGTCATTACGAGGTCACGCTCACATTCACACATGATTAGATGCAGGAGAAGACGCTAGGGCAGGTACGCATGTGTGCACACACATTTTAGAAAAAAGGTGTAAAATTGCTTCTTAATGACCAAAGTTGTGATGTTGTGAACTTGTAGGATCAACATGAATGTCTGTAATTTAGCTAATGTTTGTAATTTAGTTTAGTAATTAAGCATAAGTTCTGTAATTTTATAGTTCATGGCATTGCGTTTATTTTTGTCCATCAAAGAAGTTTCCTTTTAGGGATTATTTTTTTGTCAATTTCTTCAGATACTGATAATGATGATAATGATAACTACCATTAATATAATTGAAAATCAAATCCTAAGATCCATGCCATCTGATTAAATGACAGATCCAACAGAATGAAAAGTAAACCTAAAAACACAGAAACACCACCCAGTGGTGGAAAAAAAAGTAATCCTCTCTTAAATTCCTCTCAAACTTTACAACCCATGAACCTCAAGCACATCTTTAATACATGTGCTTAAGTTGTCCGTGGTGATTACAGCAACAACAACAGCGATGCTTCCCCCCTTCCCCCTGCTATGCATGGCCATGTCCACGTGTCTAATGTATGCGGCATGTCACGTCGGCTCACTTTAATATAGGTCATTCATAGTGGCTGATTTATGAAAGCTCCCAGCCAAACTTCTTATCTATCCCAGTTTTATACCTCCATTAGGACCTCTTTGAGTGTTATTGATGAGCCCGAGGTGATACATCATTTATGTCACTGCTTCTGACACAAGTCCTCTAGATCAAATCCAGGGCCACGGATTTGCATCTTCACTTCCTCCTTCCTAACCCTCATCCCGACTTCACCTCGCTTCATCTCTCGCTCTCTCTCTCTCGCTCTCTGGCCTGTGATTTATCTCTCTCACACTTGCTCGCTTTCTGATAATGCATAAAGATGCATGGAGATTAGATGTCATAGACAATGATACTCTTTTGGTTAGGGTGTGTGTTTTTGTTTTTTTCCCCACTCCCTGTCCAAAGCTAATATACTGCTTTGATACGGCGTGCCAAGCCATGAGGCAGCTGGTGGACACACTTCAAAGCCATAACATGTTATACAGCATTTGGCACATGGTGCCATGGTGCCACCCTTTTTGACGAACCACTTTGAAAATTAAACCGAGTGTGTGTGTGTGTTTGTGTGTGTATACCTGTGTGTGTATGTGTGTGTGTCCATCACGGTGATGCTGAAATAAATGACACAATTGTGGGATCGTTGGGATTCTTTAAAAAAAAAAATGTTTTACATACATTTCTAATTTGTTTATCGAGTGACACAAGCCTCAAACAAAACAACTTTCCATTGAACATAAGGACGAAATTGTCGCAGTTCCAACTCCATACATTTAATGCTGTATGAAAGGTGCTATACAAATAAAGTGAAATATTATTGTACAAATCAATGCCAATATTTCTTGTATGAACGCCAGGAGACCTCATAACTCATAAAGTCAAAGCAACTCAGGGCTCCATCTCAGATGCAAAAGTAGCGCAGTAGTTTTTTTTATATATATATTTTTTTTTACACATTGCGCCACGGGATGACTTCTTAAATAAGAAGTCCGGAAAATCGAGCCTCTCCAAATGAAAATCAATGCAAAAAGTAACCACAATAGTAAAAAAAAGTGTGAGCTCTGCAGTAAGATAGCAGAGAACAGATGAGCACAGCAGATCACGCGGTGCTGTAGATGTGGTTTTCATCTCAGCCCCGTGGACTTGGGCCTATAAAAAGATATGGATTGGCATGATATTAGAAATCAAAAGAAGGCACTTTTTTCCCCTGTAAGTGCTCTCGAAGAGGAAGCATATAATAGACTACTAGGCCGTAATTCAAAACAACACGCTGCACGTGGTTACCATGTAAGTGTCACGTTCCAGACTCAAATGCAGACGGACTCGCTTAACTTCAACACAGCAAAAAGAACAAAGGAAACAAGCCAAACAAACTGGTGGATTTATCTAAAGTAAAAACAAAAAGGGTAATCAATAACTAAGACACTTACTAGACTGGGTTTTAGCTACAGGATAGGACAGGATGATCAGACAAAGGGCAAACAAAACTGAGGGCTTCACACAGGAGGAAACAATTAACAATCAACAGAGATGGAACACAAACAAGGATAATGAGGTTGAAACTGAGTACAGCTAGGGGGAGAATCAAAAACTACTCAAAGACAAACAGAGCACTTCAAACTGTAACAGCCTCCCCCCAAAGGAGCGCCTCATGGCGATCCATCTGGTTGGTCAGGATGTCTTTTGTGGATGTCTTGTTTAAGTGTGGGATCCAAAATGTCTCTGGCAGGAACCCAGCTACTCTCCTCAGGGCCATAGCCCTCGCAGTCCACTAGGTATTGCCGACACCTGCCGTGACAACGAACCCTCAGGAGTCTCTTGACGGTGTAGGTCTGTTGGCCATTCACCAGTCGAGGAGGGGGTAGGAGTTTAGGAGGAGGGGCAAGGGGACTGAAGGTTGACAGGCTTCAGTCGGGAGACATGAAACGTGGGATGAATACATAGGTACGTGCGTGGAAGCTGGAGCCGGACAGCAGAGGGGTTTATTACAATTGTGACGGGAAATCAACAAATTAATTGGGGGGCAACCTTCTGGGACTTGACACGAGAGGAATGTCACATGTAGACAGGCACACCTTCTGGCCAGGGTGGTACCGGGGAGCAGGTCTCCGATGACGATCCGCCCGTTGTCGATACCTAGAGGTGTTTTGCGAAGCAGGCTCTTCCTGCTGGTCTAGAGACAAGGGGGGCCGGTAAGCGATTGAGCACTGAAAAGGAGACATGCCGGAGGCAAAACTCTGTAGAGCGTTGTGAGCGTATTTCACCCAGACCAACTGTTGGCTGCAGGTGGTGGGTTGAATGAGGAAATTAGACAACCCAGGGCAGTCTCCAGGTCCTGGTTGGCTCTGTCTGCCAGTTGGTCTGGGGTTGGAAACCAGATGATAAGCTGGCCAATGTACTGAGGAGTTTGAAGAAACCCCTCCAAAACTGAGAAGAGAACTGGGGGCCACAGAAACAATGGCAGAAGAAAGTTTATGAATCCAGAAAACAGGTTGAGGGGAGTTTGGGCAGGGGAATGAAAAGGGCACACCTGGCTTGTTGACTGTTTAACCTCTTTGCTGCGTGGATATACTGAAGGTTTTTGTGGGCTCGGCCCCCTCCAACCAATGCCTCCACTCCTGCAAGGCTAGCTTCACAGCAAGAAGTTGCTGGTTGCCGATGTCATAATTCCTCTCGGCAGGAGACAGGCCGAGCATTGAGACAGGATACCACCCACTCCCACATCCAAGGCATCCACCTCTATAACCAATTGACGAGAGGAGGATGAGTCAGGGCGGGAGCAGAGGTGCTTGAGTTCATGGAAGGCACTTGTCTGCCACAGGAGACCAGATGAATGGAACTAAACAGGATGTGAGGGCAGTCAGAGGGGCAGCCAGGTTGCTATAGCCCTGAATGAAACATCTGTAAAACAATGACACCTAGAAATGTGACGGTTAACACATGAAATTCACATTTCTATGCCATCACTAACTAAAGTTTAAATAGTCTTTGGTGAACCAGACGGACATGGTTTACGTGTTTTTGAACACGTATTGAATATCAGCCAGATAAACAAAAACAAAGCTGGTTAACATGTCTGGGCACATTGTTAACAAGAGCCTGATACACTGCAGGGGCCTTAGTCAAGCCAAGTGCCCACTAGGGTTAATAAAATCTTCCAGTCATCCCCATGTCGAATGCCACTAGATCGACTAGATGGTATGCGTTCCGCAAGTCCGCAAGTATTTTTCAAGGAAATGTCGCCTTGGCATTGGCCTCTAGCGGGGCCAGAAGCTGAGTGGTGATCCCTAGTTGATGTGCTAGGGAAGAGTCAAGAACATTTTCATCGGCGCCAGAGTCAACAAGGGCAGATAGAGAACGGTGAAAATACACAGGAGAAAACAATTAACAATCAACACAGGTGGAACACTAACAAGGATAATGAGGTTGACAAGAAAAGGTTGAAAAAAGAACTGAGGACATCTAGGGGGAGAAACAAAAACTGCACAAAGACAACCAGAAGACTTCAAAATGTGACATATCCATACGCATGATCAGACAACAGTGTTTTACAGGAAGAAGGATTATCATATTAAGTTTAAAATCGTTAATTACGAAATAATTAGGAAGATGTTGACAGACCTGTTTACGCATGGTTTATCTCGCAATGGTGCTGGAGAACCTAAACCACAGGGCCATTCACATGCCTATAAGTGGTTACTCTTTTATTCAGTCTGGTTTAAAAGCTCATCATTACAGCACATAGCACTACTACTGTAATTAAGGTTGTGTTCAGTGCTTTTTTTATTATTAGGTAGGCTGAATGAAATCAGTTTAATCATGCATCAGGGTTAGTCCATATGCATTTCACACCACTCTTTTTTAACAGATGTCTTTTGAATTCCTCAATTACCACAATTTGACATGAAACATTGGATGCTGAAACACTGCCACTGTGTCGTATCTACAAGCATAATTTTGTCTTTTGTGAAACTCCACTCGGGGGATTTTCAGTTAAAGAAAAAAGGAAATAACAAAACTTAAAAATGCATTGCTTTGAAAACAAGCCCCCAGAACAGCTGCGTGAGCCCGCTTAGAGCTGTCAATCAAAAAGTTAAATCCCCATGTGCACTGAGAGTATAAGCATAAGCTACACACAGGGCATATGTAGAAGGAGTGCAGTCTTTGACTACTTTCAGCTTTTTTTTTTTTGTTGCTTTTTTTTTGGGGGGGGGGGGGGCAATTGGTCAACAATACCATGGAAATGTAATACATATTTGGTTTGGGACTTCAAGGACACGGAGATGGTAGAAATCTCCTAGTGTCATTAAATGAACAACCCACACATTGCAGTGACTGTATTGTACCGCTGTCAACATCACCATATTCAACAGCAGTTTGACAGCCTATTTGAATACACTGATTTTTAATTTGTTGTCAGCATATCAGGGCCATAAACCTATTGGCCCTCACCTGCCATTATATGCGCCACCCCCCCTCAAAGACTAGCTTTCTACTTTAAATCTCTGCTTCAGCCCACGTTGTAACCCTGCTTTCATGGCAAGTCTGAATGTATCCACTTTAAATGATTCAAGGTCCTCTTATTATATTTATCACATTTGTGTTCTTTCTTAGTCGAATATGCTTATATTTAAGATGAACATACAATTACAGCGATGGCAGAGAGCTGTCTTTTGTTGTAAGGCAATGTAAGTAGAACAGTGCGTTCAGAAAACCAAACGATGTTTTTAAATGGTTAAAATGAGCCAAACATAAATTACGGCAAAGCACACAACCAAGGTCATCGAGATCAAAAAGCCACATCAGGAAAGTAAATCCCCAGTCCACAAAGGCTCTTTATCCAAGGGACACTCATTGGAGAATACAAGTCCATTTTGTATTTGCTGTATAATGTAGGTCTACAGGTCCCTTCATCTGAACTAGTCAACAACAACAAAAAAACATATGTATACATTATGATGCAGCAAATTGTAATTTGTGTTTAATTGAAAATAAGTACTGATATCTCATGGCCTTGTGGCATATTTACAATCCTAGCAATACTGGGACTGTGCCTGTAAGACTTACAGCAATGGTTTCCAAGACCCAACTCCATACCTAGAGCTAATCTGATGATACCACAAGTCTTTGTGCCTTTATTGTATTAGCACACAAAGCGCTTTGTGCACTTTTTACTGGTAGGGAATTTTCCATTTAGGACAACACTGCAATAAACCTTTCGTGAATAATGTTATTTTCAATTATTCTCTATATTCATATCGTCGGACGAGTACAATGAGGGGTTCGTTTTTTATGGAAACATTAGAACACGCTATAGATTTCGACAATGAACAGATTTATTTTTAAAGGAATGTGGTCAATTGTATCTGCCAACAATGAACATATACACTGTATTCATAGAGTCCCATAATTAATTGCCTTTGTGGGCAAATCATGTCCGACCAAAGTGCATAAGATATGCAAGCTTTCTTTTGTATTTCTTTCGAGCCAGCACATTCAATTCATATTACGGGGGGGGGGTGGGAGGTCCAACAATTATATAAAATAAACAAGACAAACTAACTAACATAATGGGCATATAAACGCATTCATTTTTATTTGTGCACCTACTGGCAGCAATGCAACTGTTTGCGTTAGGAGGCTTGTTTGTACAAAGAAAAACAATTTGTAACAAAAGTGTATAATACACGAGCGTTAGGAGAGTCCCAGCTTGCTCGTAATGTTACAGTAACCACTTTTCCAGAAACACACCGCGAAGAGGAGGTCGACGGGGAATAAAGGGAACAATAACTAAGCATAAGACATGACTTTCCGGGGTCCCTTCCCGGGTCCCTTCAAAGAAAAAAAATAGACCATTCTGCTGATGAAAGAGGTCTGAACTTGCAGGCTCCCTCCACAGGGTTATTAAAACAGCAACAACAAAAGAGAAATGCTAATTGTCACATTTGTTCAGCATGTCAGCATTATTCTAAATATGACTCTAAAGGAGAAAGCTGCCACTGCAGCTCCGTGTTAATGGTGCTGCTGGGTGGGACTGTGGGGGTCCGCTGGTGGTTGGATGGGTAGTGCTGTGTCATTAAGACTATACTTAACCGATGACTCGGTGACAATTACTTGAACAATGGACTGAAGCAAACAATGAGAAAGAAAGAAAAAGATAGAAAAAAGACAAAAATGTTTTCACGTATCCGTTAATCCCTCCTCTGAGGGATTAATTCTGTGGCCGTCGAGTGTCACAAACTTGTACAAAAATAAAATAAATATAAAACCCACAACACGCTTTACTGAGCCAGAAGGAGCTTGCCGTGAATCCGTGTGAAGCCTGTCTTTGTCCATCGGCGAACACCACTGCTTTAAGAGGGTCTCAGAGCTGAGTCTGAATACGTTTTTGACGGAGAGATAGGCGGTGGTTGGGGTGAAGGTTTGGTTCTTCTTGCAGCTTTCAGCAAGATTGCATCTGATCTTGGCTCAGAATTACTGAGGAGAAAATGATTCAGCTTCAACTTTTTTTGTATTCTTATGGGGGAAAATCGAAGAGTACTCTTCAGACATTTGAACGAAAAAACACAAAAAAACACAATTAAGCGATTCAGCATACATTCGTAAATAAATACATAAAACATACATCAATAAATAAAATACAATAATAATAATGATGGAAGTAGAATAGTAGCCGTTGTTGTCTGTTCTGCAGGGAAACAAATCTAAACGAGCCGCGGCGTTGCTTGTCTTTATGAAGTGTATGAAGGTCATTAACCTTAATTATCCCTTGAAAACAATATACATGTACAGTTCAAATGGGGGGGGGGGGGCGTATTTGCATTTGGCTTAATTTAGTCCCTTTTGTGGACGTTTCAGTTGACAGAAGATTTCCAATAAAGGCCAACCTTTTTGCTTTGGGGATCCATCTCAGTGCTCTCCCTCTTTAATAAGACAAGAAGGATGCCAATTATGGGCCCTTTGCTGCAGACTCAACTCCCAAACCTCACTTTTAAATTGGACACAGGAGCTTCTTCCTGGTATGGAATGCCGCTGCTATCCTGCACAGATGCTCCACCCACTTCTCACACTCTGTAAACTGTGGCGTGTGTGTGTGTATGCTTGAGTGAGTGTGTGTGTGTGTCTCTGTGTCTGTGTCTGTACTTGTGAGTGTGTGCTGGTTTGTGTGAGCGGGTGCGTTTGTGTGAGCTTGGTTGTGTGTGTGAGCTTTTGAGTGTGTGTGTGTGTGTGTGTGTGGGGGGGGGGGGGGGGTATGTGTAAGAGGGTTTTGGGGCCAAGAAAAATTTAAAAACAAAAAAAAACAGTCACCAGTTGACAAAAAAAACCAAATGGGGG
>JAOPJI010000101.1:13994083-14006838 GCA_027122695.1 Merluccius productus
TCATACCTAATCTTACCAGATAAAGGTACGCACAGCAAATCTTTTAAGCACATATCGGATATATTATCCATTTTAATTGAATCTACATCATGTCCAATTATCAATATTACACACTGTTTAATTTGACTGGAGGGTTCCCCAATACATGTATGTCACTCTGTCACGAATAATGGCCTATTTCTTCCATGACACATTATCATTGATTTCTGATTTTTTTTCCGTCATTTATGAGTTAATAGTGAGCACCCTAGTCATCTCTTCAGATTAGCTAGGCAAGTAATGAAGATCCACTGTGAACTCAATTGTTAAAGGAATAATACAGGCTAAAACACTTTGACATTGTTATAAAACACCTAACATTGATGTCCTATTCATTGTACTTTTTGTTATTTGCAGTTTGTCACTGGCTGTTGTGTCAGGCTTCCTGCTTTCTGCTCCAGTGTGCTATTTTCCTATGTTACCCAGATTGACTTTCGCTACCCCCTCTCAACATCAGTAGGCAAGATTCTGTAAATTGTACATTTTTATACATTAAATAAATTAATCAAATGTATAATAACGATATGTATAACAGGCTTTATTATTAATTGTGAAAGCTAGCTAGACATTTGGCTGTATGCTATGATACAATATGCCACACGAGCGATCAAATTTCAACCGTCCCTTCGTGACAATGGCCGCGGGATAAGAGAGCTGGTGACTCGGCTCGGAGATCTAGCCTGGCAATGCTAAATGCACTTTTTTGCTGGATTTCGATCCTCTACCCCTTGCTTTTGGGGGGAAAACTGAAAGTCCTAAACCTAAAAAAAAAAAACTTTCGCAGAGTTGTAGCCAATACTTTGGTGAACATTTTGGTATGCAGCTATCGCTGAGGCTGGCAAGTTCTTCCATTCAATGTCCTCTTACTAAATTACTGATTTCTCACCATAGGAACATTGCAAAAATGTAATACGCAGTGATTCTGAGACAGAACCCCTGAGGTGTTGTCATATGGGAAGGAAACTAATGATACTTAGGGTTTGATGTACAGCAATTTGAAGACATACTCTCCTATTTAACCCCATTGTAACTACTGCAGCAATGTTTCAGTAGCGTCTACAGAAATCGAGGTTAGCCATAGGAAAGTGAAACACTACACAAAAAACTGGAAAATAGGACCTGGGGCGGATTGTACATCACGGCGCCTGGTGAAAAGACAGGTGAGAATGGAACGGGGACCGTCTCATTACTAATCACCTGTCTACTACTCGGCAGTAACTGGACCACGGCTGTTGAACAGATCCAGAAGAACGGCCCTGACGCAGAGCGGCACGGACCGCCAGCGATCATATTTCTGTTATACGTGGATTATTTTCCGTTGGACATTCATTGACTTTGTTGCATCCTGAATTATCTTGAAATAAAGCAGTGAGCCACTGGCTGCCGATATCTGAACCCTGTCTACTTCATTAGAATATCTTAACGGTGTCATCTTAACAATGTCAAAGTGTTTTAGGCCGTTTTATTTTAAATTGAAGTTTTAGGGCCTCACAATAATTCCAAATATGATAAAATAATTGCTTAAAATGGATATTCCTTTTAGAGGAATGACTTGAATGGTACGAAAATGAATAAAAAAAACATTACCCTCATCTTCACCTTCGACTGCTATTCACCCTTTTCTTCGAAGGCGAAAGGGGGGTGATGGGCAAAAAGCTTGTCGCTACGATGCTTTGACAACAATTGTATTGACATTTCTCTATGTGGTGCACGATAAAGTGATTTAAAAGCCATAACGTAAGCATGTTTCACTCTTTTATCTGATTGAGGGGGAAAAAGGCAAATACAGCAGGTTGCAGAGCTGTTGCAAGCTAAATGCTGATTCTGCAGTAATGCAACGGTACAGTACAGGGCTAAGGTAGACAACCTTTGGTTTGGTTACAGATAAAGTTCAGAAGAGAAACATGATTGAACATATTGACATATTGAATGTTTAACTGTGACTTATCTCAATTGGTCATAGGATGTACGACTGCTTTGACTTTAACTGAATAATAGGACTTTAAATTTAAACTACAAATGTGACATTTTACGAAATTCAATGGTGAAATCAGGGTTTTTGTGGTTGTTATGGATATTTAACCCATCAGTAACCCAAAATAACCTACACGAACATTAACTTATTAACAATATAATATTTACTATAACCAAAAGTGGGTTATAAACACTTTTCTCTAGTGTTCTCTAGTATATGTTTAATTTTATTTTTTATTTTTATAATAATAATAATAACAATAATCATAATAAATCTAACTTATAATGCACCATTCATTGGGACCAATCTTGCAGAGTAGAGTAATCTGTGTTGGGGTAAGTCATCCCATGAAACAGGAAGTCAAGTAGATGTACAACTCTCCTACCGCTGGCTTGGTAAGATGCAGCTGATTAGTAGTTTTCCATTTCATGTGCTCTGAAGCGTTTCACAGACTCCGCTCCCATCCTTTCATTGCTCCACTTCTTCTTTTTTTTTTATTGTTGCTTGTTCGTCGCGCCAGTCTAATCCCAAACTATTTTTATTGCATCTCTAGAGTGTTGCTGTTGACTATCACACTATCTTTTTTCTGCCTCCAGAGGAAACTGTCACATGTTTCAGTTTGTGAACGGTAGCACGAGAGGCCGTGGATGCTTGAACTGCTGCCAGCATTGCACGCTATCTCTTTTGAGCACACTGGCACCTATAGTCCCAGCATGTGTGTGTGTATTTTTGATGTTATGCATGCATTTGTATGTCTGTATGTGCATGTGTGTGTGTGTGTGCGTGCGCGCATTCATGTATGCGTGCGTGTGTGTATGTTCGCATGTGTGCATGTCTGTGTGTCTTGCGTACGCGTATGTGTGCTTATTTGCCCTAACCACTCGTTTGTACTGTTTACAACATGGGAAGGATCGAGGTCTGACAGACCTCAACCTCGATGCTAGCTTGTGATCAGCAACCCTCCTGCAGTGCCTTGCTTGTTGGCCTCGCCTGTCCGTTAGACATTCACGTCCTCATTAGGGATGCAGTAGAGACAGTGTGGGCCCAGGGCTTTCAAGCACTGCCGACGACAGCACTTATACTGCCTGACATAAATATGTGGGATTGTAATTGTATTTCAATTAAATAGATTCTGCAGTTGATTTAAAGGGTGTGAAGGAAATGAGCTTTGCTGCTAAAAGATGTCTTGCGATGCATTACTATTCTCTACATTCTTTTTCATGTAAGCTCAGTATTGTATTTCTAATCTCTCTTGCACGCCGCTAAAGTAAAATGTGAATGTCGCGTTGAAGAGACAGAAGTGAGGAAATTAACAAAATGAAAATGAGGAATTCTCTATGATAATATTGTACAGTGTATTTTGACACATTTTCAAATTAAGTCATGTGGAATGGGGTTTTGACCCTTTAAGACTGGGTATTTCACATCCAAATCTAATAAATGTAACTTCCTCTCCAGCTTATTATCTTGTGTGTCTCTGAGGACACTCACTATTCTGCACTATTCTGTCAGGCTGTCAATGGATCATAAATATGTTGTCATAAAAAGCCTGCAATGGACCAACACAATATTTGCAGCTCTACGCAATCAAATCATGATTAATGAAATACACCTCCGTACATTTTGTAATGATCTTGGAAATACATCACAGAGTACCAACCATGTATACAGCTCACACTGTATTTAATGACAGGATCATGTTCCACTCAAACAAACACAACACATGCAAACAACTAAGTTAAGTAACAATGTCCTACACACGAGAACAACACACAATACTAATGTGCCCATACCACTTTACATCTGTTTTGCAATCCTATGACTTATGCATTTCCTTACGGTTTGGCTGCTTAGAATGCAAGGATGCTGAGCATCATCTGACATTTATCTTGCAGACGAATCAGGGGAGTCTGGTGAATCTGGTGACCTCAATTCTCTGTGCTGTTAAACAGCACAGCTGATGTCTGCTTATCGGCACAATAACGTGACTATGGCTCATTGCGGAGCATACTGGAACATTAGCCTGTTTCAATAATTATCTGTTGACAATATGCCTCAAATCCAGATGCAATCCCTGAAGCAACACATATGCCTATATAGCAATCAAACACACAAAAAAGGGACGCTATACTAGACTCCCTGTAGAAACCCTGGCTGTTTATTCTATCACTCAGCAGCAGTATGAGAGAACAAAACAAGTGAAGTTCATCAGCTGAGCGGGAATCCTCCCCACTGTTACTGTCACAGTGGCAGTGGATGCACCAGCGAGACATGCTTTCCATCCGTCTGATAGGAAATAATGGCAAAACACCCGCATAATGCTCATTCTAAACTCCTGCTACCTAGCGAATGCCAAATAGAGTCATCTAGTCATGCAAAACAGCAGCTTCAAAGTCACTCGCAAAACATAACTCATAAATTGTGGATTTTTCCCATCACAGCCTAAAATTGTAGCCCAACTGGTTAACATTGGCATTACAAATGTTTGTGAGACTAGATTACAATGACTTGGATCCTGTGTGGGAAAGCAGTTATTTTCCAATCAACCATTCTATTGCTTCGTCAAAAAAGAAACCTGATATTGGCGGTGCTCCTAAACCACCCTGTGAAACATCTGCCCAAGAAACAACCCAATTACACAAGCCATCTGGAACAATAACGTCAGGAGCACCACTATGATTAATGTTAACGTAAACAGATGGAAAGGTGTTCGACAACTGCATAATGGGAGGGGAACTTAGGCCCAATTACCAATGCAACAAGCCTGCAACACCTTGAGGGTAGATCGTCTTGTCGTTTGAGGGCTTCATTCATTCATTGCCCTACAGAAATGGTGGGCCAATAACCTCCCGAGATGTGAAGGGAAACGAGCAGGGGTTGTGTAACACATGAGTGAACTGTGTGGTTGGTTTGTTGGGGTTGGTGGGGGTTGTCACGGGTGGCCCACTCTCTTAAACTTTTCAAAAATAACTTTCAGTCTAGGAGATTGATTTTTATGGACAGGCTCAACTCGTGAACAGCGACTGTGGATTGTACTGGTTATTAGGCGCGGTGTGTGATATCTCAGGCTGGTCTCTTGTATCATCCCAACTGACGGCCATTCTATCAATTCTCAATTAGAGACTCAGAACATTTAATTTAAAAATGGTCATTAATCATTAATTAATTCTGAAGACATTTTTCTAGAGTGACTGATTTATCCAAGGACAATGCTGCTTATTTGTTTGTTTTTGTTTTCTGTTGTCAAAACAGTAATGATGGAGCATTTCAGGAAAGAAGTGGCGGTTTGCCTCATTCTTCAATGTGCAGAACTTGGTACAATCATGGTACGTTGCAGTCATATACAGCATATCGAGCAGTGTGCTGACATTTATCTTTTTCAGGGTTATTTCAGTTCACATTAAGTCAATTAAATCACTTCTGCATTCCTGCATCTGAATGATGTTCTCATTAAATATTATTAAAGTCAGAGCCAGTGCATTGAGATGCAGTCATGTTAACAGAATAACATTGTCATCATAAAGGTGGTAAAACTGAATTCTACATCTGTCCTCTTGCTGGCTACATCCAGTATAACTCTAGTATGTCTTATGCTTTATCCAGATACTTTGTATTGAAATATAGACAAATGTGTTTCCGATTGTGAAATAGCCACGTGCAATAGAGTGGTGCAGGAATGAGTCCTAAAACCCGGAAAGCCGTTAGCATTTTGGCACTTCCGTTTCCCTCGTCTCGAAGTCAATGGGATTTTTGAATGGCTTTTTGGTTAGATGCCTGAAATAAGGTCTGTGGTTAACACAATCTTAAGAGATTGCCACGTTTTGGTCTACGACATAAAATACATCAGTAAATACACCACTCGTGGATTTTGAAGCTTTTACGTGTCTTAAAAAGATTCTGGCGATTGCATTTACGCTTCAAAAATCATACAAGTAGTGTTCATTGGTGAAGATTATCTTGCTGAATGAAATGTGTAAGTATCATAAACTTGTGTTGTGTCACAGAGCTTATTTTCTGCAATAATGCAAAATTCAAAAGAAAAAAAACCTATTGGCTCTTTGTTGAGGGAACCCAGGGCGATGCTAACTTCTGTGTTGGCCTACAAAAATACGCCATCCCTGCACCACTCTTTTAACCTTTTAACAAGTCTTGGTGTATTATTGAAAGAATCCCATCTGATGAATGGACATTTGAAGAATAACAGAACATAACAGGCTAGTGAGTAGTGGAAGGGCATCTGTGTATGTGTCCTTGATTCCATCAGCTGAGTCACTGAATCCAGCTTAGAGCACACAGCATGTATTTTCTCCTGCTCAATAGCATCGTACTCCATTTCTTGACATCTGTGCCATAGGCATTCAGTGTTGATGAAAGGCACATCATAACATCACAAAACAAGTCACAGAGCTGCTCTGTCGCTTTGTTCTCCAGAATCCCATCCTGAAAATGTATTCCATGTTCATATTGTGTGTTTTGTTTTAACAGTTAAACCCCTGCACGTGCACAGAACTTGTTTTCGCCTGGCTGTCTCCCAACAATGAGATATAGCATTGACCATAAGGGGTTGATGCTATGGACCATAGCCAAAGCTCTGCAATGTTTTTGTAATGTGCCATTGGAAAAGAACAGAAATTCAATGGCACGTAGGTATGACTATCTGCTGTTAGCTAGATTCAGCCTTTATCCTTGATTATCAGGTTAAACAAAAAAGTTAAAGAAAAAGTAAACCTCTGTTTGAAAGTTGCTGGTAAGTTGCTGGCACATCTTGCTCGCGAAGCCAGGTAAATATTGTTATACATATTTTAGATTGAACATCAGGGAGGGAATATATGCTTGTCATTGTAACTATGAATGTGGACGTAATATTGTCAAAATGTAACAAAAAATGCAACTATTTAATATTATAAAATCTTTTACGAACCAGCTACCATAGCTGTGTGAAATATACAATTTAAAAACAAAAAAACACTGGCAGGAAATGATATAGTCTCTTGCAAAGTGATGTGGTAAATAGTTGATAAAACCAAGAGAATAATGTAGAAAAGCTTAAGCTAAAATATTACTTCTAAAAGACAGAAAGAGGTGAAACCTTTAACAATACGTTCACCAACAACTTAATTTGTGCAGATGATTGGACCATAGCAATGTGATATCGGTTGGAGACATATAAACCATGTAGGTAGGAAGCCTACATGGTCTTATGCTACGTTTACATGGATTCAGGCAGAAAGACCTTCTGGACGGCACGGGAAAAACAACAAAATGAAACATGCATAAAAATATGTTGCTATGGTGATGTCGAATTGTTAACAAAGATTGGACTAAAATATAAAATATTAAATACTATTCCCGGTATTTTCTGTTGGCCTCACCTAATTGTACCATCCTCGTCTACTAAAATAATTATCCGGTTTGCCGGCTACTGTCTGCCTGAATCCATGTGAACGCAGCATTTATGCTGGCATTTCAGTCAAAAGTTACACAATTTAAACTTTTTGCCGTCCTCGGCAACGGAATTTACAACAAGACGTTACGTAGCGCCCTCACAAGAAGTCAACATGGCCGATCTGGACAACAAGAAGCTAATTATTTTGGTGCAACAACACCAATCTCTTTTTCAGGCAAACATAAACAAGGGATACACCAACTGCAGTTCTCCTTTCACTATCCATGTTGAAAATAATTAATGAACTTATGTTTTGGAGGGAATTTACGTTGATGTTACGAATTTAACATACATTTTAAGTTTGCAAAAGGATATGAAGAGAAAAGTGCATTTTATAGATGCATGCATTACTACAATAATTACATAAAATAAAAGACAAAATAATTGTATTTAATTTCATTTTATTCCACTCTTTGTAAACATATACATACATATAACAATATGACATCACCATAGCAACATATTGTCATGGGTGTTTTGTCGTCCATCTGTTTGTTTTTCCCATGCCATCCAGAAGGTGTTGTCTGTCTGCCATCTACCGTATGTCTGAATCCATGTGAATGCAGCATTACTCTTTGAATTACAGGCTAAAACCAGACAGATACAAATCCACAACCTTGTTTGAAACACGTTCTTTATGTTCTTTATGCATGAAAGAAAACAGTAGTTGTAGCAGTGAGTTTTCCTGGAACATTACCAAGTACCAATTAAGTACCTTATTGTATTCAATAAAAAGTTTTGATTTACATTAACAGGACCTCTGCCTTCTTCAAAGACTTAAAGGGAAAAAAAGGTATAGGCACAGAAATATTTTGAAAAATGCATAGCCATTACTTCACTATATGCAGAAGTAATTAACCCCCTGAAGTGATAAATACTGTCTGTCATACCATCGTTCCCTCATTATTAAGTAAAAATAAAATAAAAAGTAAAAAAACGAAATATCTGTTTATCTCTGTTTATGGAGATGATTAAGGTAGCACTATGCATTCTAAAAGAGGAAATGGTTACTTGAACATAGTTTTGTCACATCTAAAGTTAAGGAGGTTACGAATATACGAACATTACTAATTTTAACTGATAACTATGGATTTAACATTTAAGAGTTATGGCTTATCATTGCCAAGACATAGTTTTGTTTCATTTTGTTTTGATGTTTGTAGCGGATCCAAAAATAAACACTATAATAGCGATTATGGGAGCTGGATTTGAGCATTGTCAAATATCACAGTTTTTGCAGAAATGTTTAGCAGAGGTAGGCAATTAGTGAGTAGAACACAATATGTGTAATTTCCTTCTGCATGCTGGGTAATCACGGCGTCAGGTTGTGCCTAACTGAGCCTGCATGAGCCATAGACACCATAGGTCCCATTGATCACACTATGTAATAAATGTACTGCAAGTATGAGTGCTAACTTAATAATCAATGAACAAAGGCAATCATTGATCTATTAATGTTAATTAAATGTTTGCTGGTGTGTAACAAAACCAATTTCACTACCTGGAAACGGCTGTCCATACCAGCTTCATTAAATAATACATAATGGTTCATTAAATACAACATCAATTAAATAACACCATCTTGATAAGTGTGTTACCGCTTTCTGAACTCAAAGCGGTTTTATATTCTCGGCACCTCTTCGCTGTCAGCATTTGAATGCCGAAACAATTGTTAAAGGGCACATTTCAATTGGCAAACATTTTGTGTGCTCCTCTAGACAGACTGTCGACATCCACGCTGGGTTCTCAATTGCACAGTCTGGCTTTTGAAGAAGCGGCGATGACCTGTTTTTTTGTTTCACAATGAAGGCCTCCATGCTCTCTCCCATGATTATTTTAGGTCCAGGTTAGAGCCGAGTTGGCAGAATTTTTCCAGACTTCATAAATGAGCTGTATGGAGAGCCGCAGGGGACAAAAGGCCATAAGATGCTTTGCGCCAATCGTTTGAGTAAGGGTAGAGTAGCTGTGCTCAGGAAAACGTTGTGGTCACGGCATGACATGTCCCGCCAGTGCAGCAGTATTCTCACTTTTTTTTGTGCCTTTTCTATAACAAGCAACACAGAAAAGCCTCAAATGAAGCCCTATTTCTTTTTCTGACAGCTTGTTAAAGTTAGCCCCTGCACAATGACATGATTTTCCTGTGGAGAAGACCGCTACCTGAGTTTAGAGAAGTACAGGCAAAGTCATATTGCCCTTTATAATGGATCAGATGTGGTAGGACCCTTGCTTTAAAGACGATACCGGTCTGTGTGATCAAATCATCATGTCTCCTGGCTTCACTAAATCATCCGTTACCATTATTATTTTTCAAAATCACTTTTTGGTCTTTGTGATAAGACATTTTGCAAACATACAAACCGACTTGCCTAGACAGATGCTGGCGCACACACAGAGAGCATGCAGGGTCATGCTCTCTGTGTGTGCGCCAGCATCTGTCTCTGCTGTGGCAAACCATTTTCGAGAACTAAAAAATATGTTTTGAGAGCTGTTGTAGTCCACATTGAAAAGGCCAAAGTGAAAATTGACAAATCAATGAGGAGTGGACTGTGAAATATCTATTTAGTAATGTGGGACCAAAGCCCAAATGTTTGATCTGCAACGAGGCTATCGCAGTAACAAAGGAATACAATCTGAGAAGGCACCGTATCACATATCACTTATTTCAATGGAAAATATCCGATGGGTTCAGATGTTGAATCAAAGTGCAGAGCCTCTCTGTGAATTACCAACAGAGGGTAACTATAACGGCCCGGTCCTGTTCAGCCCAAGAGAGGAGCACCATAGCCTCCCTCTGTGAAGAATCTGTTTATTTTTTTCCCATGCAACACAGATTGTGAAACGGTGAAATACTTCATGCTAGCTGTCCTTGAAGATGTAGTGACCAATGATAAAGTGAAGGACGTGTTTTCAAGAAGATGTGCTTGGACCTCTGTTGAATGTAAATAACACAATCTCTTGTTGCTTGATGTATTCATATATCAGGCCATTTCTATTGAATGTTAATAACATGATCACTTGTTGGTTGATGTATTAACATATCAGGCCATTTATGTTCAATGTTAATATGATCATTTGTTGCTTGATTGATTTATGGCTGAGGCCATTTATTTTCATTGTTAATTTGAATAATATGATAATATTGTATATATATATATATCATATAATATGATAATATTATATGATAATAATATGAAATGAATAATAGTACTTGTAGCAGATTGTTACATCTTCAATGATAAAAGGTTCAATGTCTTTCGATCTGCCACATTAATTAAATCAGTTTGGGATTTATCTTTTGGAGGTGAAGTGATTTATTGAAAAATAAATAATACAAAAAATAACAGGTCTATGTAGAAATGCATGAACCTATTTTGCATGTTAAATCAACAAATTGTGAATAAACACTCTTCATGCACAGTATTTAGGGTATCTAGTATTGTTTTTATGTTCACATGCCCAGTGCTTAAACGCGAGAATTTCAGTAATCCGGCCCTCATGAGGAAGCAGTTGAATAGCCCTGGTTTAATATATAGGAACTCTCAAAGGGAGGTATGTGGGATCCTACATATAGGCATGTCTGCTCAGCCCTGCAGACTTTACTTTTTATTACAGTTCTCTCTTTACCTCTATGGCAACAGAGTCATTCCACCCTGCCTCCTGCCTCGACCACCCCATCCCAGCTAACCCACCTGTCCGCCTCCCCCCTGTGTAGACTCATGGAGAAGCCTTTGCTAATTGAAGAGTGCATGTATGGTAGAGGTAGAGCAAAGACTTGTGCCTTGTCAGCACAAGTCTTCCCACCGCCGGGCTGGGACCTCCTCTCGCACATCTGGGCAGGGGTCCTCCTCCTCCTCCTCCTCCTCCTCCTCCTCCTCCTCCTCCTCCTCCTCCTCCTCCTCCTCCTCCCAATGCAAGCAGAGGTCAAGGGGTCCTCTTGCATGTGCCGCCCCCCCGTCAGAGGTCCATGATAATGATGCAGCTTTGTCCTACCGAAACCGAGGAAGACTATTCCAGGTGGGTATACATTGACAACGCCGCTCGCTATTTTGGGGGGAAATAATCCCCTTTTCCTTCCTTCATTGCCCCGCCCCAAGTGCAGAGCCGCTGCAGTTTTAACCGTCGAGGGGATTTCAAAAAGTTATAGATGAACCAGTTGTGACAGTGAGACTAGGACACTTTTTTTTCTTTTTCAGTTTCCACGACATACTGTGTTACATTGTGCAATCTTATATTATTGGTGGAGATTACAAACCCCATCCTTGAAAATCGTACACTGTAATATCCTGCTATGTATTTTAGAGTTCATTTGAAAGTGCTGGGCACTGGGAGACTAACAGTGCTTGACATTGACATTGTTATTAAATCGTATGGTTCCACAGGCCTATAGAGGGCCATTTAATTAATTTGAGACATATTATCGCCGGCATCCAAATCCCCTGTGCTTTAATGTGAATTACTGGCTGCCACAAGTGGATGTGAAAGCTGCTCCTGGTGGTTTTTAAGGTTGGTGGTTTGCAGTGCCAGGTCTCATTAGCCGGATACACCCCCCCCCACACACACACGTTACTTTGGTCAAAGGCCATTGGCTGAATGATAGCCAGAGCTCCTTTGCCATATCGTTCACCTTTGCCACAGAGCTGAAGGTTGCTGTGGCTGCCGTCATTACAGGCTTATATCGTCTCATACCTCCACAACGGTGGCAGGGTATTTATTCCACACCATTGTCTCTCCATGTCTCTTGTGGCACGTTTACCTTAGGAGAAATAAGTCATATATGCGTGCAACTCCTGAGGAAGAAGCATGATAAGTCAACTATCCGCAAGGGGAGGGAAGACCATGAAAGGAAAGTGACCTAGATACGAACTTTACAA
Organism: Merluccius productus; assembly: GCA_027122695.1. Lineage (NCBI taxonomy): Eukaryota > Metazoa > Chordata > Actinopteri > Gadiformes > Merlucciidae > Merluccius > Merluccius productus. The sequence continues at coordinate 14,006,415 of JAOPJI010000101.1, forward strand.
AGCTTCCCACTTGGCCCCCGTACGTTTGTCGAAATTTCTATAAAAATTAAGACTTTAGCTGATACAGAGTGTCGAGCTTTAACAGGCAAGCGCTCCAGATTGTTTCTAATACGTTTTTATACACCATGTTACTGCTGTCATAACCCGGGGGTTTTTACAGTGAGTTGAGCTCTCCCTGCACATCTTCCATCTGTCAGGGAGAGGGCGGTGCCCTGCGGCGGGAAGGCAGAGCGAAAGTCCTACAAAGAAAGAGAGAGGTAGGGGGTAGACTCTGTGTGCGTGTGTGTGTGTGTGTAGGTAGGTACTGTATGCATACATTTGTGTGTATGAGTGCGTGTGTGTATGTGTAGTGTATAGTGTGTGTGTACGTGTCGGAGAGAAGGTGTGTGAGATGGGGGTGGGGGGGGGGGGGGGGGGGGGGGGG
>JAOPJI010000101.1:14065772-14078354 GCA_027122695.1 Merluccius productus
AAAATAAATAATAATATATATATATATATATATATATATATATAAATGGTCATTAATATTCGTGTACAATTTTGTTCTTGTTTTGTTTTGTTATTTGCAGTTCATTTTATCGGTTATTCCTATTTTGTTTTCTATATATTTTTGTTCACTTTTTTGAACATGGAAATAAAAATCTCAATCTAAAACACGTTCAACAACACTGATGGTTAACTGTGTGGCGCAGGGTCAACCCTGTCTACTGTGACCTCCAGCCCCGACGTCACCAACCCCGCCAGCAACCTGTCGACAGTGGCCGTGCTGCCGGTCTGCGACGAGGTGCCCATCAATGCCTTCAACCTGGAGCTCAGTCACGCCCTCAGTGCTATCGGTGAGTCCCACCCACTTGGTGAGGTCTGAAGCCATCAAGGCCATTTGTTGACCTTGTAAGCTCAACAAATGGCCTGCTTATGATTTAGTTTAAAAGCTAAAGGGTGAAAATGTACTCTCTGTAACAATAACATGATGAGGTAAAAAGGGGATGTATTCATCGTAGTTTATTTTGTAGTTTGATCACTCAATTTAATTAACTAAATGTCAGAACAATAGCCAGTCTAAAATCAATATCCTAGAAAAATTAACATACATATTGATCACTGTATGTCGACTGCTAACGCTAATCTGTGGTGTGATTTAATAGGCCCCACCCTCCTGCTAACCAGTGAAATCATCAGGGAGCGTCTGGGTGCCTCTGCGTTGGACAGGTGAGCGTCAACACAGCCCAACTTCAACTCCCGACTTCATTCCACTCCTCTCACATGCTCTTTAGACACATCCTTATTCTGACTTGTCCCCCTCTCTCTTCTTCCTTTTTCTTCTCTCACCGAAAAAGCATCCATGAGTACCGTCTGTCCGGCTGGCTGGCCCAGCAGGAGGACATCAACAGGATCGTCCTCTACCAGACGGACAACACCATGACTCCCTGGACCCAGCGCTGCATCCGCCAGGCCGACTGCATCCTCATCGTGGGGCTGGGGGACCAGGAGCCTGCCCTGGGACAGGTGAGTGGCTGGAGGGGTTAAAGGACTACTCTTGACTTTTTGGTGAAATAAGGGTTACTTGCATTTGTCAGAAGAAGTGAAACAACAATATATCGCTGTCGTTACAGTAAGGATGTCAATACAACAAGTTTCAAGCACTCATAATTGCTAGGTTAACCCATTCCTCATATAAAACAAATATAGCTAGGGCAAGATGCTACACGGTGCTAAGTACTATTTTTTTAAGTAACTAATTTTTGACTTGACATTTAGACACCCATAGTCAAAACGAGAATGCACCATACCTTTTTATTTTATTTTGTCAATCAATCAATTTTAAGTTGTCGTCCCTGTGCATCAAGAGAATGCACAATTTGCACTGGAGCATAATAAAAAAACGCCAAAATGTAGCTCTAAAACAATTAAGATGTAATTTAAGTGGTGGGTCATTGACCAGTGGTGGAGTGTAGACTAGTCGACCAAAAGAGCAAAACTAAAGTTCACTTTTAAAGGGTAATGGTGATTTTGACTCATACCTTTTACCAGAACATTACCTCAAAGTTTAAAGAGGGTGAAATGAAGGCCAAATATCAAATAATAGGAAACGACTCTATAATGAAATTGCATTGGATTAAAGTGAAGCCATAAAAATATTACTTATGAATAACCACGTGACTTGGATACGTTGTTTCACAAAAAATGAGTTTGTAATACCACTCAATAGTGCCCTTCTTTCCATGTCCCTCTCCATCCCTCATCCTCCCCCAGCTGGAGCAGATGCTGGAGAACACGGCGGTGCGGGCTCTGAAGCAGCTGGTCCTGCTGCACAAGGAGGACGGGCCGGGCCCCTCCAGGACAGTGGAGTGGCTGAACATGCGCAGCTGGTGCTCAGGGCATCTGCACCTCAAGTGCCCTCGCAGGGTCTTCTCCAGACGCAGCCCCACCAAACTGGTAGGGCTCCACCACCGGCCTACTGTGCCAAGTACCCCAGGCTGGGTTCAGGCTTCCACAAGGGTTGGGTAAAGACTTGTCATAAGAGAGTGCTGCTTGGAGGGGGGGAAAACACAACAGCCAAAGACAAAGACAAGTCTTTATGATCCGTTGGATTTGGCAGGGGATCCAATATACAATACTATAATAAGTATCGGAAAGCTTCTTATGATTGGCTTATTTTTATAGAAACTTTCTACAAGTGAACCCACCAAATTTGCTTGGTTTTTAATTCTTCAAATATTAGTTTTGTTTCCTCATTTTTAAGATTTGTTTTGTTTTGTTCTGTGTGTGTGTGTGTGTCTGTGTGTCTGTCCATGCTGGAACTCACAGAGGGAGGTATACGAAAAGGTGTGTGAGAAGACAGCGGACCGACACAGCGACTTCTCGCGGCTGGCCCGGGTTCTGACCGGGAACAGCATCGCCCTGGTGCTGGGCGGAGGGGGGGCCAGGTGAGACAGACACACTGTACACACCAGTGCACCAGTGGTTGTGCTAGTCCATGCGTCTGTTGTGCACTAGCAGCAAAAGGTACAATGCTGTTTATTTTTTCTTTCTTAAAGGTGAAGTAAAGCCCTGTAGCAGGAGAACTTCCCTGTTTAAACAGCTTTATACATTTTTGTCCAAAATAAAAAACAAAAATGTTCACTAACACTTGGTGAGGCCCAAACGGAACCATTTTCAACTAAAACAAGTGATTTTGGGGTTTATTACCCTTTAAGTGCCCTTCCCCCTGGTTAATATACTTCATTTAAGGGCAATGTTGTTTTTTCTGGTTATCCGTCATCTTTCTACTACCAAGTAACGGCAGAGAATTGCCATTATTTTTGCTTGTTCTTTTCTTTCACAAGTCATCGTCTGTCTCCATCCTATCTGATCTGTGGCTGTCCCCCTATGTAGAGGCTGCTCCCACGTGGGTGTCATCAAGGCCATGGAGGAGTCTGGGATTCCCATCGACATCGTGGGCGGGACCTCTATCGGCTCGTTCATTGGGGCACTCTACGCTGAGGAGAGGAGCGCGGTCCGGACCAAACAGAGAGCCCGAGAGTGGTCCAAGGTGCTGCCCTGACACAAACCAACCTTTATGGACGCCATCATGCCTCACATGTTTTTCATTTTTGCAAATATTTTTTTGGGTGACTGCAACTGGGATCTGCATCTGGGATACTTGGCTGTATTCTTCAGTGTTTCTTTAAGTGGCATACTTAAAGGTTCATTTAGTAGGCAGTATGCAGTACATACTCTTTGAGTATTTGGTAGGCAGTACGTTAGTATGCGGTTTCGAACACAGCCAGAATGTAGTTGATGCAAATTGACTACTGGCGAATAATACTAGCACCCTCTGTAGGACGGTGCCATTAATTTGCTTCCATAAGTTTACATTGACGTTTTTGTCTTACATTTCTCGTTTTTCCAGCAAGTGCAGAACGGCTAATGAATAATGCCAAGGTTATCTATCAAACCGATTTCCACATGGTCTCATGTTCCTTTCGTCGCAGGCGATGAACTCGGTGTTCAAGACAGTGCTGGACCTCACCTACCCCATCACCTCCATGTTCTCTGGCTCCGCCTTCAACACCAGTATCTACAAAGTGTTTCAGGACAAGCAAGCTGAGGTGAGAGGTCACCAACAACAATCACATGTTTTGTCTGGATATGACCAGAACCAAAATGTCCTCTAGATGCACCCTAGATAATGTATGCATATGTTACAAAAAAGGCATGCAGGAGACTATCTCTATGTCTAATCCAGGAAGCAGAGCAGTTCTGTTGGTGAGGTAAAGTGTATGCTATGCAGACACAGGCCTCACTAGGACCTCTTGTATTGTGTGCTTACAGGACCTGTGGTTGCCCTACTTTAACGTCACCACTGACATCACCGCTTCGTCCATGCGGGTCCACCAGGACGGTAGGTGGACTGCTGGGCTGAGCTGGCTTTTATAGCACACCCTTATGCTAGACAGCAGTGATTATCCATACAAAATCCATTATGTTAAGCAGGCTAGTTAGTTAGGCTATTGCACAGGTATTGATAGTGCATGAGTAGTTAAGTACACGCCAACACACCTAGATATGCATCGAGTTGTTGTGTGTGTTTCAACCCATGCATTGAGATTGCTGATATAACCCAGGTTTGCTTTCATAGAATAATTGTCTTTTCCATTGTATGGGTTGTGTTTTCCCTTGTTTAGTCAGCTCTGCTAGCTTTATTATTTTAACAATCAGAACTGTTCTGCTGTTCTGTCCCTGATATATTTCTAGATTACTAAGTGTTGAGTTTGCTTGGCTGAATCTCTCAACCAAAACGTTATCATTTGTTATGGCATCTTTGCACGCATACTAATTTACTTGTATCGCTATTGGACTTATCCAAATCCTTAACCTTTCACTTGAAGTGTGTTGATGCACTCTGTTCTTCTTCTTTGATACTCCTGGCCCTGCTCCACTACAGCCATCAGGCATTTAGAACACACTCTGAACACACTCAAAGGTGCTCCTGTGTTGTGTTCGCGTTATGCTGCGTCTTCATTGAATTGTGTCGCATTGCATCCATTCCAAAACAATCAAATACCACAAGTTTAATTTATAATGGCCAATGTACACAACATCAGAGATTCATTCTGGTTAAATAATGAAATGGTTGTTATTGGATGAATACAATATTTATCAATATGAACATTTATGACAGCTGTGAATGTTTAATTTTGCCTTTCTTTGGGACGTTAAAGCCAAAGTGCAAGAAAAAGAAAATGGTGACTTAACAATGTCCATGTGTCCTGGATGCAACAAACAATGTCCAATATTTGTTGAGTAAAACCTGGGCCCTGCATCCTGTGGATCAGACAGAAGGCCAGATTTGCACCATGAATCTAAAGGCAAGGGAGCACTGGTAGTGGAGCGGGTTACACTTCTGCTTTTTTTGTTTTTACTGTTTCTTCATGTTTTCTCTCCTAATTTCTCTCTTTCTCTCTCTTCCATTTAAAATAAGTCATCTATAATACAACTGTAGCCTCTTCATCGATTTCCTTTGCCCCCATGTCTACTGTGTTTAAAAAAAAAAAAAAAGACTATAATCAACTTTCCTAGAGATGTCCATCGTAAGGCAACGCTATTGAGGAAAATTAACCCGTTCAGATCCTGAACCCTAGATACCCCCTCTGCCACCACCACCACCACCGCCACTAATGTCCATATCAACCTGTAGGATCCAGACCACTCCATCTTGGCTCCCTAGCCGCCTATCCCTTCCACCACCCGCCACCCTACAGCCTCCCAACCCCCCCCCCCCCCACACTCCTATGCCATCACCACCCGCTTTCCTTCACACCCTTTCCTTCCCTTTCTGAGGCTTTTCTGTCACACTGCACTCTTCACTCTGTCCTCCAGAGTGTCTTCTTAAGTCTTCTCTAACACCTGGGTTACTTAGTTGCTTGGTTTCTGGTACATCCAGGGAGATCTGGACCACGTTATATAAGACAGTGTGTAGCCTAGTTGGCCAATGGATGTGGGCCTGAGCACATCCTATATTGAGTATTTTCTTGTTGCGTAATTAGTTGGTTATTTAAAATAGCGTTCCTCTCTCTCTTTCTCGCTCTCTCTCGCTCCCGACGTCTCTCGCTTGTTGGAACCATCTAACATTGCTAATCCTAATTGATATGCTTAAACCACACGTGTGTGTGTATATATATATATGTGTATATATATATAACTTAGCCTGTTTCAAGTAGCCTGTTTCAAGATGAAATAACTAATTTACATTCAGATTAATGCATGAAACAACAATTGAAGTTGATTGATTCATGTGTGGATTGGCCTCATTTAGAGTAGCCATATTGTTATTTTTTTGTTTTTTTTGGTGAGTCCCAATCTATTTTGTTTAGGATATTTGGGATTAACAGAAATTCCTTCGAAAGCTGTGCGGATGTTACTCTATAAAAGCACCCTCCCTGTTCTTCCCAATCTTTGCTGTTTTTTACCCTAGTCTCTTTCTCTCTCCCCCTCGCGCCCTCTGTCTCTCTCTGTCTCTCTCTCTGACTCTCTCCCAACCCCCCCCCCCCCCCATGTTTGATGTGTTCTTTCCTTCTTCATCTCCATCTTCCTGACAGGCTGTGTGTGGCGCTATGTTAGAGCCAGTGCCTCCTACACCCCCTATTTACCTCCCCTCTGCGACCCCAAGGATGGCCACTTGCTTGTGGATGGTTGCTATGTTAACAATGTCCCAGGTCAGACATCGGAGAAAAAAATGACATTTAACACCATTGCCCGGTCGCACCGCCTCCTCCCACCTCCTCTCTCTCATCTAAAACCACCACAGACCACCTAGTGTCCCTCCCTCCTCGTCGTCCTCCCCCCCACACCCTACGTTTCTGACACCTGTAACACACCCTATCCTGACCAGTTGGACATTGGGCACCCATGGTTTGGAAGGAAAGACCTAATTTGTATTTGAATCGGACACATAAACATTGTATATATTGGAAAAAAACGAAAAAAAAACATTATCCACTGTTTTAGTGGACAGTAGATGAGTTCTCCCCTCCCAACGGTCGTGACGACAATTCCCACTGCAGATTCTCAATTGGTTAAGCCCCGCCCCTTCGTTGAACCCCACTTCCCCTACCTTCTCCAATTGGCAGTGCTACTGCATGTTTCGGTTACCCATGGGTTCGCTCCAGAGAGAAAGAGAGAATGAGAGGTGCATGATGGCCCCGCTTTATCTGATGGCCCCTTCATTTCCCCCCTCCCTCCCTAATTTCCATCTCCTCGTGTTTAGGTCTGCACAAAAGTGTACATATTTTAAGTTGTAAAAGAGCTGTAAAAATTAATTTCCATTATTTTTGGCACTTGAAGCCCAGGGTCGATTTTTGTTGTTTAATAAAACCTATTAGTCATCGACGATGACGTACGTGCGCCCTATCCTTCGAATTATTGTCATATGAGGGATAGATGATTGAATTAGATATGCGTCTTAGTCTTCGATGGAATCTAATTTAGTAAAGGTGACCACAGTGCACTATTAATGGCTGTCCATGCATCTCTACGTCTATATTATAGTTATTACACTTCTCTGAATTTCTGCTATTCCAAGTGTGTCTGTCTTGTTGACTCGACTGCAGCATGCTTCCATTGCAGCCATACAAGGAACGTCCTTTACACAATCTAGCTTCTTCACCTTCATATCATGTTAAACATATCCAGAAACTTATTATTATTCTCGCCAACTGTCTCCCTCTGGCTTTGCTTGCCTTTATGTGCATGCCAATGCTTGACTACATGAGCCAATCACTATATTTCATGTAAATATACTGCATATTGGTTTCTATCTTTCCTAATTTAGTGTTTCATTGTTCACAATAAGTGTTCTGGATCCTACAGTTGCCACTCCCTGCCCCATACTGCGAACCCTGTCCCTCCTTCTAAATAAACGACGATGCCTCTGCAACGCAAAGGATCGACCCAGCTCTCCTGCAGTCACGATCCGATCACCGAAAAACAACAAACCCGCAAATCGTCGCATCACTTCAAATTAAACAAATTCTGCAGCTTCATATTCGTCTACTGGCCCTCTCAAACTTCACGCAGGGTTCCCCGCACCCTGCTCTGTTTCCGTCCGCGGTGCTTCCAAACCTTCCAACCCATGCAGCCTGCGGCCTCCTCCTCCTTCGCTGGCCAAGCGCTAAGAACCAGGACAGGCCGCCATGGTTGACCCATGACATGTTCACTGCGGCAGACAAAAACCCCATAAACATTGTCACGGCAACGGCACGCTGCTCCTCCTCATTTAGATTCGGGATTCATGAGCTTAGTATAGCCATGTACTGTAGGTCTTCAGAGGTGCTTACCTGGACAATAACACGTTTTTTTTTCCTCAAGTAATTGAATCCAATTTTTGTACAGCTATATATCGGGTCTATATGATTTTATGATCTCGCATGGGAGGAGCACGGATGTTGTCGGGACAAAGTTTGGGGCCAAAGCAGCCTTGATGCTCTGTCGCGGTCACTGCGCCCTCTTTTACCTCAAGCACAGGTGCGTTGCCATGCAAGGTGTCTGTGCCCAGGTAACGGGTGTCCATCGGTGCACAACAGAGTCTGAAGGTTACTACAGAACCACAGTCCCGGCCTCCCTCCCTCGCTCGCTCTCCTCCCAGGAGGGGGACAGTCTGCCTGACCCACCGGCCGGGGCTGTGGTTAAGGGCTTGACACTAACAAAAGGCATTTTGGGTAACTTTGATTGAGATGTTATTCCAACCCCCCCGAACCCTCCCCCAAACCCTCCTCCCAACCCCCTCCTCCCGACTCCCCACCTCCCTCCCGGTGTGCTAGGCTCACTGTGGCGCTATGTGAGGGCGAGCATGACCCTCTCGGGGTACCTGCCGCCCCTCTGCGACCCCAAAGACGGCAACTTGCTAATGGACGGTGGCTACATCAACAACCTCCCAGGCAAGTAGCGGTGGTTCACCCCCACTCCCTGGCGTACAGTACTATGTCCCGGCAAGAGGTGGACAGTAATGTATTCAGGGCGTTTAGAGGTTTGTCTGCGGGACCGGGTAAGTATGCAGCAAGCGTGTTGTTGAGATTTCCCCTGTCTATTGTTTTTGTTTTAGAGTTTAGTTCTTTTTTTTTTTTTTTACATATTGGCAAACCAAATGATTTGACGACACATTGTTATCTTAATTGAACCCTAAAATAAAAGTTGAGTACAGTCTGAGTAATGAACTCAACACGACACTAAAGCAATCTTGGACGGGGAATGTCGGCACTTTTGGGTTGTATTGGATGTTGTGTTGAACTTTGCAAGAGAGGACAGAATATCACACTGTCGGCCTATTGGTTCAGCTTTATAGAACTAGGCAATGTGACATAACTGTCCATCAAACAGTCTGTTGTCTCAACTACAAGCACTTTAAAACATGTAGTGTGAATTTGGTTTGATTTTTAAGCTTTGACATGAAAGCAGCTTTTATTAAATCTGCACTATTTAGCTTTTTGATAAAGACAATTTGTCCATGTCTGTGTTGATTTGATAATAAAGAGATTATCATCAAGATAACCTATTCTTTGATCCAATGGAAATCTGGAGTTTTGCTGCCAGAATCTCATTTGTTCAATTTGTATCACAGTGGTGTAGGTTAAAAGCAAGTGGCACTTGGACATTCAAGCAAAAGTACATAGTGCAGGTTTAAACCCTAAAGTAAAATAAGACAAAGAAATGTTCAATGAATCTATTGCTACGACACCAGTCTGTTTTTTTGACATTTGTTCTGCTGAAGTTGAGATGGTAACACAAGTCATTTCCATAATACTTACTGAGACTTTGGTACAAAAAAAAGCAGCAGTTGCTGTAATAGTGTGATTGGAGATGCAATGTGTAATGTCTTGTGAAGTAGGGGGATATTTCCTCTGTGGAACACTGCATGAGGACAAATCCACTTAATGCAAATATATTTGCGTGAAGCAAAAACAAACAACTTCCAGACGAAATCCTCCCCTCAGTCGGCCTCTGTGAGTAACAACCGTCTGTTTCCATTGTGGTGCGGTTGTATTCAACGCGGCGTTTCACCAAGCTCTGAGTCTTCAGAGGTTTGTGGAAATAGTGTTTTAGAGACATCGCTCCGACCACCCAACTCTACTTATTATCAATATGTCTTTAAACTGTGTTGCTCCAGCTGTTGTGCTTTGGTACAGTGGATGGATCAATGGATGTCTTTCTGTACTTGACGGGTTTCAGTGGGCTCAACAGCAGAATGACCGAGGTCCAAATCAGAAGCAGGGGACATCTCATGTCATCTCAGTCTCATAGTCTGACTTATTATTCCCAATACGATATACCAAGGAATATCACCTAAACTATCTCAGTGATTTCCCATCAGCTCAATGCAGAGAGACCTATTGACCTGTAATGAAAAGCAAGCTATGCTAGTTATGTTCTGCTGTGAGCCCATCGGGACATTGGAAAGGAACCAAAAGAAGTAGTAACGCAATATCACACACAACACACACTATTCTCCTCATAGTCTCTTTCTCATTCCTGCTGTTTGTGTCGGTCGGCTTACATGTATGCGTGTGCATGTGTGTGAATATTTGTGTGTATGTCACGTCTTCCAGCGGACATTGCCAGAAACATGGGTGCCAAAACAGTCATTGCCATTGATGTGGGTAGCCAAGACGAGACGGACCTCTGTAACTACGGTGACTGCCTGTCGGGTTGGTGGTTGCTGTGGAAACGCATTAACCCCTGGGCAGAAAAAGTAAAGGTATGGATTGGCTGCGCAGGCTCCCGCATCCGACTTAAGAACATGGGTTGTATGTTGCGTGTTTACACACAAGATTTATTGTTTACACCTGCTCCCGACCCTCGTCTCCCTGTGGACCGGTCCAGGTGCCAGACATGGCAGAGATTCAGTCGCGCCTGGCGTACGTGTCGTGTGTGCGTCAGCTGGAGCTGGTGAAGAAGAGTGCCTACTGTGAGTACATCCGCCCGCCCATCGACCGCTTCAAGACCATGGACTTTGGCAAGTTTGACGAGATCCACGTAAGTCCACCACCCCCCCCCCACCCCCACCTGTCGGCTACTCGTCTACTAATGACCAATGATGTCGATCACTGTGTGTGTGTGCGTGTGCGTGCGTGCGTGTGTGCGTGTACACGGCAGGACGTGGGCTACCAGCACGGCAAGCTGCTGTTCACCGGGTGGGCCCGCGGTGACATCATCGACAAGATGCTGAGGGACCACCGCTCCGCAGACTACAACGACAGCAAGAGGAATGATGTGAGTCACGCACGAGCACTCGCACACACACACTAGGGGATGATCAGTGTACCTAACCTACCTGACTCATTGCATTGTGTGGGAGGTAGGGCGACATGGAGCCTGTACCAGATGGGTCCGTTTCTCAATCGTGTATAAAGAACGTCGGGAGGTGCCTTCGAAGATCCGCCCTTTATCGTTCACGTTAACGTCAAATGTGACCCTCTGAACGTGCTGGAGCTCTCCTTTCCTTAATGCTTTCCTCCCCCCCACCCCCACCCCCCCAGACGTGTACCTGCCCTGCGGCTGACTTCACGGATCTGGCTGAGATCGTGTCCAGGATAGAGCCTGTGCAGAGCTACGCGGCCGCAGATGGTGAGAGGAGCTGCCTCTCATCCTGTGAATGAACTTGAGCCAACTTGAGATCCATAGCAGCTGTTCCCTTTGTAGTGCGACGTTGCTCATGAGAGAAGTAAAAGGAGCCCTTCCAGTTTTGCTCGTCATTGACTCCCTCCTCTATTTGCAACCTGTGTGTGTGTGTGTGTGTGTGTGTGCTGCGCGCACATCGTGTCCCTTCTCATCTGCATTTCTCTTGTCCTACATGTACATTTGTGCGATATGTTCGAAGTACGTAAAGGTGGGCAGTCAAACCATTGTCTCAACATGCACACCTGAGATCACACAAGTTTGAGGGACGGCAAATCAGTGTTTTGTGTGTGTGTCTGTGTCTGTGTGTGTGTGTGTGTGCGTAGCCGAGGAGTCCGACTGTCTGACGGAGTACGAGGAGGACGGCATGGACACGGTGAGGGAGGAGGAAGGCGAGGAGGAGGAGGACGAGGCGGACGACCCCGATGACCAGTCCCCCGGGGAGTGGGGCCCCAACGGTGTGTTCCAGACGGTGAGCACCCCCCCCAACCCATTACTCTCGCTCTGTCCTCCTTGGCCCTGAGCCCAAAACCTAACCACTAACCTTAAGCAGAGTCATTAAAAATGATCCTGACGAATGCTTCATGTAAGACTATATCTTGGCAATCATCTGTCTGAGGTTTTAATATTGTCTTCAATGTGTTCCAATGCATTTCTTTTGAGGAAAATAAATAAAATCACATTTTCACACACACACACACCGGGCTGGTAGATAAAGATAGACTTCCTGCTTCACACAGGATGAGGACAAATCCGTGCGGCAGCGCAGGAAGTTCCCCCTGGACTCCAACACCTCCGAAGTGTCCGACTGCTGACGGGGGGGAGCAGAGTACAGAGAGTATAACACTGCACCGTGACCCAACTCCCGGGCTCAGCAACACACGACGGAGGACGGCCGAGCTGGACCTTAGAGTTGGCCACCTTTTTAAACTTGATGGACTCTCGTGAGAGACTTAAAAGTTGGAGTACAAGAGGGGGGGGGGGGGGGGGTTCCTCTTTTTTTTTTTTTCGTCTATTTAGGAATTTCAACTTTGAACTTTCCGTTTAACTTATGAACCGTCCCCCAGATTTTTGAAACGCTTTCTCCTGTGGACCTCTACTTTCCCACCGTCTAATCTGAAGACCCCCACCCTCTCCAACCACGATACTCACCCCTCACTGAACCCCTCATAAAAAAAAAGAAACCACTAAATGCTGGCTGAAAGTTTGGCTTTCACTTCAGAATCCCACCATCACTCACTGCCTGCATGTCCCTGCCTCCTGCAGAATGATCATATACCGCTCATTTAGATGAACACTACGCTAAAACGTCTCTGCCATACCGCCGTGTGTGTGTGTGTGTGTGTGTGTGTGTGTGTGTGTGTGTGTGTGTGTGTGTGTGTGTGTGTGTGTGTGTGTG
>JAOPJI010000101.1:14115328-14128061 GCA_027122695.1 Merluccius productus
GTTTGTCGGGGGCCGGTTGCCTTTCTGCGTTCGACGTCCGGGGGCCGAAGGGGTGGGGTACCAGGGGGTCGTGGGGGGGGGTGTATGTGGGGGCGGGGGGGCGGGGGGCGGGGGGGAGCGCCGATTGTGTGCGCCGATAAGAGCCGGTGGTGGGGGGGGGGGGAGGGTTTTTTTAAATACGCATGTGTTTATACATACCTGTGCAGTCTCAGAGATTTATGGGCGCCCTCCATAGAAAGGTCAAGTAATCCAAAATACATTCTCTTGATTTTGATCCGGAATTATTCATTCAAATAGTAATAACAAGAAGAAAAACATGTATATGAAGTATCTGGAGAGGGGTGGCACCCATGGGCCACATGCTTGTTTAAGCCATGCAAAATCCCTTAGACTGCAGTAGCAATGAGTTCAGGTCATGAAGGCCATGCTAGTCTTCAATCTTCAGAGCTGCAAACACAAGAAAAATACATTTAATCACCAAACTCTGGGATCCCAATAATGTACTGTTTAGAGAAAAAACATAAAAAAACAGGTTCGGCTGGTTATTTGTGCCTGCCAAAATGTAGAATTGTCCCAGACACAGTTCACGCAACTGAGTTACGCCTCACTAACTAAGCAAGGCCCGTTGGTTGTTGACAATACAGTATTTCCACAGCATCACCTAAAGCTGCAAGAAGGAATTTGGCCTTCACCTCTATCAAAATCACTAGCACAACACATTTCCACTGATAGGAGTCTGGAGCAAAGGGGGGAAGCAGCCGTTTTTTTCCCCCCCCAGCGTTTAGCATTTGTTACCATTTTACCTCTGTATTCAGTGTCCAGTACTATAACAAGCTTAGCTGTGGGGGGGGGGGGAGAAAAAAAAAGAGGCAGGCTTGGCTAGGGATCAGAGCTAAGTGAAAAGGTTAGGACTGCTGAGAGTAATCTTTAGATGCAGCCTTCAAAGCAGGGACTCCCCACGGCCACAGGCCACAGGACCTTCTGGGTACAAAAAGGGGGTCGATGGGAGAATCCTTTAAATGACAGCGGACTAGATAGGCGTTGGTCAACAACAACAAAACAACAGAGGTCACCCGGACTTCGTGTGACTATATATATTTTAAAAAAGGTAACAAAACGTTAAAATGTCCCGAGCAAACAAAACACACAAGCGGGGGGGGGGGCATAAGTACAACCTAGGGGGCTAGACCATCTGAAACAAACTATGCAAGACGTTTCAAACTATGCATGGCCCTGCTCTCAAACAAACATCCCAAATATTAAAAAAACATCTCTAAAAAAGTGTGAATAGCACCCCGGCCTCTTCACCACCATTACCGCTGGCACCTAACGTCCTACCTTGTAACCCACATTCGTCCCCCCTATCTCACACACACAGGGGTGTTAGGCCTAAGGGCACTGGGTCAAGCCCAAGTGTATTCTTAGCGGTACCGTTTTGGGTCGCACGGTCTTTACACACACACACACACACACACACACACACACGCACACACACACACGCACACACACGCACCTAGAGAACCGTCCCTCAGACCCTAAATCCCAGTAAAAAAAAATGGCTGTTTGGTGGGGGGGAAAAAAACGCAAAAGTTATCTCACATCTCAAGTTACCGCCCAGGAAAACCCGGTGTAAACGGGGAAAAACGTCTCGAAAGCAACATAGCACAAATCACAGTATGTGGCCGACTAAACGTCCTACTGTCGTTATTGTCGTCGTCGTCGTTTTTGTAACCGTTAATCCAGGGGAAATGGGTTGTTAAGGGTTTCGGCCATAGGCTAACGCCATGGGCTAACCGACACCACCCTCACCCCCATCTAGGCTAGGTAACACCCCGCAGGACACGGACAGGTCCACGCCGGTGACAAATCCGCGGAAGAAGAAACAAACAAATAAACAAACACACAAATAAACAAACAAACAAATCAAAACACACAAAAAATGCAGAGATTATCGACCAACGGCTGTGTCAGTTGGCAGAGTTGTCCCCCCCCCCCCTTTTCCTGAGATGAAGCTGATCCTGCGTTAATACATATCGACGTGTACACACACACACACACACACACACACACGTATATATATATATATATGTATACACACACACACAGGCCGACCACCGTTGACGCCTATGACAGAAACAAACAACAACAAAAAAAGAAATAGCCCATAGCGCCAGATGTCAGCACCGCTAGCTAAAACGGCTGCTTAGCTTAGCCGTTCAGTTCCGTAGCTAGCTCTCGTCATTAAAACAGAAAATACCGTTTCTTATTAGTGTGTGTGTGTGTGTGTGTGTGTGTGTGTGTGTGTGTGTGTGTGTGTGTGTGTGTGTGTGTGTGTCGTCTGCATCCCACGTCCACAGCCAGATTTTTTTGTGTTGTTGTTGTTGTTTTTTGTTGTCTTTTCAAAACAAGTCAGTACATTACAAATCAGTCACCCCCCCCCAGTAACACAGACAGAGAGAGCGAAAAAAGAGAGAGAAAGAGAGAAAAAGAAAAAGAGAAAAGGCTCGTCTTACACGGGAGACACCCAGCGATCACAGAGGCGACGTCCGCTCCGGAGCAACACAAAACGGCACCATGCTAGGTGGCTGCTAGCGCCGTTAACCGCTAACTACCGCTGCTAACGTTTCCCCTATGCTAGCACGCTAGCCGACATAGCTAAACACGGGCTTTTTTTCCCCTTCTTCTTCTCTTTTTTTTGTTGCGAATTATTTATCTTACGGAGGGAGTGGAGGGGAGGGGAGGCAGGCAGGGGGGAGGCAGTAGGGGAGGGAGGGGGGAGGCAAGGGGGAGGGTTGTTACACGTAGAGTAACGACTCTGGCCCCCCCGGTTTTAACACACATTGCCGTCTACTACACGTATAATAATAATAATAATAATAATAATAATAATAATAATAATAATAATAATAATAATACTAAGCGGTGTGGCGGCGGTGTTGTTTCTTCGGGGTTGGTTGGTTGGGGGGGGTGAGAGCACGACAACCGTGGGGGAGAGAGAAGGGGGAGAGTGTGGAGGAGCAGCAGGCCCCTAGCGGAGCAGGAGGAGCAGGAGGAGCAGGAGAAGCGGCGGCGGCGGCAGCAGCTGTCAGACGAGGGGGCCCCATCCCGACCACCGGGAGGGGGGAGAGAGGGAGAGAGGGAGGAAAGGGGGAGGGAGGGGAGGGAGAGCCCGCTGCTGCAGCCCGTCGTGCGTAACCGAGTAATACGTCGTCTTTTGCTCGCCGTTTTTTTTTTTTTTAGGACGACAACCGTCGGTGTTATTGTTGATGGTGGGGGGGGGGGGTGATCACACACACACACACACACACTCGCGTGGTTACGGAAGCACGATCCTCCCTCCCCGCTCCCCCCCCCCTTCGTCTCCCCTCTCCCCTTCGTCTTCCGCGGCGAATGAGAGTCAAAAAGAGAGAGGGGAGGGAGGAGGGGGAGAAAGGAAAACATTGTGAAAGCAAGCGGCCATTTACCGACAAATAAAACCTGCAGAAACAAAAGAGTGCGTGTTTCTCTCTCGCCGTCCGAGAGGCACCGCCGCCCCACGCACTGTGAAGTAAGGTGGATGGTGTCGTGGTTTCGCCTTCACCTTCTCCGTTAAAATCAAAGCACACGGCCGTTTTTTGGGGGGGTGGGGGTGGGGGAGGTGGAGGGGGGAGAAACACTTAGATCGTATCTATTAAATCTAATGTTTTTTACCTTCAGAGGTGTGACTCCGCCATCCTCGCTTCCTCCTTTTTTTCCCTACACTGCCGCCGCTCCTGTCCCCTCCCCTACCATCAGATTGCGTCACTCAACGCACGCCTTAACCAATGCATCACGAGACCTGCTGCTTGAATTAAGTTTTTTTTTTAATATTATATTTTAATTTTATATGTATACGATTCATGTAAACGTAACACGATTCGGCCGAAACACAACAACACATAATAGCGATAAACTGATCGTCTGATTGTTTAAAACGGGTAAACTCGTACGCATTTTCTCACGCGATTGCAATTTGACTCTTTTTTCTAAAAAAATAAATAAATGAAAAATATTCCTATTGCCTATTTCTATGCTTTTTTTCTTCGTAAATTATGTTTGTGTCTTACCTGGTCATAGAGTTGGAGTGGTTGTGTTTTACAGGTCCAGTAATTAGGCCTATATCTTGCGGGGAGAAACTTCTCCTTTGAAAAAAAAAAAGTTTTATAGTTGTTTTGTACTGTTCGTATATTAACCTTAAGTAGGCTGCTGTGTCCGTACACATACGACGTAGGGCTATTTGTATGTTGCTTTATAGACCTGTCTTAAAGCACCCAGGTGACCCTCCCCATGGGCCAACAATGGATGAAAATATAGTAATAATAGTAATAATAATTAATAAACTAGACATCAGCAATATTCACCGTTACCTATTTTAATTCGGACTAACAAAGTCGGCTGCTTTAGTGAATTGTGTTAGAGTGGATTGAAGACCAAGGCCTATTCTTATGCCAGAATATACTATTTTATTTTTATTTTTGTATTTTTTAATATTCATCTGTCCCATGTAAAATATTAAAACCCATGATTTTAGTCACGAATTATTTCATGGTTTTACTATATATTTCAAATTGTCTGATAACATTTTGTCGAAAAACCGTATAATAAATACCGTGCAATACCTATCCTGCCTATAGGTGGCGGAAAACAACGCCCAGGTTTAATAACCACAGAAGAAGAGTTATACGGAAGTGTTGGCTTGACAACCTTGACAACGCTTTATCTTTATATGCTTTATATACAGCCTGCTACATCTTTCCGGTAGGGTAACAGGTAAGATAACACATTGTATTCAAAGTTATAATGTAAAATAAGGGTAAACGGGGTCATCATATTGTTGGCGCTGGCGTCTTGTCAACGTGCGCATATTCTGATCCATCCATTTACACATTGTTACACTAATGTAAACATGTCCGATCGCATTCATCTGGACACGTCCAGTGCATTGTTGTCGTGGACAAACAGCAATGCATTCTCGTATTTAGGAGGTACATTGAGGCAATGGATTATGTGGTCTGAGATGTAATTATAATTTGTCATATCGACTTTCAGCAATTGCACACACGGGAGACAAAATGCCTGAAGTCAAGTCAATATTCAGAGAAGTTTTACCTAAACAAGGTAAGTAGCAAGAAGCCAATTTATTTGTCCCATATCCACATCACGAACTGTAGCCAACTGGCTCTTTATTAGTCATTATAAAGCACTTATTAATGCATTATTCTGCATGGCCATGTTCTACAACTACTAGGCCATTCACTTTAGTATCAGTATCATTTTAGTATCAGATATATATATATATATATATATATATATATATATATATATATATACACCAACCATATTATTTGTCAACATCAACAGGGCAGCTTTCCATGGAGGATGTCCCTACGTTGGTGCTCTGCAAACCCAAGCTGCTCCCTCTCAAGTCAGTCACGCTGGAGAAGCTGGAAAAGATGCAGCTGGAAGCTCAAGAGGCCATCAAGCAGCAGGAATTAGCGTCCAAACAGACGCAATAGAGATCATCCCCATCGCCTTTAACTGTGTCAGCAGAAAGGTGGAGGCAAAACCTGCTAGCATGAAGGGCTATTTTTGCAGGGATGTACATAACGGTAATAACTGACTGCTAATTACACATTAAGCTTACCAAGTATCCTGCATCTTCTTCCAGGGAAACAAGTCTTTACACAAATAGTTTTGCTTATGTTACTGTGATTTAAGACAATTTATTTATTCTACATTTTTGTGTCATGGATGTTTGTATGGTGTGTATTTGTGCATCTCTATGGTGGCACACACACATGACTAAAGATTAATGTCAGTAAAGTACTCATGACTTATTTATGTCAATTGTCTTTGGCTCCTTTGTTGGTGTTCAGACATGGTCAAGCATATAAGTTTTATCAATTTATTGAACAAATAAGAAGCTGGACTTAACTTGGTACAGTTCACACACCAGTATTCCCCAAATATAAAAATAGACACTCTGGACAATTTTTTTTTTAATTCTTCCCAAATGAACTGTTTTCCTCTAAACGGTGCTTGTTGCTTTATAACGTTGTTGCTGTGAAAATTACATTGTTGTATGATTAAAGGAGTAGAGAGAAAATGAAAAGTCAAGCATAGCATTGAAGCAGCAGCCAGTAGAGGTCGGTATTGCTTTAAACAAATAAGCCCTCCCCTTTTTACCCATGATAAAGCTCTTTACACAAACCAGGAATTTCTGTACAAACACTGCTTTTTAGAAAACGAAAATGAGTGGCAGTGAAATCAATACTGTACACGACATGGAATGACATGGCACATTATGGGTCAGCCTACATATTAAGTATATATTTATATTGAAAACATCTTAGGAAAAGTTCTTGACATGTCTTCAGCTTCGATAGAAAGTGCCTTTTTTTTTTACCCTCACCTCCTTTTTCAGAAATGTACATTCAACAGTTAGGAAGTCAACGTTTTTCTAACCAACCATTATGACAAAATATGTTTTAAGAAATAAGTAGCTTTCATCTGTTCTTTTTGGGGAAATCTGGCACAAAAACAACAGGCTCTTCAGAAGCTCTCAAGCTTCAGGCGTCCGCCGTCTCCCTCGCTCACAAATCTCTTACGGCCTCTGATGAAAAACAAACGGAAATTGATTTGCTTTAAACAGTTGATTGAAATATTTAGATGTGATCAAAGACTGCCTCTTATGGTTTTCTTAACGAATATGGGCAGTGCGTACTTACCGACAGGGACAGAGGTCCCTTAGATTTTCATCGATGACACCTGCACTGAAACTCTGGTCAACAAACTGCTCCAAGATGAAGTACGCACGAGGAACGTCTATGTTGATTTCAGCAATGTCCATGTAAACTCTTTCATAACCCTATGAGGATGACATTCATGTCAGATCAATGCATCGTGCACAACAAGATGGAGGACAGCAGGCAGATGGCCATTCTCAGCAATAGTTAACTATGCAGTTTACAAGGTGGCCACCGGGTGGCACCTTACCCTTCTCATTTGGTCCACAGTGATGACCGTGGAAACCCAAAGACGTTTCAGCAGCTGCAGCACCATTTTGAACGTCTTCTCTCCTTTGGACTCCAGGACCATGACTAGTGCCTGTTGGACAGCAGATTAGCCATTTTAACTTTTATAATCCACAATGTTTGCAAGCAGGTTTCATTTTCTTTAATCCTGTACATCAGCGTTTCTCAAATGGGGGTACGCATACACCTACGGGTACTTTCAGGGGTACTTGGTTATGAACAAGTGTAAAATAATGCCATGGTAATAACATTTGTTGAATCTGAATAGCCTGAAATCGTTAAGAAAACAAAACAAATACAATTTGAATACTACAAGTTCGGTAAATCTTTCTACATATTTGCGCAACCCATTTAATGTTCATGTTTATATCAAGTAACATGCACATACATTATTTATATTCATTTTCATTTTTTTCAGCCAAGGGGATAGGCTGAAAAAAATATCTTAAAAGGGGGTACATTAGTAAAAAAATAGTTTGAGAACCACTGCTGTACACTGTAACTTGTAAGGCAATAGTGACTACCGCTTATATCCGTCTACAAGTGTGCATAGCTGTGTGCACTGCTTGGTAGCTACCTCATAGACAAACTCATGGTGGAAGTGGGGCACCTCCAGCTCTCTCAGGCAACTCTCCGCCTCCTTGCCGTCTCCAGACAAGAGATACTCCTTCAGCAGCAGGTTCATCTGATAGCACAGGATCACCCGAGGATGAACATTATTACTCCTACTTCTATATTAACATTATAAATCAGTGTGTCATTTGCATGTCATTTGCATACATGCAGTCATTGTTTGCTTCAATAGCAAATCACAAGGACACTATCCAAGTAAAGCATGTTTCAGACAGATAGATCTTAATATAGGCATGAATAAATGATTCAGAAATGATTAAAGGGTAGGTGACCGCCCTGTTTCAGCTCAAATCGAACACTGGGACATTGAAAATGCATTTGGGCTGATAGTTCTAGGAGGGGGGGGGCAATACTTTTTTTTGGTTTTTAGCTTGTATGCGTCGTTAAGTATGAATGCTATCATGACCTATTACGCCAGTTTTTCCTGCATTACACTATTATTTTAGCAATGATGACAAAATAGCATAGCTTACCATTTTTAACATCATAGACATATACTAAAACCCTTAAAACAACAACAAAAAACACTTTTGGTTTGGTTCGGTTTGGACTTTTGTCCAAACCGAACCAAGGAGTAATTTGACCGACAACCTCACCTCTTTGATAAGCTCGGTGACAGACCTCTGGCCCCCGCCCGACCCCCACAGGTTGTCTATGCGGAGACCACCCATGCTCATCCTCAGCAGCACCGCTGCCCGGTCCAGTGCTGCCCTGGAGGGAAGTAGGCAACACCTTAGTGAGCAAATGACCCATGTCTCACCCTTTTTCTTCTGCAAACTACACTATGGAGTCAAAATGTGTTCACTAGAGGGCGCTTGGCACTTAATGACTTGAACAAAGAATGTTTGTGAAGCCAAATTTGGCCTTTCTTACCACAAGTAAGAACCATATATATGGTTCAATGTGATGAACGTTAAAAAAAATATATATAATAATAATAATTTTGTGTCAAATTATTGATTACTTTAGTAAGTAGCTGTGTAATAAGCAGGATAATGTACAGCGAGCCGGTCATTATTGCAGAATAAACCCCGACAGGGTGATGTCTTGAATCACATATTGTCCAGCCCTAATCTCTCACAACACAGGGCTGAGAACGTTAGGGCGTGCTCTGGGCCACCCATCATCATGTAACCGTTACTATGGTCCCCACCCCCAGCAAAACCTGATAATGTCAACTGAAAGAATACAACTTGTACACACCTTGCATGTTCACAGTCAACTCTGCCTTTGTAGCCCTCGATGTAGCTCTTGGACAGGATCTGATCTTTCACAGCACGTGCAATAAACTGGCCGACCAGCTATGAAACAAATCAAAAAGGGTAAGTAAGTAAGTTTTAGAAACAATTAAACAAAATCCCAGCAGCAACGCAACTAGACGAGGAGGAGACCCGTCCAGGAAGTGGTTCTGGCGGTTTGGGTTTCTCATGAACTTCACGTCACCTGAATCTGAGCTCTTACAGAGCGACTAGAACCCTTGCTGCTTGTATTTCAAGTAATCAGACGAGGAATGTGCAATGTAGCCACTGGGGTTTATTGCATGGTTCAATTAAATATAAAAAACCTGATCCCAGCCCATGTTGCTTCAAGGGTAACAACCCACTTGTTGGTTGTCTCAATGAGCTGGGATGGAAACCAGCGAACGCATGTCATTGCAAAAGGGCCTCAGTTGTAAACCGCAGGTCTAGAAAAATGGGAGGCCACTGACCGCAGCTTCACGCGTACATACGTTTTTGTTTACAGTTGTGTGCACGCATGGGCACATGATTTTTTTTGGGAGGGAAACAAAAAAGTGCACGATTTGCTTTTCTCAGCAGGACAAAGGCTGCGCTTCATCCATTGATCCTACAAAAAAACAAGGGTGGCAGCTTCATCTCATCTGACCTGTGGTGGCAACTAGACTGCTATGCACACACATAAGAGAGGTGTGTGTGTGTGTATGAAAAGAGAGCAGCAGCAGCAGCAGCAGAGCGAGAGAAAGTGAGATGGTGTGAAAGAAGGGGTGGGGACAGAGTAGGGATGAATAACCCTGTTCAGCCTCCTACGCTGAGCTAGCGTTTTATAGACAATGGCAAGAGATCTCATGTCTGTGCAGGCTGAAAGGAAAGAGCTGAAATACACACATAGGAGCGCCGCCACACGTACACACAGTCCTGGTTGACAGTCGCTCCTCTGTGCTAAACCACAGGCTGTTGGTGTGTGGGCTTGCATTAGCCTTCCGCCTTAGTTTGATTCTGCACAGTGTTAAATTGTGTTGGAAAAACCTAAGAAGAAATGGCGGTTTATCAGACATGCTCTATTTTATGATACCAATTCACACTGTATTATGTCAAATGAAGTAAATGTGTCGAAATATGATGCCGGCGTGGTTTGACGTGTCTTAATGTCACGTTGGTTTTCATATTTTTTCTTTCGTTCACAAATGCCGTTCTTTGAAATGAAAATGAACATCACCAAATTTGAAAATGTATTTTAGGACAATCTGTACCCTAAACTGATCTAAATTAAAGCCTAGACCGCAATACTAGTCCATTTACAAAAATGGACCGGTCACTCACCTGGGGGGCGCCGGGAGTGTCCAGCACCAGGTCTGGCAGCTCGCACAGCAGTTTGTCGAAGGCGCTCTCCACATCGCCGCGGGTCAGCACGGGCCCACACAGGTCAGCCAGCAGCCTGGAGGTCAGCTCCCGGTGGCTGGCTCTGGCCTCCAGGGCCAGCGACACAGCCAGCATGGGTACCCCGCTCCTCATGGGGCCCAGGTTGAGCTCCCCAAGCAGCTCCTGGAGACAGCCATAGAATAAATCATTATTATTATTATGTATTATTAGACAGCTTTGTTGAATACCCGATTTTTATTGGTCAATTACGGCATTACTTGTTCTTGCGTTGAGTCTCAACGAATCAGCTAGAGTGCAGCCAACAGTGCACTGCACCTTCTAGTACCACTGATAGCTATGTGAGGTGTGACCACCTAATGGTTTACCGATTGCTACCAGTGACAGCAAGCTGGTCTGCTGGTGCAGGTTTACAGTGTCGAGGGGCACTTACCGCTACTTCATTCGTGTCTCCGTGCTCAAAGTACTCTTGCATTATCGGGGTAACAGTCTTCCCAAAGTCCCTCTCATCCAGCGGGGGGACAACAGTTTCATACACACAGTTTTCCTGAAGAGAACAAAAGTCACGTTTTCATGAATTTCCCATTGTCCACGTCACTGAGAAGAATGTGTCGCCTTTAAGTGCCCCTCTCAGGTACACCTCACGTATAGTAGATGCTTATGATCTATGGCGTACCTGAGCTTCGTCATAGTTGGGGTCCTTGGCATCCACCTGCTCTGGCTCATAAACTTCCCCGGACCGACCCCACACACCCTTGCCTCCGGCCCCACCTGTGGTACAAAGGTCAACAACAACAACAACAACAACATTGTCAGGTGAACTACAAAGACCTGTGACACAACACCAGGGTATGTCATACTATACACAAGTGGACATGGTATGTCAAATGGCCTGTGACATAAGATGTCACAACACGTGCACTTTTAATAAGAGTGTGTGAGACTTGAGCTGAAAGCTGGCTTGTATGAGATGGATCTATTACATAACGGGCACAATGAGCCAAGTAAGATGCATGCCAGCTATTTTTCTGCCCACCCCTCCCTGGAGAGAGGACTGTAGAAGAGGCTCCAGTACAATGAGTATTCTGCTGCACCTACGTAGGGGTGTAGGTGTTGGACACCGACATTGTCAAGGCTAGATCTATTAAAAAGAAGATATGAAGATAGAGATGGACATCAGAGCACCAATGAACAATAAGGCCATTGTTTCACCTTTCTCTCTAACTTAGGTTGTTATCATCCAGCACAACACACAAGTCATTGATCTATTTAGATACAACATAAAACTCTTATTTCCGAAAGCCAAATGCCCTTTTGGCCTACAAACTCAAGGGTCCACAGGCACAATATCCCTTCCACAACTGGGACAGTCGTCTCTGTGGCATAATCGCAGCCAACCTGTGAGCCAGAGACCAAAGGATTGACTTTAAGTAGGTGCGAGCTGCTCGAGATCACAGCACCATTCGTTTCCCGTGTTAATTGGTTTACAGCCGATGGCACGACAGCCATGCAGGGGCTGACGCCTCACAACAAGGCACACACCACACCTGTTGCTTCCTGCCTGGGCTTCAAAGCATCAAGAAATGTTAATTTCGTGACTTGTGGTTGCTTTAAACACGCTACTTTTAGGGGCACTACTCTATCTGACAAATAGAGAGCACCAGCCCAATCAAAACCTCCTTAAAACCTTAAATCTTTCAAATACAAATCTATATAAAGTTAATACAAAAATCATACAAAAAAACCAAAAGCATTGTGTATATATATATATACTATATTCCAGCACCTTTCTTTGGCAGGCCTCTGCCCTTGCCAAGACGAGACTTTCTGTCCAGCAGCTTGCTCTTGGGGCTGGTGGGGACCCCTCCTGATCCCCTGCTGGGATCCCCACCGTCGCTCAGAGAGTCCCCTCGTCCAGAGTCCCGGGACGAGTTCTTCCTCAGCCTGCGCTTGGCCTTGGCCTTCAGGCGGGCTTCGTGGATGCTGCTGCCGGACAGCCAGTTGCCGTTGATCTCGTTGTTGTTGGTGGCATTGTTGTTGTCATTGTTGTTTTTGCTGGAGGTCACCGCTCCGCCGTTCTCCTCTCCCCCGGACAGGAAGGAGTCGCTGAGGTCGTCCGCCTCTGTGGGATTTCAAAAGGAGAACCGGGTTTAGGATGAATGGGACCACACATCGTTCATTATCCTGCTAAATGATGATACTTGAAGTGCACCGTATGTTTGGGACTGGGATGCAATGCTGCTCAATACATAAAAGTTGAATGAGCAGCCCCAGATCAGAAATGATGATGATGAGGAGGAGGAGGAGTAACCCCCGTTCCCAGGCATTCATCTCGGCTGATGAGGCATTAAAAATACAGTCACACACACACACACACACACACACACACACACACACACACACACACACACACACACACACACACACACACAC
>JAOPJI010000101.1:14136728-14151229 GCA_027122695.1 Merluccius productus
TTATCTAATATATAGATTATGGGCGCTATTGATTGTGTGTGTGTGTGTGTGTGTGTGTGTGTGTGTGCGTTTGTGTGCGTGTGTGTGTGTGCACGCGCTGTAGCCTACTGTTGCCACATTGCATCATAACCTCCGGGATGTAAAGCTGCATCCAGTCGGCACGGGCCATGTGTTGGGCTGTGTCATTCTAGCCCTAATGGTAATATAAACACACACCGCTCACAGGCGTGTTTCCCAACGCGCTCACCGAAAATAGGCCAGCAGTGAGGGAGCAACTGATACCGGTGGTCATCCCTTCCAATTCCATTCAATTAGAGTGTTAATGCAACAGGTTGTCGTCTCAGTATGAGTTCTTTTTCCTCACATTTTATTACGAGTCTGAAGCCAAGAGTGAAATGCATATCACGAATCATGAACAAAAGGTTGTTTGGGAGTAGATTTAATTCTACACCAATTGTATTTGACTGTATGTTAAATCCAGTTTAGTGTGATACCCCATGCAGCAGCAATACAGTAACTGAAACTCACCCAGAGGAATGCTGTGCTCACTGATGATCCGGTCTTGTTCTTGCATTGGCGAGTGAGCTTCGATCTCTATGTGCGTCGGATACAGGTTATTTGGGATGTTATGGACACCTGTGATGGGAAATCGAAAGGACATTATAATACAGACGCCTCCTATAAATATAGTTCTGAAACAGTGTTTCTCTGTAAGTATCACTTTATTGTTACCCATTTTAGGAGTTTCCTCTTTGTGAAGAATTTCCTTGATATTTGTCTCGGGGGCTGGGGCCACTTCCTGGATCATGCTGTCCTCAGACACACTGGCGGTATGTTTCTCTTCCATCGGCACCGTGTTGACATCTGCTTTGTCGTCCGAACAGGCCTCCTCCAGGGCAGCCTTGAACTCCTGACCGGGGAAGTCGTTGAGGTCGGTGATCGGTAGCGCAGGGGCCTCTATGTCGACCGACTCCCCCACCACCACCGCCATCTCTGCCTGAGGACAATCTTCGAGGATCTCCACCTCTGCCTTCTCCGTAAGAAGCCCCTCTGTAGCTAGCTCAGCGGGCTTCGGGGCCTTCCCTACTTCAACGGCGTCCTGCACCGCAGAGCAGGCGATGGCGGTCGGTGGGACCTCGCTTCCCAGTTCCAGCTCTGCTTTGGAGCAGGAGCTTCCCTCCAGCAGCTCCTGCAGGTCGGGCTCGATGATGGAGTCGTCCTCTCCACCCACCTCGTCCACGGTCACCAGCTCCTCCATGTTCCCCGGGTACCAGCACTCGCCCTCGGTGTCCTCGCCGCTCTCGCACGCCTCCACCTGGGAGCAACGGAGGGTGAATGATCTGAACCTCTCTCTCTCCCCCTCCCCCTCTCCCTCTCCCTCTCTCTCTGTACATACTGGTTACTGGGCTTGCAACCTTGCATTGCAGATGGGTTTGCTAGAGCCCCACACGCATTTAAAAACCCAACATGTGCACCAAAATGCATCTGAAGCACATACAGTACAGTAAACTTGACTGTGCGATACAAACCAGAAATGGGTTGTGTAAAAAAAAACTTCTATGCAACCAGTACAAGGCGCAAGTTAATATATTCTAAGGTAGGTATCTATCAATCATTATTGATAGATAGATAGATAGCTATAAAGATAAATAGACATCAAAAGGCTAACTTACACATTGCTTTTCCTTCACGCATTCGGTAACATCCGTTTGGTTTGCATCTGCTTTGCTTTGCTGAGGAGAAGATGGTTTCTCCTTCGACTGCTGGTCCTATAGCAAGAGAAAAAACACATTCTTGTTTAAAAGGATAGATGTTTGTATAGATCATAAATCCATTACACAGTACATGTCAGATGTCTAAAGGAAAACCAAACTCTCATTTTCACTTTACAATCAGATTTGGGGGGGGGGGGGTGTCCAGCATGTTTCCTTGACGTTACCTGGTAACCCAAAACTGCCAATAATAAGTAACGCATGCAATAGCACGTGTTTAACCTACAGAGTCCTTTGAGTCCATATTTAGATCATATCCTATGTTTTGAACACTTGGATCAGGATCAATCCATAGCACTACTATGTAACCCAGTACATCGCTTTTCATTTAAAATAAGTTGTTTTAGGGTTTGGTTTTCCTTTAAACAACCCAGAAATAAGGAAAACAGTTAAAGAGGTCATGTGCTTACAGCATTCCCAGTCATATTCTCAGATGTAGTCCCAGTGGTGTTTGGGCTCTCCTGCTTCTCCTTGGTGCCGTGCCTCCTACTTGTCTTTTTGCTCCTTCCTCTGGCCGCCACGGCTGGCGAACTCTGCTTCCTGTCTTCCGGCGTTCTGGGTGGCAGCTCATCCGTCATCTCCGACTCCGAATGCCGGGAGCGGCTGTGGTAATCCCCGACGCCGTCTCTCCTCTTGGGCTTGACCTCGTGTCTCTGATACTGCCCTCTGGGAGGCTTGTCCGACTTGTACATCTGATCCTTGGAGTAGAAGTCCTCCTCAGAGTTCCTGTAGGAGTTGAAGGACATGCCCTGAGGGCTGTCCCGGGGGTACCAGTCTCTGCCGCCCCTCATCCCTTCCCCACATCCACCTCCTCCTCGGCCTCCTCCTCCTCCTCCTCCTCCTCCACCTCCACCTCCTCCACCTCCTCCACCTCCTCCTCCTCCACCTCCTCGTTGGTCTCCAGATCTGGGACTGATCCGGTCCGTGGGTTTGGCGAAATGTTTCAGCCGGCGGTCTCCTCCGCCACTCCGGTCCTCGTCGGCACCCGTCCCGTTCCTCCACAGCAGCTCGTCCCGCTCGCGCTCCCTTTCCTCCTCGCCCCTCGCCCGCTGGTGACACGTCCAGTCCCAGGAGCCCCGGCGCATGCCCAGGCCATTGTTGGCCCCCCTCTCGGGGCCCCGGCACGGCCCGCCCTGGGGGCTGTGGGCTGAGCTGCAGGAGGTGAAGCTGGGGCTGTGGGAGCGGGGGCTCAGGGAGCGGCTGATGGGGCTGCGGGAGCGAGCTCTCTCAGGGATGTAGCTGCAGGCAAGAGATATGGGTCAGAC
The DNA here is from genome assembly GCA_027122695.1 of Merluccius productus. NCBI lineage: Eukaryota > Metazoa > Chordata > Actinopteri > Gadiformes > Merlucciidae > Merluccius > Merluccius productus. The sequence continues at coordinate 14,139,766 of JAOPJI010000101.1, forward strand.
GCATGTCACACATTGACCCGCAGACACTGGCTATGATGCCACAGGGAAATGTTCAAACACAGCTGGCAATTGTGCCATTTCTGATTGCAGATTGTAACCACTGTTTTAACTGGTGGAAATACAACATAACATTACAATAAATTATGTTCTTACTGTTCGGGCTCCTGCATCTCACCGCGCACTCTCTGAGAGTTGATATCATAGATTATCGAGTCCACATCCTTCCCTGGTTTCTGTTAAAAAAATATATAACATCACCATGATGTTACACTTTTAGACCAGGCATGCTATAAACCATGAGCACACGGTACACACACAGCGACCAAAATAAACACAGCCTAGCAATAAAAATGTTATTGTGCAAACCGACCTTCAGCTGGAGTTCCTTGTATCGCTTGGACATCCGTATCAGGAGTTTCTGATCGTTAATCATAGCAGGGGTCAGCTGGTAGTATTGAACCATGGCCTGAGCTGCCTCCACAAACGCCATCTCCAGAAAGGCCTGATGGGAAAACAGCTAAATTACAGATCCCGCCTGACACTTTAATGATCCGTCCCGCATGGGTGTCTGAGCAAACATTTTTTGAATAACACATGTCAACCCAAACGATCATGCTCACACCATATTGTATTTCATTGCATTTCCTCTAGCGAAGTTAATGCGTGCAACCAATTTTAGCAACATCTTAAATTTGATAGTGAGGCATATGAAGATAAGTTTAACTTGACAAACAGAATCAAGTTCTGAGTCATTCTGTGATGTTGTAAAACGGTCAATTTGTTATGACAGAGAGTACTCAATATTAACGTTTACATTTTATTTATCCAAGGCTTAGACTTGGCATGGCCTTAACATCTGCGTTCATCAAATCCCAAACTACAATCGCCAAGATCAGCTTACACATTCTGCCTTGTAAAAAGCTGAAGATAACCAAACACTGATAAAAAACAAATCTCCAGGCTAAACCCGTCACTGGATGAATCTTGTGTTTTGTCACACTAGCTCCACTGTAAATAACAATGGAACTATATATATATATATATCGCTACCTGGTGTGTTGAGCGCATGAGGATGTAGTTGGTAACCTTCCCGAAGGGCAGTCCCAAATTGATGACATCGCTCTCTGTGCAGCTACCTTCTGGGAGGTTGCAGATATGGACAACACGTCCGGGCGTGGATTTTCTGGGTGGAAACGGCTGGAAAAGACGATGAAACATAAAAATATATATATTACAATGACGCAAATGTGAAAAATACCACCCAATTTCAGAGAAATGTGTTCTCTGAACATACTTGTGCAACCTTTTGGCAGCCATGTTTTCACTAATCTTCATCCACTGCATATTGGAGTGCTGACAAATCGTGATGACATTGGCGACATTGTGTGGCGTGAACACACGTTAGCAGAGTGGCATTGCATGTGGCGTGAACTTAAGGGGGGGGGGACAGATGTGTTGAAAATCAGGAAGTCCCACGTCTAATCGTTTGTCACTTAGCTCGCCATTCCACGTTGTTTACCCTACGCATGGTCGTCCGTGTCTGCCTGTTGGTTTCTATCAATAGAGTATGCGGTATGGTGAAAGTGTGACGGTGATAATGAGATGTCCCTGTTTGGATTCTAGGGGCCTGCCAACCACACCCCTGACATCTATGACCCTTTGTCACTAATCCCCCCCCCCCCTTGGGTTGCCAAATAAAGAGAGCTCCCCCCCTGCTGTCCGGCCAATTCTTATCATGACACGCTCTTGTTTATGGCTACAGGCAAGCGACGAGGAGAGCAGCCGGTGACACGTAGCAGGAAAGTCCATCTGTCTGTATGTCTGTCTGACTGTCTTGGATTTGTTTTAGTCAATTAAATAAGCAGTCAATCAAATGTAACTAACTTTAGTATCAATAGTATCTTGTCCGGTCATAATTAGTGTCTTAAGCGAGCCATACACAAAACCCAATTTCCCTAGGTCAACCTTGATCAATAGCAAGTTAGGCAGGCATCTAGTCGTTATTGTCGTTAATGCCATGAGTTACGAGAACGGCTGTGGAGAAAATCATCTTTTGAGCAATCTTTACGTGTCATTCTGTCACGTTGGAGCGGCTGGTTTGAGTCATCAGACCAGGGAGTAGCACCCAGAGAACCTTTGAAATGGGTGAGGGCAGCTGTGGCCAGTTAAAATATTTGTGTGGCACTTACAAATCACCATTGACAATGGCATTGCACAGTTTTTACGAGGGTAAGGATAGCAAATGTTCAACTGTTGTTTTTCCACAGATCGGCTGATGCATTTTGCGTGTATTTTATCCTAAGGCCCTCTTTGGTACCGGAGTTCTCCATTCAAATGTGTTTTTTGTCGTAAAGAAGGGTTTCACCTCATGCACACAATGTAGACCTAAATTAACAGGTTGTATAACAGCAATATATTGTGACGATGAGTCACATCAAAGCAGTGTTGCTGTCCATCTTGTTGTTCAAGGATGCCATAAAGACCGGTATTCATAATGCCGACAAATCATGTTCACTTTTTTTATACCGCAAAGTAAATTACAATTCACCCTATTAAGACACTCAAGCGAACTGCATTCCCTTATCAATGACATTTATTAATAGAAGTAATCCTCATAAGCTAAATCCAGTGCCTGTTGGTCATCCAACAAGCGGCAGATGTGGCACACGTCCTAATAACATCTCAGATTGTATACTTGTAAATACTCTAAAGTCCCTCTGTCCTCCTTTTATCCTTCCCTTAGCACCTTCTCTTAGCACCTCGGTCCACACACCCCACACCACGCCTCCATGACTTCACCAGCTGACGGACAGCGCCATGTGTGAAGACAAGCCTGAGTACCTACTTCCTCACTGGCCGGCCTCCCCAGGGCCCAGCCCGGCCGGGGGGCTGTTTTTATAGGGAATTTGTCCGGAGAAAAGCCCAACACTAACAGACACTTCACAGCGGGTCCAGTGGCCTCTGTATGTGGTGTGGCGCGAGAGAGAGGTCCGCAACATGAGTCCACGAGGGCTTCAGACTCGGTTTAGCCTGTTGATGTACACACGCGCCTGCCAAATCCCACTGAAACGTAAGCTGCCGGCTAAATGTATAGGTGTTGGCCATACACACCGACAGAATCGCCCGGACACGGCTAAACACAGAAAGTAAACTTGATGTAATTGGGGCGATTGATTCGCCATCATTGAAAATAAACAATAGCAAGTTGTATAAATTGGTAATCTTTTTTGCAGTTAATGCTCTGCATTTGCTGCAGCGCATTAATTAACTTTTTTTGTTCGGATATGAATGAAACACTAGATAACTCCCTTCATCGTATCACTGAAGATCGTATGTCATTAAGGGGAAAGTATATCCCAGCATGTAACCCCAATTGAATGTTCATATTCATGTAACCCCAAATGAAAGATAACGTTTCAATGTCGGATTGCAAAATCAGGCGAACAGCAACGCATATAGCTTGTGTGTCCACCAAACTGACATTAACGGCTTCAGATGGGGGAGTTATATGAAGTGATAATTCTATTAACGGGCCTTTCCTTACCATAACACGAAGGAAAGGTCGCCGCGTGGGTTGAGCTTAATAAACAGATCTAGGAATAGGCTGCCATTGATGAGACCTCACAACATTGGAGTGAATGGGACTCTGGCCGAGTGGTGTCTGCAGCCTCTGTGGTTTGGCTTGAGAAACTCTTGGATGAGGGACAGTCCCTGGCTCCCCAGCCAGACGGCTGCTGCGTTGATAGCGCCATGACTGTTGGCTTCATGTGGAGGCTACTGTTCCTCACCACCTTTGGTTTAAAATTACGCTGCAGCTAATGTTTTTCACTATGACTATTCAGTCACAATGACGCATTGTACACTTTGAGTGTCTTAAGAACTGAAGCACACCCACGCACGGCTCAATTGACCCATCGTTCAAATCAGTTTTCTATTCAACTACTTATTCCTTCAAAGTTATCACCTGCATTATGCAAGTGTACTGTATACTGCCTGGCACCGCTAGTTCAACAGGACACAATTTCCTACAAGGCTGAACCCAAGCTAAACCAAAACACATCGGAATAATAAATAAGACCTGACTGCTGGGCTTGTGTATGAAAAGTGGTAATGACCAATATATCTATTTGTTGAGATTAAACAGTCATGCAAGTAACACATTTTAAAAGCCTGTATATAATCGTTGATGGTCATCACTTGTACGTATAACCTGTTTGTATGACTTCAATTAAACGAATAGATGCGTTACATTTATTATAATTCTAAATATCAAAATCAGAACGTGAAGTGTCCCCCCCCTGTTAATACAGGTAAGACGTCGACCATTGACCCAAACTCTGACCCTCCTTGGGTTTCCTTCCTTCATTTTAACAGCATCCGGAGCCGACACTTTCGAGCAAAGTGGGGATCTGAGTTCGGTGGATCCCAATTCCCAACAGGGAGACGGTTGCGTCGGTTTCACAGCTTCTCTAAATGTTCCTACAGCAGGAGGCTCGGCCGCCGGTGCCCCGGATCACCTTTCCACCCCGCTTACCCCGCTGAAACCTAACACCCGCCCCGGGCCGGGGGGGGAATAGGATGGGGTTTGGCCCTGCGGGGGGCGTGATCCTCTGCTGCTATCAAGCCATGTGTTTATTTCTCTTGTGCCTCATGGGTCTACCCAAGCTACTGTGTTAGGTTGTGTGTGTGTGTGTGTGTGTGTGTGTGTGTGTGTGTGTGTGTGTGTGTGTGTGTGTGTGTGTGCTCTCTGATACTCAGAACAACAGTAAACAGCCCACCTGCCGGGTTCAGACAGGTGTGTGTTTATAGCGACTATATTCCACGTAGTGGCTGTGGGAGTCCCAAGGGCCCTGTAGAGATATTCCCCAATGGAAATAATTTAAAAAATGCCAATACAATAGAGGATTACCCGTGATGTATAAAAGTATTCCTAGAATACACTTAAAATATTCAGATGATTTTTTTTAAACAAAGAATTTAACTCTAATGATTCAATTCAATTCCTCAACTGAAAGAAAGATTGTGTGAGTGCTTTAATTACATGTTATTTGGGGAGTCGTCATGAATTTTGTCCCATAACACATGAAGCAAAGTGTGAGTGAGTGAGTGAGGGAGTGAGTGAGTGAGTGAGTGAGTGAGTGAGTGAGTGAGTGAGTGAGTATGTGTACATGTGGACAAAAACATCAGTCCACAAACATGCCAAAAAAACACACCACATTATTGTGGTTTATTACTGTACACTTTTGTATGCATTTGTCTGCTAATGTGTGCCGAGTCGAGTCATGCATACACGCGTATTCTCGAGTCGGTGCATGGCAACAGCCTCGGACGCGCAGGCGCAGGGCGCAGAGTGGGCTCGCCTCTTGGTTAACTGCGACGCGCATTTCACCACCATGCTCGCACCACCCGTCGAGGGGGTTTTACTTTTCAAGCGGGCAGTGCTGCAGACGGCCACCAACAGCTGCTATTTTTCAACCCATGTCAGGAGCCAAGCGCACAGACGCAAAAGCAATTTTGGGCAGTTGAGTGCTGGGGAGGGCGAGCAGTGAGTGAAGACTGAAAGGTGTGCCTCTGGGAATACTGTAAATTAATTGCGGGAAAAGAAACTGTTAATGCTTTGGGGGGGGTTAAGGGGGATATCGCACTCACTTTTTTGGTTATCTATCTATCCATCTATCTCATTTGTGCCTGTGCCTGTACTCAGAAACACATTTCAGCGGAAAAGAGGCAATTTACTGTTAAAACTCTTTTGCTTTTGAAATAGGTCTCCTTGCTAATGAGGGGGGGGGTGAAGAAGATGAAGAAATGTATTAAACAATGGCAATATTATCTGACTGCAATTTGTGAATAGTCACTTTCTTTTCTCCAAAAGCAGTATATCCTATGTCCATACTCGATGCACATTCTATACATTCTAGCCTCTCCCTCTCTTCCTCTCTCAACAGAGAGACAGTCAGTTTACATGCAAGTTAACAACACGTATGTTACAGAGCCAACATTATTAGTCGATTTGTGATATCTGGTTCGAAGGGAAATGGCAAAGAATAGACAGAGCATGGAGTTGAGCACCAGCAGCTGTCAACCACCCCAACCCCTTTCCTCTTGTCCACATCTGCTATTCAAACATTGGCACATTTCAACGTACTAACCTAAACAAACTTTTACTTAAAGGGCGCCTGTGTAAGACTAGGCTACTAATGGTTACTGGCCACAATATGTCTGACTGTTAAAATCCTTTTTTCCTTTTTTTTCTCAACTGCAAGCCGAACCCAGATTTATTTGCTTTACAAGTAATACTTAAAAAGCCTACGAAGAAAATACTAAAATACTAAAAACAGTGAACCTCCTAAACTAATAGGAATGGAAGAGGGACATTGAGGATAATTTTGCAAAAGCAATCCTGAGAATTAAATAGTAAATAGCGATAAGAACATTAAAAAAACATAGATAGGAGAAATACAATAAATCATTGTATCTTTTTTTATTATAAATGTTTTTCTAATGTTATAAAAAATAGATTTTAACTGATGTCATTGAATACTACCACTGTATAATAAATGGCAATATAAATTCAATGTGTATTTCGTTGCTGCAGTTTAGTGCATTTTGTAATGGATATAATTTTTGTGTTGAATAAATTAAACACAATTGTGTTCAATGGTCAGTACCACAACCAGGGCTGGACTGGCCATCGGGCCGCCGTGCCTTTTGGGCCGACACAACTGTGTTTTGTTTTGTTTTTTTGTCTGACCGACCCATAAAACAGGTAGATCGGCCCATTGTTTTTTTTTCTTAATTGACACTGGGCTGGCCCAATCACTTCTTTAAACCCAAGTGTGATCGAATGTGGTGGGCCGGTCTGGGCCAAAATGCCAGGGACGATTTTTGCGTCCCAGTCCAGCCCTGCCTGCAACACACTGCGTGTTGCTTTTGCTCAGTTACTCACTCATTGAAATGTGAAAGAGTGCAGACATATGAGTCATATGAGTCGATATGATCTGAGCTGAGCAAGATGTAACACCGCTGCCATCTCACGTCTGACAACATTCCCGTTCAATATGCCACACTAGACTTTGCCCTATGAATGAGCCCCTGCGGTGTCCTGGGCTACGTGTTATAATCGACTGTATACTTCATGAAAAGAAAAATGATTTATATCTACAGAAAAAAACCTGTAAATCAGCAGTGTAAGAAGCCAAACATTTGCCTGACCTTTGCCCCAGGTTGGTTTAAGGTAAATCCAACGGCTGCCATGGGATAATTCTTCATGCCTGCAGCTGGTATGTATGGCACATTGGTTCCTGAGGACACATCTGTGGACAGAATATGAATAAACATTTAAAAGATATGATACCGTATTATAACAGAACGCACATAGTGAATCTTTCTTTTTTCATTTTGGATGCTGAATGATACAAAAAAGACCATAACATGAAATAAAGCCAGGGCTGAAATACATCAGGAAACATACCGAGGACAAACATATACAAAAAATATAATCATACATACAAATTGAAATCTAACCTAGAGCATGAATAAATACATAATGGATGAAAACGCAAATGGGAAAATTAAGTGATATTTCTAAAATTAAAATGACGCAGAATAAGGTGTCATTTTCTTATTAAATCAGCTGACATAGCGAGTCTGATTTGTTCGGGAGGATCATGTCAATGCTCCCATAGCACAGGCTGTGCCCCCCTCTTCTCGCCTGGTCTTCGTAATAGATGGAGGGAACATCTCCAAGTACCTGGGGCTTAATGTACGGGGCTTGGCCCGGAAGGACCCGGTGTCCTTCATGTGATTCATAGCCACTACTGTTTTTAGAACTCAAAGTCGAAGTATCAAATCATAATGTGAAATATGCAACGGGTAAGTATTTATTCAGAGCTTGGAAGATTTGTAAGAATAACATCCAGCCAATTTGTTTCAGAAGAAACAAAGACAGAAACCGTGAACACTGTGAAAAACGTAGGATTCATGTTGAATATATAGACGTTGAATGAGCACATTTACAAGAAACATTGCATTTACAACCAACGAGACAAACGTTGCACCTTAAAACAGCTCCTTTTTGTTTAACCCCAACCCAAAAGGAAATAAACGGCTATTACAATTATACATTATCATTAAATTAATTCTCAATGTCTAGTTGGGAGTACACCCTGCATACCTTCACTTGAACTCTACAAAGACCCCCTGACCCACTTTATGGGGGGGGGGGGGGGTGATCCTACCTTGACTTGGGGCAGAGTAGACCATGGAGTTATTAGCCGCGGCGTTCAGACCTCCGTTAGCCGCTCCGCTGCCAGTGTAGCGCTCGGCTCCGGACGCTAGCGACGCTGTGCTGCTGGAAGCCACAGGAGGGATGGTTATTTTAGCTATCTCTAGCCAGACTGGCCCGCACATATCCTGTGACACAGCTCATATTCATGGCGAGTGTAACACTGCTTTATATGCAAGGACATCGAAATATCCCACCCCAAGTACCTTGAAAAGTTTAAAATGCCCTGCTTAGAAATGGTCAATATAAGAGTCAATGTCAAGGCACTGGTTTTCAAAGATGGTCCTGATAGAAAAACACTCTGTGTGTGTCCACAACTGCCTAAAAATAAAGGTGAAAGCATGCTGCACATACGTCTTCAGCTGTCAGTAAGGCTGGAGCCCAGAGAGCGCTTGACATTTTGTGCACATCACAAAGCGTTGTGTGATGTCTAATGAATTTTTTAGAAGACCGTTGAACTCACCCCTCAGTGACGTACAGAGATTGGTTCTGCAGGTGTAGCTTTCCCTTCACGTGCTGATCCCAGTCCTGAAAAACAACGAACACACAAATCCTGTAGAGTCAACCAGGCTCAGCCATCGAGTGTTGCAAAGCCTCCTCCCTCCCACACTTCTTAACATACCCCTTGGATAAGCTCATGGCTGAGGGGGAATTAAAGAGACCACAGGAGAGCTAGTAGGCTACTGTAGTCTTTTCACAGGCCAAAACTAAGAATAAGTAATTGAAGGCTCAAGACATGAGCTTTGTATTGGTAGTGTAAATAGACTTTGTAAATACTATCCTACTATGTCTAATATTACCTTTTGTATTTTTTTGTATTTTACCTTTTGATTTTAAGTAGGGTTGAATGATTTGGTAAAAAAAATCATATTGCGATTAGTTTGGCAGATATTGTGATTGCGATATGATTCTCTATTAGTGGGAATGATCATTTTTGCATCACAATTTTCATTTTCACTGAAAAAGCTATGATGTGACATTGGTTGGGGTCTGTAACCTACCAAACAAACATGTTTTCTTACATCTGGATAAAGAAGGCCAAGTGTAGGCCAGGGCATCTCTGCAGCACTGCAGTACATCATTTATAACGGTGTTATAACTGTACATTTACACATTTTACCCGTATCAAAAAATTGTGATTTGGATATTGCACTTGGCCATATTGCGATTTAAATAATATTTGGAAAAATTGTCCCTAATTTTAAGCCTTATTTAGATGTTTTAAATGTAGGCACTGCCATGTCAATAACAGCCACAATTTCGCCTTGTATTGCAAATTGTATTGCCAACTATGGTAGGAAATTCGTAGATAATTACATCCTTTCTATTCACTCTTCACTCTTTGCTCTAGAATGGTGTGTGAAAATATACTAGATTTTCACAGCTGGCAATGAAAATACAGATTGTTATCCTGGGAGGTGCGTTTGGAACTGTCTCTTGATATTAATGACTTTGATATACCCCACTATAAATCTGCACACTCATTTGCATCCAGAACCTTACTGCATATTGAATCAAGGATGAATCCCTCAGAAATGATTTGGTACAAACACAAACATTTTTTACTTTTACATTTAAATGCTTAAACAGTACTTTATAGGATACTTTATCCATTTTAGTGAGGTGAGATTTGTTTTTTTCATGCATACCTTGAGGTTGTAGACCTTTTTGTCACAGATAGTGCACTGGTGTGGCAGATTGGAGGGCGTGACACCATGGTAATCATTGACCTGATGCTGTTGAAGGATCCTAGCGCCGCCAGACGGGGACTCCTCCCCTCCCTGTAGTGGTTGGAAGGCCAAAAACCCCTGAGGTCCACTTGAGAAAGTAGCGGCCCCACCACCTGTGTTGAACTTGGGGTCGGAGGTAGGCTCCTCTGGATTGTACAAATCGACTCGGGGACGGGTTGGCTGACTGGATGATTTCCACGCTGTGGCATGGGCAGACATTTCCATCTTCCCGGCGTGACACAGGTTGCCGTGGTTGCCCTTCCAAGGCTCTTTATATCCGCTGCTGGGATAAGCATTCATCTTCTGTTCACCGACACCAAATTCAGACTGTTTTCCCTGCATTTCCTGTCCGTAGAAATCTCTCTGGAACCCGCCATTGTTTGTGATTTTCGCCTGAGTGTTTACAGACGTGTAGTGTCCATCCCCAGTCTTACTTGTTGCTATGGACGTACCACCCTGGAAGCCACCGTACTGCATGCGCCGGTCAGTATCGGAGGGGTATCCAGTCTTCTTGCCATAGTCTCCTCCACCCTGCTGGCCCATGGCTGAACCACCACCGTAATTGTTCAGACTTACGTTCCCATGGTTCTGGTTGAAGCCCCCACCCACCAGGGCCCCCAGCGCTGAATTTTGATTGGGGAAACCCAAGGCCCCGGTGGGGAAGGCTCCTTGTGGGTTTCCAACTATGGCTGATGAACGGAGCTGATTCAACAGGGGCTGTGACATGGCCACATTGGACAAGACCTGGTTCAGGACGGTGGCTGCAGAGGCAGCGCTGGCAGCACTGGCTGCGTTGCCCCCCACAGCACCTTGGGCAAGCTTGAGGCGATGGAGAGTGAGCTGGGCCTGCAGATGAGCAAGCTGGAGACTGGCGGGACTCAGGAATAGCTGCTGGTTCTGCTGGTTCTGCTGCTTTCCAGCCTGCCCGGGTTGCCCAGGTTGCCCAGTCTGACCAACACCAACAGGCAGCTGGCTGCTGTCCAAAAACGCTCCTTTCTTATTGACGCTGTTGGCTGCGTGGCCGCTGTGAACAGAAAACCAATACAAACACTTAACAATGGAAATTAATTAATACATTGGACACTGAGTTTTTGTGCAGACAATACAGACCACCCAAGTCCGACGTAATTTGCCAAATAAGGGTTTCCAGTTCCACCGGTCTCGCCAGACGATTGAAAACTCCATAGAGGAACAACATGATTGCCTAAAACTATGTCAAATGCCAAAACCTCCTTCTTTACTTAGGATTGTTCAAATGATGTATAGATTATTAACCTTAAAAACCTACCCTTGACACAGCTGACCCTGCACCCTTTACTAGCTCACATCAGATTTAAGACAATGGTGCTGGCCTACACGGCTGTCCATGTCGCTGGGGGGGGGGGGGGGGGGGGGGGGGGGGGGGGGGCCCCGCGGGCGCGGGCCCCGCCCCGCCGGCGGGCCGCCCGCG
>JAOPJI010000101.1:14188709-14207015 GCA_027122695.1 Merluccius productus
GGAACTTGAAAGACAACCGTTTATCCCGCCCACACTGCCAATGGAGCAGTGCCAGACCCGACATCTTTCTGATGTGGATCTGGCTTGCCAGGCTAGGTTGCAGCATCACATGTACAGTATGACGTTGTTCTCCGATACGCTTAGCTTTTAGTCTTCGCTGATATGCAAAATAACATCGCCGAACAGGCGGTTCAGAAGAATCAAGCGACAATACATCAGTTGCCGTGACTACCATCTAGTGTCGGTTCTACAAACTGCAGCCACACCCACAGATTAGTAACCACTAGTATGTTTCAAACCAGCAGTTTGCTAAATGTTGGTTGCACCACCAATACATAAGTAGTGTCCTAACTAATACGCAAGTGTCCCACCGCACCGCATGATGCAAAGTATCCACACAAAAGTAGTCCTCAGTCCGGATATTTGTGGAAAGCACCCATCTTTTACCACTGACTGCTGGTCAGTTTCTACAGAGTACCTTATGAGCTTCACCTGCCATTACATCGATAACTGCCGGATACGCAAGCAAGTCATACTAAACACAAAAGCAATGCAAGAATCCCACACCGGAGAATACATTTGCAAAATGTTCCTTGGATGTTGCAGCGATGGTGTGTACAGCGAGGGGCCGTGTGTCCATCTTGTCCTCAGAGAGAGTGGGGAACAACGTGATCAAGGGCATGCGCCTCGCCACGTTGGCAGACCTGAGCTGCAGTGCCCAAACGTTGCAGCTCGTGGTAAACGATGGCCTCCGCAGCCAAAGGGCTGTGACTACAGTTGTCTCAATACTTTAAAACCTGCGCACCTCATTTTCACCGGTCAGTTCAGGCCAAACAACGCTCAACTGTGATGATAAAAAAAGAGACGGCCTTCCCACAGCGCTCACAACACGGCAACATCTGGCAGTGGCCTCTAGGCTGAATGCAACACTCCACATGATCACAAGGGAATTGGAGCAGAAGAGGGCCTTGAACATCCACACCACCGGACACGGGGGGGGGCTCACATCTCTCAGTGGTGAGCGATGGGACCTCGACACATTGAAGAGGTAATACATTTTCTTTTATAAAAGCCTTTCATATAAACACTTCATACGGCATGACTTAAAAAATATATAATAGTTACATAATAATATAATACTATTTAACAGTTTATTTAATAGTAAACACATACATAATTACATATATAACCAATAGTGAGCGGTATTTTATTTTTATTTTTAAAAACTTTTCTGCCACCTCCTCTCTCCTTCACCGCCTCTCGACTCAAAGTGTGGAAGAACCAGAACCACAAGGGCAGACTCGAGGGTTTTTTTGTGACAAAATGCACTCCCCGTGTTCAGCGAGATCGGGAACATTTATGATGACAGCCGATGTAGGCTCAAGGGGGAACATGTTTTCTTCATTACAACCTGGTCCACCTCAACAGACACACATGGGGAATGTTTAATTCTCCTTTTAGTGAGAAATGATAAAATATGTATATTTAAGAGGAGCAATGTTGCACCGTTACCGTTTACATTATTTATATTTTAAATATTTCCTTTTTTGGAAAATATATCGTATCGGTCCCAAAAAAATCCTATCGGATGTCCCCTAGAACACATTATGCCTGTATGTTATACACCGTCGTGGGTGTGGCTGATTCTTCACCGGGAGCGTCAAGTCCTCCTCACCTGAGACAGCCTTCCTGTGCTGGGCGTCCAGCGCCTGGTCGATCTCATCGAACAGATAGAAGGGGGCGGGGTCACACTTCTGGATGGCGAAGATGAGGGCCAGGGCCACCAGAGACTTCTGGCCTCCAGACAGCTGCTGCATCTCCCTCATCTCCCCCTGCTTCCCCGTGAAGGACACCTGCACACCAACCAGCACACACAGTCAAACACTTTGAGGACGAGGTCATAGAGAGACCCGTAGGGCGGCGTCTCCTCTGTCCTGGGTATCTGCAGGTTTCAACCAGTTCAATTTAAGACTTTTTAATACCACTTAAAACACAATTTAATACCGATTTCACAGCCCATCGGTGTATAGGTAAATGACAATTCTCAACCTGGAACTGTTTTCCAAGTATACACATTTATTTGTATTGTTATTTGTTTTTGTTTTTCTAATTCTGTCAGTTTTCTGACAGCAAAAGTACCCTAGACACGGATGAAGTTATCGTGCCAGTGGTCAACACAGCTTGGGGATGCCGCCGGAGGCAAATAAATCTCTATTTCACATAAAATACATACATAAAGTTGAACATCTATTGGTTTGAGGTTTATTGTTTTTCCTCTCCCGACAGTCGCAACAAATATTTAAGACCTATGCAAATGATATTTAAGATATGTTTATTCCTTTAATGCCTTTAAATGCCTTCTGAATTTAAGACTTTTAGTACTTTAAATACCTTCGCGGGTACCCTGTCTTTAACACTACCACCCATCACCTTGGTATCACACCAGGACAACGATCGGTTGCCATGGCAACACAATAAAACACGCGTACCCTGATGCCGACGCCGGTGAAGTGGTCGACGGAGGGCACGCTGCTCTGGGAGCCGGAGCCCCTCTCGCCGTCGGCACCGCCCTCGCTCTCGTCCTGGGACTGGCTGCCCTCGGCGTCGCCCTTCTTCATCACCAGCGTGGCCTTGCCCCCCGGCACCAGCTTCTGGAAGACCTCGCTGAAGTTCTTGGACACCTGGAGGGGTCGGAGCACGTTGGGAGACACAAGAAGGGAGTGTTAACGTTATGGAAACGAGTGAAAATTGTGAACAACACTAGATTGTTTGTCTGCATGTCCTTTGACCTTTGTCCGTTTTGCTTTGTGGTGAGAGACCGAGTCCTGCTCCAAGTTCACACAGCAGATGATGCATCTGATGCATCACACAGCAGATGATGCAATCTACCAATCTGATTTCTTAGGTAATTTTTTATTAGAAACTTGTTGTACTTCAGTGTAGCACTTCAAAGTTTTGTCATGACAATTGTGATTGCATAATTTGACTGCTCTCATTTTTGCTCATTTTTACTTAGTAAGTAAAAGCATTTGCTAAATGACGCTCGATGTTTCCCAGACTAGGTCCCTCTGAAGGGAGCATGGGAGGGGGGGGGGTCTGTAAGGCGGCGGGAGCAGCAGCCTACCTGCTTAAAGGTGAGCTGGATGGCCTCGTATTTGCGCAGCTCCAGCACGTTCATCAGCTCCATGATGGACTTGTAGCCCCGGTCCAGCTCCTCTTGCCGCTTGATCAACTTCTCCTTCTGCTCCGAGAAGTTGACAAACTGGTCCAGGGCCTTCTTGTTGACGTGGCTGTACTTCTTCAGCTCTGTGTTGCACTGCTCCAGTTTACGGAACAACTGGAGGAGGAGGAGAAGGAGGGGAGGATGAGGAGGAGGAGGAGAGGAGGATGATGGCTATGTACAATACATGTGTTGAATTGGAAAAAAGGCAGGCTGCACATTGAAGACGAATAAAACATTCCCAAATAATCTGCCGTCAACGTGTTTCAGATGCCTCTTCTTCAACGTCAATACAGATTCTTCAATTGACACGATACACACATTATACACATAACACAAGTACAGACAGTCCATAACTTTCGTCAAATGTGCTTAATCAGAAATCGTATTTTTGTGTTGTAGTTTGTAAAAAATAAATAAAAATCTAAATCTGTTTCATTTATTTGACTATACAAATACCCTTGGACTATTTTCAGATACCAATACCGCATTGTAGTAATCTGATAATCCTTCAATGTTAATAGTATGGGCAAGTATTTGCATCTCATGCTTTTGTTAACCTGTATGCCCAAATCCAAGGACAGTACAAACCAATGGTTGGATTGCATTCTATGGGTTAAAATTGACTTGCTTCCATGAAGACCTGAGAGCAGGTCTACTTCCTGAGAGCAGCTCTACTTCCTGAGAGCAGGTCTACTTCCTGAGAGCAGCTCTACTTCCTGAGCAGTCGGCAGACAGCAAACTACACTGCTCTAGCTCTCCAACAGGACTAGACGGCCGGCGGTGAGTCATTACGCCCCGTTATACATTTCACACCCGTTTTCAGAAGAGCCATTTATTGTTCTATTCATATCTGGAGATTGAGTACCCTGCTAAAACTGGATGGATTTGGCCCTGGTGCGACACTTTAAGGAACTCAATGCGAGGCACAATTTCACCAGAGTGAATAGCAATGACTGAGCAGTTACAAGTGGTGTTGATTATGTTTGCTTCCCACCACGGCTCCACTTCTGCAATCACTGGCGGCCCCCACCACCCCCTCCCTCACAGAGCATTGTCGTGCAGAGAAAGACTTCACTGAGAGTGGAGTGTTTATTGGAAACCACAAGGCTATCTTTAGCCTCCTCAAGGATGAGCGAGGACGACAGAGACAGAGATTCGGGGCCAAACTTTCACACTTCATAGATGGTGACAGCCACATGTGCAGAGAAGAGCACCCACACACTCACAGAGACATAAGAGCCACACTTTGTCTGCTGCCCACCCCTCCGTCTGCTGGTCATTTGTTGAGAGCGCGGAGACGGTCAACTTACTTCTGTCCGAGTCTGCTGTATACATTGTGTTATGCAAATAACTACCTCTCCTTTGGATTATGAAAATGGTGTTCATCAACAGAAATGATTCAAAAGATAAAAACAAATTGTTTAGGCAGTGGCACTAGTTGAAACTTTATCATCTACAATGTGTTGTATGCGTGTCTGAAAGTGGAGATAACCACTGAGTGTGTGTGCACGCACCTGTTTGAGTGTGAGCGTCTGGTACTTCTCGAAGGCCTCCTGGGGCAGCGAGCCCAGCTCCCTGATCTTCTTCATGCACTCCTCCTTCTTCTTCAGCAGCATGCCCTGTCGGTTGGTCATCTTCTCCAGCTCCTTGGTGTCGTGGTTGATGGCGTCGTTCTGCTCCTTCTCGATGTTCTTCCAGCGGTCCATGCTCTTCAGGTGGTCCTTGATCTCCACCTCTGCCTTATCGACCAAACCATCCAGATCTGGACAGGAGTTAGATGGTATCGGTTAGTGATAGGCAGGCATATAAAAATAAAAAATAAACTGACATAGCAAATAAAGCATTGAAAAACTGAAATTGACACACTTATTTATTAGGAGATCATTTTGTTAATGGAGGTTCATGAGTAGAAATACTGACTTGGAGAGATGTATTTTCAAGGTTTCTGTGAATCGACTCATGAAAATAAAAAGAATGTGAGTTGACTCTGGCTGCAGTCTCCGAACTGGAGAAAATAGTGAGTTTCTAAGTTTTTATTTTTTATTTAAAAGCCAATCTATACCAATGTGTGTTTGATTCCTTTGGTTTGATTCCATTTCACTGGAGGGGGGGGGCGATTGATAAATAGACACTGGAAAAACCAAATTCAACATTTTTTTTTGGTTTTTAACTACATGGGATCTGAGCCGGAATCATGCAGATGTGTCCATCCCCATCGCATACATGTAGGTCCGCGCCCGGCAAAAGGGGCGCGTGCATATGTGTGCGTAGGGCCGTACATGCTGGCGCAGAAGAATAATTTGGACTTAACTTCTTGCTTCTCACTCACACCGCTTTGCTCCTCTTCCTCCTTGTCTCCATCTGACCTATTCCACCTATTCCATTATTTCCTGTGTCTGTCCTCATCTTAATCCACATTGGACCAACAAAGGCATCTCCCACATGACTACACAGTGATGGTGCGTAGTGTCCATGCCCACCTTCAGATCGAGCCAGCGTGTCTTTGACGCGCTTGTTGATGCCATCCAGCTCGGAGGTGGTGGCTGTGAGGACTGTTCCTCCCTCAGTCTCACGCAACTCGTTGAGCTCCTGTGGCGACGCACAGAGGCAACATTAGAGACGAGAGTAGAGAACATAAAAGACAGTAGTCTACTGTCCCAACAGTGAGGGAGCTGAAGTTAGAGCGAGCTAGTAAAGAATTACCTTAAAAAAAGAATAGAAGGTGTAACACAGTCCATATTTCGTATCCAAATTGGGCATTAAACTAGTTTTTATTAGATTTTGACACAAGTATCACATTATTTATAATACAAAACAATAAAAATTGCAAATTTTTGAATTACAAAATGTCTAATTATTCAAATTATATTTAAATTATATTTCTACCACAATTTATGTTACAAGGTTGATTTTCACTCAAATTAAATAGATGATTGTGTATCCCTTCCATACCTGCTCCACTTGGTCAAGACGTTTTCTCAAGTTCTCGTTGAGGTAGGTCTCCACCCTGGTCATGATGCCCTCCAACTTAATTCTCTCATTCAACAGCTGCCTGTTGTCCTGTTGACACAAACACACAGTAGCTCCTTTCATTGGGCTGGGTGGGTACGTACGTACGTACGTACGTGCGCGCACACACACACACACACACGCACACGCACACGCACACGCACACACACACACACACACACACACACGTGTAACATGTCAATGTAGAAGGCCCCTTGTTTATCAATAGTGGAGCACTAGGCATTAGGGATGGGTCATGTTATTCAAATTTTCGAATAGTCGTTAAGTTATTTTTTTTAAACTAATGGTTTATGCAACTATCATCTTGTCTTAAAAAATGTGTGTCTAGCGGTGTATACCTGTTATGTACTTCCTTATTATTCCTCACCGTGAGTGAGGGTTGGTGCTACCATTGCACGTTTGTACGGATGTTCCCAGGGGAATGTATGAATGTGGAATATTTTAAATATGCAGCATTATATTGTGAGCTCTATTGTGAGTGTTATGAATATAATTTCCATGAGTTAAATATTATGTTCCTTAGTCAAGTATTTCATGTTTTCAATTTTGTGGCTTATCTTTTAATCAGTCAGTAGGCTTACTTGCCGAGTGATATTTTTGATTAATGGATTTAATTTATTTAGTATACTTTCATATTAGCACATCTAACGTGTTATTCAAAAGCACGCTTACTATTGAGGTAACTGAAAATTACATTTATTATTCAAAGTACTCTTATCAGTGCTCGGTACGAACCTCGGTATTCTGCATCCCTAAATCTAATAATAAGTGTGGAATCACATCGTATCACATAGATTTTCAGACCGAGTCGCACCCATATCGGAGCCCATGCATTGAGATGCGTATTGAGTACTCGTTAAGATTCGGACGGTGTATTCGATTAGTTTTGAGGGTTTTTTTTGTATTTCTTGTATCGCTAAAACATAGATTCTGTTGTGGATTCTAGCTCATTCGGATAAGCATTGCATCACTGTCTTTAGTGATGCAAAATGATGACATAGCATATATCAAGCACTATTTTTGCTTGAAATGCCCATCCCTATAAGGCATCAAAAGTACTGTGTTAAAGGAGGACAGTTGCATAAGGTTTGCGTGTGAAGGAATTGCGGAGGTGTAATTGAGAGCAGTGGGCGGAGGAGAAGAGAAAGGAGGGTAGGGAGCAGAGCTGTACCACAGGGAGATCCCACACACAGACACAGCCGCCAGCCATGGCTCTATCTTTAGTCTGCCCTTTACTCCTCTGTGTACATAAGGAGATGGTAATAGGTGCATTTTATAGCTCTAACAAAAAAATAAATAAAGTAGCACAGACGGTTTGGAGCGATAGAGGCGAGTGGGCAGGAGGGTCCATTTGAAGATGTAAACAGCATAACACGGGGAGAGGGGCCGTCGCGTTACGTAATTTTTAGAGAAAATAACAGGTCAGTGGTGGGAGGAGAGCAGCTGCACTGCAGTATCACATTTAGACTGGTAGGGGGAAGCAGATGCCGTTGAAAAACTGAACACCAACTACAACCCAGCTTGTTTTGTATAGGTTGCTCCAAATATTACAAAGGAGACCTACTGTAAAACTTAAATGACGAGCCCTCGTTTCTATTAGTTTTGATCATCAACACCCGGCTTATATTTGGGAGATGCCTTTAATTCCTTTCTCACAACGCTCTTGCCAAACAAAACGTGGAAAAATTAGGCAAATAATGACTTAATTTCAATGTTTTAATTGGATATTGAATAATATAACCATATTATAATAACAGTTTTGTAGATTACTGTAATTACGCTGATAAACGCGCAGTTATATAAACTCCGGCTGAAGAGACCAGTAACCGCTTTCTCCCCACTTGGAGTTCCCAATAGTAAGTAGGTTTACTCTGACATGGTGTGAACAGCCCATGAAGGGGACTCTGCTTTAATTGGGACTCTGCTTATAATTCAACTTTGACGGCATGAGACATGTGGGGGTTGCAAATGAGCAGAGGAAATAGTGAAGAATAAATACGTTGAGACACTAGACAGAGAACAACAAGCTGTCAACGGTCCTCTCCGCCTACCTGCTGGAGCTGACGGATCTCGTCATTGAGGTCGTCCACACGGCGCTGGTCCTCCAGAGTGAGCTGGGAGAGCAGGTCTGTGCCCAGCTCAGCTTTCAGGGACTCCCGGGTGGACTCCATGGCGTGGAGGCTGGCCTCCAGACTCTGGAGACTGCGTTGCTACCAGGGGACAACGGCAGGGGGGACAGGGTTAGAGAGCAGCTACAGGGTTGTACTTCCAACGATGAAGGACTTTGCAGAACATACAAAAAGATAATTAAAATAAATATTAGTAGCTTTTAGTATAGTTTAACAGTACTGTAATTTGTTTTGTGAAAATGTGGTGATGAGAAGGTTAAAAAACCATTACAAATTGTCTTTAGCTCTCAGTGTTGTGACTTGCAATGTAATATTGCAAGTTTTAAAAAAACATGCAATATCGACAAAAACATTTCTAACCCAAAAAACCTTGACAATAATTAGCTTTGCATTCAATATTCTCCACGTCATTGTATTGATCTTTGGATCGTTACATCACCAACAGTGGACCGGTGCGTCAGCGTTACCTTGGGCATGAAGGTCTTCTCCGACTGTTGCCTCTTCTCCTTGAGCATCTTCATCTCTGACAGGATGCTGTCCCGGGACGCCTTGAATTTCCTCTGCTGGGTCTCGATCTGCTGCATCTGGTTCATCAGCTGGTCGATCTCGTTGTTAATGCGTGCAGGAGAGGACGTTAAGGAAGCATGGCAGCTGAGAATGGGGAGGGGGGGGGGGGTTTCTCTCCTGGGCCTGTAACAGAGGGATGTGCTGGAAAACCTACTTCCTCATAAGGATAACCTACGGTGTTGACTTCCAGTTGGTTTATAGTTGCCATTGCACTCAGTGATAGTGCTTCTCATGAAATGGCGTATTCCCCATGCACACTTTGAACTTGAATTCAATCATTAGACACCATTAGCCACGTTGTCTCAGTGGCCATTAAGGACTGGACACAATCTCTGCCTGCAACTCAATTTGAGTTCAGTTACTCACCTTTCCAGAGGATGCAACAATAATGCTTTTCGCCCTCCCATCCATTTTCACAATCATCATCATCATCATCATCATCATCATCATCATCATCATCATCATCATCATCATCATCATCATCATCGATGGTTTCAGCCTTTTTACTCATGTCATACAAACTCTTGAATTAAAACTGCTGTAGGTAAGACTCTGGAGTTGTTCCTCCGCCATTGAGAAGTGTTGCATGTCACTCACCTGTGACTGACGGGAAGGATGGATTCACCGAACCAATCATGGAAAAGATGCCCTGATTGGTCAGAAATTAGCCAGGAGCGGTCTAAAATCTAAATTGGCTCATACAGAGCCAGGCAGTCAACTTGAAACTGATTTTCTCACAGCGCATTTCATTCACTGATAGCTGACGATGGCTTTGCCATTTTTAACAAATTACACTCAAACAATAGCTCTTAATCTTAACTACAGCACCTTTAAACGGCGTGTATTTGAGCCTGGTGTAGGCTGTAACTAAGCCATCACCAATGGCCAGGGAGCATCCAGTGGCAGCATGTCAGCGTATTACTGCAGTGAACTACGAGCAGAATTCTCGGCAGCCCTGCAATTAGGTTTCATGATAATTAATGGTCGTTTTCAGGAAGAATCAATAGTAAATTAGTATGGGGATAATGTGATTTAACTCCCTCTGTCGACGTTATGACATTAAGACTTTAGGGAGAGCTTCACGCACACATTAAGCTGAACTAACACGCAGGCTTATTGATTCCTTGGCACAAATGAAAAGGTACTGGACTGCTCAGTCAAGCGTTGGAGTTTTAGCAGGGCTCAAGAGATACACTATTCAATCAATTTACCAGTGGTTGTAATGATCCAATGAGGATGCAAACAGTAGCAGCCAGGTAAGATGAAAAGGCTATTGGCTGAATTCCCCGGATTAAACTAATCAGTGTTTGGTGAAGAAACTCCTTCTCTGACTACAACTTGATGTAAAAGATAGATAAGATAATGAAGCGAGTGCACCAAAACATAATTGCAAAGTAAACCAAAGCTTTAGCGGTGTAGTGGCTGTGTCAAAACTCAAAACACTTATGCAACAGACTTCCCCTGTATTTAATGTGTGCTGTAGGCACAGCTTCAACTATCTCTGAATAAATGGAACATTTATCCATCGTTTTGGATGCAGATAAGAGTAATCAGATCCAATACAAAAGCACCCATGTCTATTTTACCAGCCAATAGGAACCTGCAAATGATGGGTGCATTGGTCGACAAACACAATTATCTAAAGCGGAAGGGTGAGGCATGAGCTTCGTTTTCCAAACGGATCGGCGCTCTGACTCACTGGCGAAAAGCATTGAGGGACCTGTCATGTCATGGCGCCAGCTGTCAGTTCTCATCCTGCACATGCAGACACAACATCGAGTCATCACCAGGTGTGCCTGCTGACCAGCCAACCACCTGGCAGGGAGGCGGTGAGCCACAGCACACAAACAGGCGCGCTCAAAATTTGATAAGCATACGCAAACGGATGTGGCCCAAATACAATCCTGTGTAAGCCGCTCTCCCCAACCCCAACCCCCCCCATCTGGTGGTTCTTAAACCACTGAGTCATGGCTGTGACCTTTGGGAAGCAGTAATCTTCCTTGGCCTGCTCACATTCACTACCCTCAATAATATCCCTGCCACACCCTGGCCGGCGGCAAGGACGCAATGTAAATATTTTTAAACGCCGCCTCATAGTTTTAGCATCACAGAAAATCCCTTGGGCCTCAAATGCAGTCATCAGTTTTTTTAGTTTTTGTTTTATTTGCGAAAGGATATGTTCGATGTTCCTGCGCAGGTTCTCGTTGAGCTTGGCTTCCAGCTCCCCCAGCTCCTCCTCCGCCTTCCTCATGTCCTTCTGCAGCTCCAGGCGGGACTTCCGGGTGTCGTAGTAGCCGCCCGTCAGAGCCCCGCGATGGCTCACCTGGTCACCTGGGAGAGGCACACAAACAAATGATTTATTCAGCTCATTAAAGGGCTTGTACATCGCGACGTCACATCCCGATGGCCGCCGCCATTTTGGAAGCATTGCAGCATTGTAGTGTTAGGTATTATGTTGGTAGTAATGCTTTTTGTTTAGTAATGAATCGGGAAATGATTTGTCATTACAGGGAGAAATTGTTGTGGTTGAAACTGCCACAGCATTTCTCATTCCTCACGTGGCAAAACAAAGTTTCCATTGGTCTAGGTTACAGTATATTTATGTTGCTTCAGGATTTTACAGTTCTACAACTCTTTCAGTCCTCTCAATATGGTATCGAGTATCGCTAGCAAAAAATCCCATGATGCATTCTGATGTACAAGCCCTAGAGACGGAGGGATAATTCAATGGTTTAGAGATTATGAGTAAAACTCGCTCCAAATGAATGCCCAAACATTTAGTCAATTCATCCATTAGTCAATTCAATTACAGAAACATTGTGACTATTGCTGGGTGTATTGCTGCTTAAATATTTGCTTTGCTTTGCTCAGCGTTTAAAAACATTAACTTGAGCGGGTATCTTCATGAGCAATTTGCCAATTAAGGACAATGTTATGACTAAATGATTTGATTTCATTTATTGTTAAAAAACTAAGAACTAAAACCCATTATTTTTCTTTTGAGTGTGTGGACGGCACAGTGAGCAAGAGGACTGCTGCACAATTATGACAAAAATGATAATTGCAATTATTTAGATTTATTTTTTCTCGATATTGTGATCGCAATTATTTATTGCGATTAACAGATTATCGATTCAATTAATATTCTGTGGGGCCTACTGTGCATTCATAAAACTATAATAAAGAAATTGCTGGTTTGTAATTTGATTTTAGTGTAAAGGGTGTACACAATCTGATTTTACTTATACTTATTTACTTAATGTTTGTCTTTTTAAAAATATATATTCATTGCGACCTTTCACAATTAGCTAATTGCAGAGGTCAGAATCTCGATTTCCATTACTATGCAATCAATTGTGCAGCCCTAACAGCTGCTTACCCTCCAGAGTGATGCAGTCCATGGTGAAGGCCCGGGCCAGCTGGGTGGAAACCTCCATGCTGCGGCAGATCAGGGTCTTGCCAAACACGTGCTTGAAGGCCTTGTCAAAGTTGGTGCTGTAGCGCAGCTTGCTGATCATAGGGATGGCATCCTAATGGGCAACGGGACATTTTTGTGAACTCTTTTTCTAGAACACCTCCTGGGGAAATGACGCAAATATCCAGTTCCCAGCCCACCCACATTCACAGTTCAGAGTATTGTGTCACATTGTTTTTTAGCTTCAATTATTTCCTTTTTTTGGCAAGCCTCTTTCTAAGAATTTCCAGTTTAGCCTAAATGTATTACATTTGTATTAATTTCCATCAATGGAGTTGACTTGCAAGCAAAAGAGTACACCCAAACAGCTTCTGGGTATGCCCCTTACATTGGTCTCTGGATAGGCAGTGTCCCTGACGTCTAGCTTCGTGAGGGGAAGGAAGGTGACCTCTCCAGGCAGGTTCATCTTGTTGAACTCCATCAGGATCTTGGTGCTCACCTCATCGGTCTCCACAATGTGGTAGAACAACCTGACATGGGAATAACGGACGTTTGGATTAGTCTGAGACACCCATTGCAATAGAAATGTAGTCATTATTACCATTGACATTCAAAAACTAGCCCAACTATGAGAAATTAGGAATACACACTAAACACATGTAGGCAGGTTGGAACGGTGCATAACTGTAATTCTACATTATTGGATTATATATTATTATTGAATATGGACGATAACATGTTAATGATGTTAATCTATAATACATTATTGAGATTAGGATAATGAATATTAAACGGACACATCAATCAACCAACAACAGTACCGAGTTGAAATTAAAACCATCGTTTGAACAATCCCGCAGTGGTGCGGACCGTAACATAACGGCCTCACCTGGTACCAGCTGTGACCTCCACACAGGTGTAGAAGGCAGGCTCACACTCAAAGTTGTTCATGACGATGCCATGGTAACCGTTGATGACATGCTGGTTGATGCCCTTGCGGCGGAAATGCTCCAGGACCTTGTTGATGCTGTCAATGCCGTTCAGGATCGCCTGGAGAGCAGCAGGGGACCACAGAGGATGCAGCTCATTCACACAAAAATCACTTCCTGGTTTTTAAGTGCATTTTGTATTTTTTTAATTGCATTTCTTCATCTGTAGGGATATGTGTACAGATCATTCGTAATCTGCGCGCACATACATCGAGAGGCTGAACAAAGTTCTCCTTGAAAGAACATTTCGTCTAAATTGATTCAAGGCACACACAGGGCCATGGCTGAACATACATTAGGCAACAATAGTCTTATCCTATTGTGCCGCAGGGCCCCCCCAGTGGACTCTAGCTAGGATAGACAATGAGGCCAGACTGGAGATGAGTCAGGTGGGACCCGTCAGAGGGAAATTAAATGCTAAACATCAATGTCCAGGAAGCTCTAAACAGCGTCCTTTCATCTCTCCCAACATTATTCAGAAGTGGTATTTGATTGATGTCTCCCCAGGAGGAGCCGTAGCTGGACGAGGCGGAGAGAGGAGTGAGTCATATGTAAATCTGGCGAGCCGGAGAAGGTGGAGTGGTGGAGGCAGATGAACGATTCCATTTGATATTCCTATTCAAACAATTGCCGATATATATAACCATTGAGTCACAAGTGAGGTGATGCTACCTAGCAAGCCCTCGGGCGGACTTTTCACAGGGGGTCGATTCATCTCGGTAACATGTCATCCAAATCCACTACTGTTGTATTAATGCAAACGGGTTCCATCACGTTGGGAAATGAGAGTATGTGAAAATCCTATTTCGTTATCATGTAATCATGATCAAGGAGATGTTGGTGGGGAATTCAGGTGTCCGATATGAAACCCAGACTTATTGCCATTCTAGCCACTGTACTTGTACTGAGATTAATGACGTACCTCAGTTGGAATCAGTGGGTATGTATGCAGTTGGGTTATGAAAGCAGACATTATGTAACGGAGCCCCGAGACACAGACCTTGCCAGTAGCGGCTCTGAGGAGCTGCTGCTTCTTCTCCAGATCCTCCCGTTTGGCAGCCAAGGCCTGCTGCTCTGCGTTCTCCTCACGCCACAGGTAGCTGGACAGGACACACGCACACGGTCACACACTGTTAAACGTATGTCAGCACAAGCCACAACTCACACTAGGGTACTCCGGGAACACGCATTTCATAACGCAGCAAATGCCTGTAAAGAAAACTACAGTACAAAATACTAAATTATATTACATTTTATATAAATTGGGTATGAACTTTAAAACTGCGTGCTAAAAAATGACTGTATGCACCAGTGCTGTACATAGTATATATATTTATATTCTCGAAGGGACCAGTTATGAAAGTATCTGATCTTATCTGGATCAGTAATACAGTACCCCATAATCTTACCACCTAGAACCAAACATCAAGTCTGAATGATTTGTGTCTCTAGCTTCAAAAGAGGCTGGCATTTTAAAAGGTTATCCATGTTAAAATAAATAACTGCGCACAATACTTTGGCAAATACGAGGCCCTCATTTATGTTAAATAAACCTGGCTAGCGATACTTCATCCCTCTCCATTACCATCTCACTCCTCTTCAAACATACAGACGTACAAGGACCTAAAAGAACATGCATCTCAAAAGGTGTCCCGCTTAAGGAAATATAAATACGCTTGAAGCTACTGAAAGACGGCATGGCGACATGCTCCACAAAAGGACAAAAAGTCGGCAGGCATAAACAGTACATGGTTTTAAGAAAAGGAAGGCAACAGTTGAACCTTTCATCGTTAACGTTTAAGGCTGACTCATCTGTTTAAGGCTGACTCATCAAGCCGTGACGTACTTTGGGGAAAGGTAAGTTTGATAAGTCATTGCCAGTCTTCTGACTTCAAGGAGGATGAAAGGTAGGAAGAAAAAAACGTGGATTACTTTCTTTCGCTCTGCAGTTCATCCTTCTTGTTCTTCACTTCATAGTACTTCTTGTCCAGCTCCTCCACGCGGGTCTTCACCTCGTTGAGATCTTGATCCAGTTTCTAGAGGCAAGACCAGATATGCACAACATTAGTCTGCTTCTTCTGCTGTAAGGGTGAACCGATTCAAACAGCGGTACACATAAACATACAAATGTTTACGTTTTCAATTGGTAAAATTGCAAACATTTGCTTTTTCTAGGATATTATGGTTAATGTGCGACTACAAGTTATGTAATCCTTGAAGAGGCTGTATTTAAGATTGAATAGCTATAATTTGACTGGAGTCCATCACAGAAGTGTGAACGTAACACTTCTCAATGGCTGAGAGACGGGAGTGGGGGCGTTTTTATGGGTTGTTTATTTTCGAATTTCGGGGAGACTCGCACATCTAAACTGTAGGGCTTTTCAGTCATTTTCTAAATCTTTTAATCTTTAATATTTTTCAGAGCGGGAAGAAGGAGGGTAGACCGAGTAGGTTGCCGGTGATGAGTGTTATGAATCACTACTAACGTTGTACTGCTCCAGATTCTTCTCCTTGTTAGTCTCCGTGTCCTCCAGGTCTTTGTGGATGGCGGTGATCTGCCTCTTCTTGTCGTTGATGGCCTGGTCTAGGGACTTCAGCTCCTTCTTGATCCACTTGTCCCTCTCCTCCTTGGAGGTGAACTGGCTGCCACGGCCCTGCTTGGCGTACAGGTCTGTTCTCTCCTGCGTAGCCTGGGCCAGTCTGGAAGGCAGGGGATGGTTTGAATGGAAGTTGAGAGCAGGTTGGTTGCAAAGATTTTAATGCCAACGCGTGCATCATCTGTGTGTGTGTGTGTGTGTGTGTGTGTGTGTATCAGTCATTTACTGTAATAAGCAGTGAGAGGTTAGATAAAAGCACTATATAAATCCAAAGCCATTTACTATGTAATAGGGTGGTGATGGGCCAAGCTTCTTTGTAGATCCAATTACAGATCCATTTGCCAATGTTTGAAGAGACCTTTTCTCTTGTGGACATCAGGCACAACAACACGGTTTACTCATAATGTATCTACAGAGAACAGGAAGGCCATTTGGTGTATTTGTATTGTTGCCATGCATTTGCAGCGTGCGCACCATTTTGGAGCCATTTAGGTCACTGCAGCAAGATAACTGTGCAGCACAACACTGCATGGCTATTGCTAACTCCCACCTCGCTCACTTGGGGGGGAGGAGGGGGGGCAAGTGGTGGGTGAGTCATCACTACCTGGCAATACCCCGCTCTTCTTTCTCCTTCACCATGTTGAACTTGGGCTCTGTCTCCTGAAGCTCCTTCTGCTTCTCCTCGATCTTCTCCAGAAGCTTCTGGCGCTCCTTCAACAAACGTTTCTGGAGGGGAGAGAGAGAGCAATGCCAGTGATTGTTGGTTAGATGGGAAATATGATAAGGCTAGTGTGTATGGGTTCTGGTGGTTTACTGAAGTACTTCAGATAAACTCAAACTACGGTTGTCATAAGGAAAGGCAAATAATTTTTCTGAAGAAGCCATTTGTTTTAGGAAATGAACAAGTACATATTCTAGCCCTTCACACAAACCGTTTCTTTTGATTCCAATGGGCTATGTGGAGACTGAATGCTATAATACGTCCTGTTAATGTGAAATGGTGGAGAAGGAAACGGAGGAATAAATTGTGCCTTCAATATTGAAGTCTAAGAGGTAAATTGGGAAACTATACCAAAACACGTGTTTCTCCATAATAATAAGGGGCAGGTCCATTCACATCTTAACAAAAATGTAGCACTACTTTCTTCAATATTTAATTGAAATCATATTGAGTATGTCTCAACAGTCTCACTACAATTTTTCACTCCAACTCCAAAACGTGCACCACCTGTCATCTTTTATGAGAGGTTTGACATACAAGGTCAAAGTCATTGGCCTTGTATGTCAGGGTAAGGGTGCTCCGATTTACCGACCGTTGGTCTCTATAAAGGCCGATCAGAAGAGCCAATCAGATTACATAAATCACGCAAGACAATTTCTCTATGCGCTGATAAAATGGCTTCACCGGTAATGTTGTATATGTTGCACATGTTGCCTGCCAGTTGTCAATTCATGATACTTTCTCATCTCTTTAATTGTAATACTTAATGCTAGTACTGTATTGTGGTGTATAAGCTTTATAATGAGCGACGTTGTATAGGAAATGCGTCACACACCGTAGCGTTATACTATAATAGTCCGACAAGCTTAACCCTGTCTCGGACGGGCTGATCGATAAAATGAATGAGAAGAGAAAAAGATCATTGTTATCACATCTCTAGACAGACGAAGATTTGTTTTGGATGATTACCGGTATTTAGATTTAAACTTCCAACGCTAGACAACTCCTAACTGTTTCGCCCCCTACCTAACAGTTCAACTGGTGTGATGTGGAACACATTCACTACATGAAAGCCAACTAATGCACAACGTCACACTTATCAGCCATCATGTCACTTAATGTCAACTTAGCAATATTCATGTTGAATATTGTTTTCAATATACTGATGGGTCCCGAAAATCCTGATCTTACAGAAAGGACTTCTACTACTATATTTGCACACATTATCCCAGCAGGCTATGGCTGCCAATACACAACTGAATTTGCAGATGCTGAGTCATAAGCTAAGGCGGAGGTAACCTTAAGTTTTACCCTTAATAAGCCATGTTCAGCCCCATGCACCTCCCACCATGACCAAAGCTTTGGAAGAGAAAAAATACTATGACGCACGTCTGCCCTCGCCCTCCATTGCTCTGCTCTGGGGGACCCTGCCACCTGACGTCAGCATGGGCCAGGTGGGCCTCAGCCTAACAGTCAGCATGCCTGCCTGCCATTCATCACAGTTCACATACAGACGAGCCAATAAACCATAATGATGTACGATTCATCCTGCCTACTGCTTCCACACACACACACACACACACACACACACACACACACACACACACACACACACACACACACACACACACACAC
>JAOPJI010000101.1:14207115-14217665 GCA_027122695.1 Merluccius productus
CACACACACACACACACACACACACACACACACACACACACACACACACACACACACACACACACACACACGGCCATATGGAGGAGCCATGCCAACTCTGCACTCACAGCCAGCGTGATGCATGGAGATGAGCACTATTTGAGCAACATGAGCATTTGTCCTGTAATTTGGGGAAAATGAGTTGCAAATATTTCACAGGATGGGTCTCATTCATAATGTGATTAATAACACAAGATTAGAGATACCATTATATGCTTTGTTAGTTACATGAACTGTGTAGCTGCAATGCAAATTAGGTTTGTATAAACTGTGGATTGTATAAGCTGAGCCAAAGCATGTTCAGATTTTGGCTGAACCCAGGGCTTAATTTGAGCCGGAACACACCGGAACATGTTCCGGCACCTCCGACGGTGGATCCGGCACCTTTTTTTATTTTTTATCCCCCCCGCCCCCGTCAACAATAGCGAACGGGGTACCGGTACCTCTAACCCCATAATGAGCCGCCGAATCTAAAACGCCTCTGCGTTCCGGGACGTCCCACTTTACAAATTAAGCACTGGCTAAACCTATGGAGCTGCTTTAGAAACTAAACTATAAACAAATACATAAAATGGCCATGGTCACCTGCCATGGACAATCTTTACAACAGAGACTTGTGTAATGTACTTTCATGCATTTAACTGCTATACGTGTGTGTGTAAGGAATGCAGTGTGTGTGTAAATGTGTTTTCTTAATGATGAATGTCTTGCAAAAGGTTCTGAAGTGCACATTTTTAAGTAGCACAATATCAATTTTGACTGGGTCACATTAATGTCATGAGGCAATTTCTCATAAAAAGCAGCTTAGCATGGACATGCAAAGCTTTCAAGGGATGGTCAACCAAAAACACTTTAGAAAAAACAGAGCACACCCACTTCAAATGGCATGTTAGGTGCCATTTTGATGGACCAGATGTACTGTTAACCACATCATATTTCCCCAAATGTGTACCTCTGTCAATCACCTTGGCAATTGACAAATGCAACAGTAAACCTTTATTCTTTTTTACAGAATTACACATGCATCAACTAGCCCTCAACAACACCAGTTAGGTCACAGTAACCCAATTATTGATCTGCCATGATATGTATTTCTACTAAACGTAAACGAGAACAGAACCCTGCCCGTGGAAATGAGAGTGAACAGATTCGTAAGAGAGAGTGAAAGAGGAGAGTGGTGGGGTGTCCGCAAGAGCGGTGTCACGTGTGACTAGTGACGCAGATGGAGGCTCCCGTACCCTCTGTTCGCTGTTGCCTGCCAGCTCGTCCTGCAGGTCCTTGGTCTTCAGCTCCAGCTTGGTCCTCTGCTTGATCTGCTCCTGGCGCTCGGCTGACAGCTGCTCCCTCTCCTCCTTCATGGCTGAGATCTTAGACTTGAGCTCACGCACCACACGCTGCGTCTCCTACAGAAAAAACAAACAAAAGGCAAATGATCGATAAGACAATGAGGTTAGCCAATCCTATTCCTATATTCATGTGTGCAGATATGAAATGCCATCATTTAATCCCTAGAGCTGTGACACTTAACTGTTGCTTTTTGTTAGCCTGAGCAGTGCCTGACAGGAATAAATATACATTTGATTCGCTCTATTATCAAATAATACTAATTGTCTAAAGCCATTATTGTTTGGGTCCCGTTAGAGGTAGTGGTGAGAGGGTTGATCATTTGTTACCTCCACTTTGTCCCTGGCGTCTTGCTGGGCATCCCTCAGCTGTCTAGATTTGTCTCCACACGTCTCCCTCTTGCTGGACAACTGAAAGAACATACCAGGGGTTGAACAGAAAGAAAAACAGCAAAACAAATCACGTGTTTATCAAGTTTATCTGTGAGATTGTCCGATTCTAGCTAGTTTGTCAAAAAAATATTGACTCACAATACAATTAATTGTATTCAAATCAAATCAGTGGAATGGTGACTGCAGTCAATATTGCAGCCTAGCACAAAAATCTAGTAAAGGTAACTTCAAAAATTCGGTATATATTAATATGTAATCATTGTTATTTTTAAGTAGCATTGATTCGAACGAGCTGTGCATGTTTACTTACACACGCTGTGTCCGAAATCACTCACTACTCACTATATAGTCGACTATATCGTGAGTTTGCCATTTCGTACTGCTGTCTGAATGTATACTGAGAATTCTTATACCCTATATAGTGGACTCATTGTATCCTACAATGCATCCTTAAAAGTAGTGTACAACTGATGGTCACTAACCAAGCACTATATACCGTCATGCATTGCACTGAAATAAAAATGGCAGACGGACGAGGACAGCACATCCATGGAGGAGAGAGAGAGCAGCGCAAACTGTCATACAATTTGCGAAAATAAAATGTTTTAAATATATACATTTTATATTTTATAAAATGTGGGAAAATACGCATATCACAAAAATGCATGCCAGTAGTTCCATTATGGTTGGTCCACCAGCCGACGTTGATCTGGCACGTAGTTAGTGACGTAATTAACGGCGACCCGAGTAGTGTCTGAAACTGTTTGTTTGTTTTTTTGCCGATGAGCTCACTACATAGTCCTCTAAATAGAACAGGAGAGTAGGGAGTAGTGAAAGAGTGGATGATTCACGATGCGTCGTTACACCCCTTATGACTACAAATACCCCACTCACTTCTAAAAGCCATTGTTCCCCGATTTTACCTCATCTAGTTTGGCCCGAGTCTCGTTGAGCTCCTGGTTGTAGATGGTGTACTCCAGAGCTCTCCTCATTTTGTCCCACTTCTGGTACTGAGCGAGCTCCTCCTTCTCGTCCTCGAGGGTGTGCAGGCGCTCCTCAATGTACTTCAGCAACTCATTAATCTTCTCTCGCTTTCCCTCTGAACAAAACACAAACACCGTACATTATTATGAGGTCAGTGCTTTATCGTTTGTTTAACTTTCAATACATTTTCCACAGCTGGCAGTTTAGGCTTTGGTGAGACTACAAAAGGTGAGCAGGTATTACCCGTCTCCTTCATGAGCGAGATGCTCTCCTCTTTGCGTTCATCATAAACTCTGGTCCCAGCCACCTCTCTGAGCAGCTTCAGGCGCTGAGAGTCAGGAGCGGTGGCCATTTGGTTGATCTACACGCAGCACACAGATAATATGTTAACACATTGTAATGGCCACCATCATTTCTGTCCATCGACAGAGAATATGTTCAGAGATTTAATAGCAGGGGTGCAGTTTCACTTCTTACCTTTCCTTGTTTGACGATGTAGTAGGGGTTACTGCGGGAGAAGCCGGCACTCTCCAGGAGGTTCATGACATCATTCTTACTGCAACAGCCACAAACGTCACATGGTTAACTAGGTGGCCTCAGAGGGCAGGTCATTTCCGGTCATTATAGTTGCACTGTGTTTCGGCGGTCAGCAGAACTTACGTGACCATCTTTTTATCCAGAAAGTACTGGTCCTTTTTGGCGCCGATGACACGGCGGAGGGAGACTTCTTCTTTGTCAATCTGAGCAGAGCAGAGCGACCAATCATCAACAGGATGAGGAAAAACAGCTCCGGGGTTGAGTGATTACATCAGAGCCACATTGGCCAGCATGATTACAGTCACATAAGCCAGTGAGGGTACAAACAGCCATCATGGCTGTTATATAAGAACAATGCGGAGTGGTTAACTGACTCAAACGCCTGTTGAAAACCAAACACCAATCTTTAGAAATATAGAGAAAAAAACATTAAAACATGAATTTAGATTTAGGAGCACATGTGTGTGAGTGGAATTTATATTTTTGAATTCAAATAAAATTGATTTCGGCTTTCACGCAGAGCCCGATAGGTTTGCCGACTGACCAAGGAAACAGCCGCCAATATCACACTTCACACATTCACTGAGAAGGTTAGAGGTGTAGTTCATAAATCGGTTTCGCTCTATTTACCGATACCAAAGATTTGCAAACTGAAGCTGAAACTGTACCGTTCACATCACTGCAACAAGTAGCAGCGTGAAGCCGTATGTGGCCATTGCAGCGGTAGAGACCGGGTGCTTACGCTAACGTTACGACTATATTTCACCTGAGAGAGAGAGTCAATGAATGATAATGCTTTGCGTTATCATTTAGACAAGCTACCAAAGACCAAGCTATCAGACCAAGCTACAAAAGCTCCTGGACCACAGACATGGTTGCGATTTGAGAATTTATAATGACGATGGACACTGGTACAGAAGAGTTATGCTCTATTTTAGTTTACATCTATTGTTCATTTATCACTTAAATAGAAATGGCAGCAGACAAATATAACTTCTTTATTGTAAGTGCAATCCCTCTATTTTTAATCCATGCCTATTTATTTTTTGCACCCCTACTTTTGTGGACTGTGCCCCTAAAATGTCAACTTAGGAGGACGGTGCTCGCAGAAAAAAGTCAGCGTCGAGCCCTGTAGCCTATTGTTGTGAATCTTCACAATCAAAAAGCAAAAAAGCAACCCATAATGAAAGCCATTATTAAGTTACTCAAATCCATTATGTCTGGGTTCAAATGTTCTACGACCACGCCGCCACAGAGATGTTTTTTGATTGCTTCTTACGTGATTGTTTGTCATTTTCAAATGAACAACTGAGGTTTTGGGAGGCCCAGCTCAACAGGCCTTCATAGAGTGTGATTGTTTAGATTCAAAATAAGTACATCCAACCAGCCTTGTACGCTGCAGGTCCAAGAGCACAGCCTAAACATCACATCTAAAATAACCAATACCAAAGTATCTGCAGGTTTCAACCTAGTTCAATGTAAGACTTGAATCCCTCATTAATACCTCTTAAAAAGCATGTTATACCAATCTTGCAGACACACAAATAAATAATCAACAATCTGTAAAGTCCAACTGACAATTTCTGACCAGAATCTGCCTGCTGACCAGGCACCATATTTCCGGCAGCAGTGAAAGGCGCCACTTGCGCAACATAAACCCCACCATAACATAATAAGCATAAGCCTAAAAAGAATGCTTCTGTGTAACAATAAACACACATAAGTAATATGTTTTACCTCCACACAGCCCCACAAAAAAAGTAAGATTTATGCAAATTAAATGTAAGACTGTTAAATACCGTTTAGCGGCTTATATCTGACATTTGCGAATTTAAGCCTTTTTAAGATGTGTTCGGGTTAAATAATGCAAGATATATTTACCGGCAGCCGATTGTCAGAGTTGTCAAAAATAATCTCCACAAAAGCGGAGATGACACGAGGACCGGTACCTTCCTACAGTGAAGAGAAAATACATTTTGTTTCCTTTAACATGGTGATCTAATCTTCAAATAAAACTTGAAAACTGTAATGATATATATAGATATAGAGATACAGATATATTCATTCTTGTAGACTCCCATTACAACCAACATGTTTTGGGGGGAATGATAAATAGGCAAAATAGATCCAATTCAATATTGGCCAACACAACACATGTGTAATATTATGCTATAAACAGAGAAATAAATCGATTGAATGCTTAATACTTTATACTTACATGGAGCAGGGCCAATCGCTGCTCAGGTCGAAGGTGGCTAAATTCATCGCTGAGCACAAACTGAATTGCTATAGAGGTAATAGAGAACAACATTCAGCTAATAATAGATACATTGCCAACTGAAAAAAAACATGCATTTATTGTATGTAGCCTACTAATAATTGTTGGCTTACACACCATAGAAGAAGTTACTTTTTCCAGACCCATTTCTCCCAACTGTTAAAGACAGAAAAGCAGACTCCATCATTTGTGTTAGGCCTACACATTAGTATAAAAACATTACATTGCATGTCACCAACATATTTGTAATGAACTGTTTGTAGGCTATGATTAATTTGAGTCATTGTAGTCCATACGATTCATGTATCAGTCTTTTCTTTTTTTAAACAACGACCAAATATACTCACCAATAACATTGTGTTTGGGACTAAATGGGTCTACAACCGTTTGGTCCCTGTAACTTCGGAACCCCTGGATGATGACCTGCAGGACCAGGCAAACATGTGATTAGGTCATGAAGTCAGGAGGCTAAATGGGACTCCCAATCTCAAGACAACCAATCTCAAGACAAAACAATCTCCAATGGCTGGTCTGTCTCATTGGATCTACTATGGTCTATTTATGGACATGTTAACACGTCATGTGCGTGTTAAATACTGTGCCCATGTGTTGTCACTGTAATGGACAGACAAGGTAAACATGCCAACAACACTACAACACGACACCGGGCTGAGTACATTGGATTGACGCTTAGGGCAATTTCGGAAAGCTAGATGTCCCTACGCCTTAATTTGACACAATCATGTAAACCACCCCATTGTCTACGTTTAATGTCAACGTTGTGAAGGTTTGGGCGCATGTTTGACATGGATACCCAGAACCACCAACCTGTTTGCACCGTTAGCTAGCGCCAGTCTGAACGCTCGCGATCGGAACGAGCTAACCAGCGCGAGGGGGGCGGGCAGTTCAAAGCAATACTCACCAGTTAGCCTAGCTTAGCCTGCGAAGCATGTTTTACTTATGTATGCCAACGCGGGAGCCGACTTTTCGTCGTAGATACATAGCGAGACACAATACGGACGAAACGTACACGCAACCGTCAACACATATAGGAAAAAAATAACAACTAGCAATACAATTAGCTGAGCTAACAGTAGTCTGCTGCATGCAGAGCTCGCTGTGCTGTTAGCTTTAGCTTTACCTGTTTGATATACATGGTCCTCTACGTAGAAACTCCTGCTCCAACTTGGAGATAAACTCCCCTCTTCTCTAAAGGGAGAAGGCAGGAATATAGTTGTCCGAAATTGATCGTATTTAAGAGTAAATAGCAAATCCAAAATTACGGAATTATTTTGGTCACGCAGAATAACATGGAAAATGGCGTCGGGGGCGGGATAAAGTGGATTATACCATTTCTCATACCATCGTACGTTTATCAAATACTAACGTAGAGTTCTGTTAATTAGGCAAACCGTTATTGTAATTTACTCAGTATATTTTTATATATCCAATTTAAATCTTGTTATCTATGTGTGTGATGTAAACATTTTAAGCAGAATAAGTAAGTCCGTTAATGCAGTTGGTACGGTCGTAGTGCGGGAGAGCGCAGGGCGCCAAGACGGACCGGCATAGGGGGAAGAAAAAAACTTGACGTCCGGTCTTGTACAACATCAACGTTGTAAATACAAAGTTTTCAGGCTATAGTCCGAGGTATCTACATTCATGTAACGGAGTTGCAGCTTCGCTAAATAATGTAGTCATTCATGGTTTTACATGGGACGTTATACTACGGCTCCCCTTTCCTGTACGTCCAAGTTCAAAACCCACTTGTTGTAACTAACTGCCCCCCCCCCGTCTCGCGCGAACCACCAGGTCACTGCAGGTGTCACTGTTGCTTTACCTTTTAAGTTGTTGTTTTATATTATTATTAATTATGTATATCCATATACGTTTCTGATAGGCCTACACATACCACGGCAGTGTGTTTTAGAAGAGGGGAAATTATGTCTTATGCACAACCAAGAATAATTGAAATCCTATCCTATCTGCAAAAGACCTGTTTCAATGTTGCATATATATAATATCAATATATATATCAATATCAATATATATCAATGTATATATATATATATTGATATATATTGATATTGATATATATATTGATATTGATATATATATATTGATATATATTGATATATATATTGCTGAAAGCATGGATGAAAACAACGTTTAAAGTGGTACATTTTCTTTTATTGACAACCACATTTGTTGAAAAAAAATTGGACACAATAATTATCAAATAAATTATGTTCAAATGCCTGGTTGGCTCTCTCAATAGGCAAATAAAAATGACGATATCAACCTAAGGCATGTATATTGCAGTTTAACGCTGTGCTCTCATCTCTCCCATTCAAAAAGACAAAGGAGCTGGCGGCATCGACCGACAGACTTCATAGACTGAAATACTTTAACCCTGACATATTTGTGTCTTTCAGTGATCTCCAGTCCTGTCGCTCTGCTGGTGCGAACAGCAGACACACACATACACACACGCGCACACGCGCACACACACACCCACACACACACACACACACACACAAAGCGTCGACATGTATTTTCTTTTCTCGTTTCTGTTTTTCAAGTAAGACTAGAAGCAGAGTCACAGTTCTCATGTGTATTAAGGCAGTGCTGTTATCGGGCTCAGTTTGAACTGCCGGTGGCCCGGGATCTGGAGGGGCAACGGGGCCAGGAATGAGGTAGGAAGGCTGAACACGGACGGCTCAAAGTTCTTGGTGGTGAATGTGGACGACGTGAACTCGCTGGTGAAGAACGAGGCTGACTCCCGGGCGCACGGCGTGGCCGGCTCCGGGGTGGCGACGTGGCCGGGGGCCGAGGACAGGACCTCCGACTCGAACTGCAGCAGCTGGCCCATGAAGCTGAAGTTGGGCGAGACGAGCGCCCGCCGCTGTTTGATGATGTCGAAGGCTTCGTCCAGCTGCAGCCGCTGGGTCCTCATGATGTACGCCATGCAGATGGTGGGGGAGCGGGAGATGCCTGCCTCACAGTGAACGAGGACTTTCCCGCCTGATTGCTTTACGTGATCTGGAAATACAAAAAGGACAAGGATGGACACGTTAATAAAGAGTGATTTATTAACTTCAAAAGTGACCAGCATTTCCTGACATTTATAGGAAAGAACATAGTTTGGTAAATCTATCAAGGACTGGATGTACTGTGAGTGTGTGAGAGAGTGGGATTTTTCTTTACACATTACAATAATGTGTAACCAAAGAGGCTCTCACACAAGATATAAATATACAATGCACACCCCATACACACACACACACACACATACAATTACAAAATTAACCATTCGTCAATCCCCTGGTCCTTATACAATTATTCTATTCACGTCCTCTATAGAAACAGACATGAATAGAAAGTAATTTTATCTGGCTTGTTGGTAAACACACACACTGTGCCCAACACCCTGGAGGTTTGTCTGAGTCACCACAGCTGTACATGAGACCGCTCTCCTGCCACACCTCAGTGGGGGCGCTGTGTACACTGTGAGCCGTGTGTGTGTGTGTGTGTGTGTGTGTGTGTGTGTGTGTGTGTGTGTGTGTTGATTGAAACGTTCACGCACGCTGTGTGTGTGTGTGTGTGTTCTGATACCACCCCCCTGCCTACACCTATCACGATGCTGTGTACACCCGTCACCGCTTATGCCTCTACACTCCTCTCTCTCTCCGTCTCCGTCTCCGTTGCTCTCTCTCTCTCGCACCTCGCCGACTCTTACCCTCTGTTTTCTATTTCCGCTCATGTGTATGAGCCCAGTTTACCAAAATAATGTTCTTGTCCTAAATTCCCCAAAATGTATGTAACTGTGCTACGACACCAACATGCGCGTTTCTCTTGCCCTATATGCCGGCTCTCATACCGCATACCAAAACCTAACGACAAGCAAAGAGACTTAAAGGGTCTTTACATTTGACACATTAAAAAGCGTGTCTCAGATATCTAAACGCACAGGTTAATTCGAGATGCACCGACGCAATAAGAGGGGACATATATGACCCCACATGGTCAGTGTATACCGTGTGTAACCGTGCCGAACAAGGGAACCCTGCTGCAACCTAGGTGGCCTGTGGGGCCGGTAATGGACAGCAGTGGTTTTCTAACAGCGGAGGAAGCGAGGGAAGAAGGGAAAAAAAACATGAACACATGAATGAATCATGACGCTCGCGCCTGGGGAGGAGAGGAGGAGGAGGAGGAGGCGGTGGTTGAGAAGGAGGAGAACGATGAGGGGATGTGGGTGACTTAACCATCCTTGAAGCGAGGCCATCTCATTGACTGGAGATGCCTCTGCGCTGCCTTTTTTTCCCCCCGTTTTGTTATTCCATGAAGTCAATGTCGTTACTCTTGGACGGGCTTTCGAAGCCCACGTCACGCTTACACAACCTCACGCATTCACACACACACACATACACACACACACGCACGCGCACGCGCGCATACATATCTGCCGCCGAGAGAGTTTCCTGATTAGAGATTGATTTTCCATCAGTCCAGTGGCGCTGCTGCGCTGGCATGGATTTGGTCTAATCACGATTAACAGCTTTCAGAGGCCCTTCCTGTGTGATGGCTAAACCTGCTCCCGGGAACACATTTCATGCCTTACGTAATGCCGGCCGACACGAAGGTGCCCTGAATGTAGGTGGGCGGGCGCACAAACAATACCAATAACAGCGACCGATGCGGGTCAGCCCGACGCTCCCGTGGGTGAGCTCCGTCTACCGCTATTCCCGCCTATAAATAGCCACCACAGCACTGTGTGTGTGTGTGCATAATTATATTTGTTTTTTTTCATCGCGCCATTACCTAATACCTCTTGTCCTCTCTCTCTCGCGCGCGCGCGCGCGCCCTCTCTTTTTTTTTTTTTTGCAGTCTCTCTCTCTCTCTCTCTCTCTCTCTCTCTCTCTCTCTCTCTGACACATTCTCCCCCTCAAATCTGTGAATGAATCACATCTGTCATC
>JAOPJI010000101.1:14301350-14315370 GCA_027122695.1 Merluccius productus
AAACGAGTTGCACTCTATCACATCCATTTGCTGCTTCTTTTGTTGCATGTTTGCTGCCTACCCCCCCCCCCCCCACACACACACACACACACACACACACACACACACACACACACACACACACACACAGTGTCCACACAGTGTGCACACATCTGAGTTATCATCTCATGAAAGTCTCCATGGCAACTCAAACCAACAAATCCAAACAGACCAGACTCAGTGTGACCCCTCCCCGGGCGAGATAGACAAGAGAGACATGGTGAGATAAACAGAGACACAGCAAACGAGAGGGAGAGAGAGAGAGAGAGAGAGAGAGAGAGAGAAAGAGAAAATGGGACACGGTTACCAGTAAAAAGGAGAAATGAAAATTAAGACAGAGAGAGAGCAGATTGAAAATCACAATGGATTCCACAGCAGCATATGGTTCACTTTAAACACACTCCGGATCCCATTCATGGCGAATCCTTTAGAGAGAAAAAAAGAAGAGAGGAAAACAGAGAGAGAAAGAGCGAGAGAGCGAGCAAGAGAGAGAAGATAACATGTGTCGGAGTACCATATGCAAACATTTACCAGCACCCATACGGGCCCTATCTGATTTAGGTTCAAACTACGCTGAACCTTGTAGCATAGTTGCGCTATGCGTTCATATCGCTCAATTCATTCTTAAATTAGTCGACTGTATGTAAGCACAAGCCCCCCCAAGGCCTTCTCATCTTTGTGAAAGGCTCCGGTCTAAAGAGACCACCGGGCCCACTACAGTGAACCTGACCCTCGTGTCACAACTGGGGGGCCTCACTTGAAGTATAAAACTTCTGAAGGAATGTCTTTTTTCTTTTCCGAAGGAAGGGAGAAAATGTGTGAAAGAACCGGGTTTGAACTGCTACACCGTGGGCCTCTTGGGGCGTCTTTTTGTCAGAGACCCTGACATGGGCGACCACACACACACAAACTAACTACCTCTGGCCAAAGGGGCCCAGCTATTCTCTTCAGTTTGGCCCGGATGCAGATGAAAAGAGTCCCGCAATCAACCTGTTTTTCAAGCAAGTTGCTTGTGGAGAGCGAGGAACCTTGAAGTTCAATCAAAGAATATCAGAAGAAAGACGGTGGAATTGAGTTACACTGGTCAGTTGGTGGCTTCAGTTAAACAATGCATCTACCCCTTTACAACACAAATACTATTTGGCCTACACAGATTCCTACAACTCTGCTGTCACTGAAAGGCGTGTGTGTGTCTTAAGATATTTATGGTAGTTTTTTTACATTGAGGGGCATCGAACTGTATGACTTATTTGAAAACAATAATTTTGAATTGCAATATTCTTTGAATAACAATAATTCCAACAGCACTATTGGCCATCGATCCCAACATTCGAGTCATTTTTACTATGGCAACCCTACCCATTGAGTTGTGTGGCTGCAGGGGGCGCTTCCTAATATTACAAACCCTGACGTCTGTGATCCAGTAACGCCAAAACGGTTAGAAGGCTTGAATTATTTTTTTTGTTGTGGTTGAAAAAAGCCAGGGAATGACCAGACCAGCACAGGAAACACACAGCTATCAATGAAGGAACTGTCACTGTTCTGTGACCCTGTCCCAAACATATCCCACTGCTCACTAACACGCTGTCCCAACACTGGGGAAATGGGGCCTCCAGGGTTCAATTTGTGTGTGTGTGTGTGTGTGTGTGTGTTTGTGTGTGTGTGTGCATGTGCGTGCGTGTGAGTATTCGCCTGCATCCATGCATGTCCTACCCCGGGCGTTAGGGGCCCGGGACACGCATCGGTACAACGCATCCATCACAAGAACGAGAGGAGCGGAAACAGGCGCTAGTTTGATTGGCGAGGTCACACGGCATCTCGCTGCGACGTTCCTTGGGGTCCGTCCGGCTCCATCCCTTCTCTCCCACCCACCTACCGTCAACAAATCATGTGCTGACTTTGTGCTGTTTGGGAAGTTTCAACACATCGGGTTGACAGAGGGGTGGAAAATAAGCAGGAAGAGACCCAAGTCAGCTGTGTGAGACCGAATGATTAGGACAGAGGAATTGGCTTATAGGCTTCTCCCTCTGTGAGCCTTTCCCTTTATGAGCACATATGTGAAAATGCATTTCAATGATTGAAAGGGGATTGCCACCAGACTTATGCAACTCTAGGACTGCAGTGAAATATATTTCAATAAAACGATCTATTTATGTTTCCCATTGGACCACGAGGCGTTAAGATAAACGAGATTGAGGAATAATGGTCTTAAGAAGGTAAACATTGGTGGTTTTGGACTATATTAAAATTATTTATTGCTCTGATCATTAATGCCACATTGACAAACTGAGCGCATAGTGTGTGTGTGTGTGTGTGCCAGTGTGAAAGAAAGAGGACAAGCTTCCTGTCAGGATGTGGGGTCCTACAGGGGGACATAGGCACACAGCCAGATGTCAAAGATTTCTGCCATGTGTGTGTGCGCGTGCGTGTGTGTGTGTGTGCATGTGTGCGTGTGTGTGTGATTGCAGCTTGCATTTGTTTACTTGCATCGTTGTACGTCCTCCAAACCCCCCCCCCCCCCTCACTTGCTGTTCT
Organism: Merluccius productus; assembly: GCA_027122695.1. NCBI lineage: Eukaryota > Metazoa > Chordata > Actinopteri > Gadiformes > Merlucciidae > Merluccius > Merluccius productus. The sequence continues at coordinate 14,303,925 of JAOPJI010000101.1, forward strand.
GTGTAGCTTGTAGTTCCTCAAAATCAGAAATGCTGTAGCTTCATTCAGCTGCGCCGGGGCTATAATGTGAGTGTATGGAAATTGGTCACCGTCTTGGCCGTGTGTGTGTATAGTAATTCGTCCCCTGCTTAGCTACGTTACCAGGAGGGAAAATAGACTCCACCCATTAAATCGGCTTGAAGGTATAGAAGGAAATCGCGACTGAAATGATGTGATTGCAATGGATTTCACTGAACACTATTTCCTGGTGCTTAATGGACACCTTGATAAGCTCTTACCTTGGCGAGACAAGAGCAGAGTTTATTACTGATCTCTTCCTGGTGAGGGTCAAGGCCCACCTTTACCAAGACAGCAGTATTAGGGCTTGGTTATCAGAGGGCCAAAACCATGGCCAAGTACAGAACCACGTACAAAGCACTATTTGTTTCCTCTGTACTATCCTGCCTGTTCCTAATCTGAGTAATATCTAATCTGAGTTATGAATGAAATGACATTCATAAGGCGTGGGTGTGTGTGTGTGTGTGTGTGTGTGTGTGTGTGTGTGCACGTGCATGACAACAAAAGTTTCACACGCCATCATCCTTCCCGATCAGGAAGAGCTTAAAGGATATCCAAAGGGCAGGAGAGAATCGCCGTGGCAACTCATTGTTCCTAAATCCCACTGTCATATGACTCACAGCGTCACCGTGAAGACCAGGAGGTAGTGATGCAGCAAGGACGGGAAACCTTTCTGAGCATTTCAATAAATGAAACAATGGCTGCAACGACATTGCTGGGAAGAGACTCGTACGTTTTTTTTTTGCAAATCATGTAGCACTAAAGACTGCTAGAGCTGTTTCTAGTGTGTTCAAACTTCAACCTGTTGCTATATTCTGCAGCGGGATAAGGGCCTGCATGGCTAGCACCCCTTATGAGCTGGGATAGACTCCAGCCAGGTGATCTCCAATGGGAAGGAGAAAAATGTCATGTAAAACATAAAACATGAATCATCAAAACATTTAAATAAGAAGCAATGACAGTGGTTACGTCTAAAATAAACGTGTAGGATAAGCCCGTATCTAGTTTCTGCTGTTATCTGACCCAAAATAGCAAAAGCCCTCTTTCATCCTTCTGCAGCCTTGCCAAGAAGGTATTCCGACGTTGTATACTTGACTGGTGGCATACCTTGTGTCACTGTCATGTGCATTTGCCACCTCAAAAGTCACTGGGGCCAATACCACTGGCGGGGATCCCATAACATGGGCCTCGAGGCACTTGAGCCCCAGCATACAGTTCACCAGGTTGTTGAAGTGTGGGAGGATAGAACTGACAGTGGAGGATCACAAAGCACAAAAGGATTATCTTTTTAACCTGAAAGATTATGTCTGAACATTTGGGGTCAAATATTGGGTTATATATTGCAATATTGCTATACCACACTATTGGCAAGCCAACCGCAGCAGATGGGAAACAACCGCCACAACCGCTATGCTCACTTTTTGGTTTGATTTTCATGAGGCTGTAGGTTATTTTTCTCACAAACTGTCACGGACAACCACATCGGCGTCCATACCTCTAGCATTTACCGAACTCACGCTACCTACAAGAGGAGCCTATAGACGCCAACACAGATCCCTGGGTGTGTTTCCCACACAGACTTTACTTGGGTGGGCCGCCCATTGTATATTTACAGCTGCCAAAGTATATATATATCCGAGAGAACGACTCCATCCGCGATCGATTAACTGGTGGACAAACACCCCTCACCAGAAGGGTCTACTGACAATCAGTGAAACAAAGAGCGAAAGAGAGAGACGTTCTCTGGTGGATATTTTCCATTCTGAACGCTGTAACCACCCGGCATTACAGTGGCTGTTTCTATGTGCGCTATATTGAGTCTACCCATAGCAAGTTGTAGCCGTCTGCTAACTACCCCCCTGTGTCTTTGTAACAGTGTGAAAATCCAGTTTGGGTTCATTCTGGTGACCTGAATCTGGCATTTAAAAAAATGACAATACTGTCAATTTGTAATTTGAAACAAAGAGTGTATAACAATTTGCTCAAATGCATGTGACTTGCAATTATTTCATGTGATTAAAGTATTTCACATGATTAAACTTGATCTCAGTGTAAAATCCAATATGAAAAGGATTCAAACATGCCCTCCATCCTTTGATTTTTACAGTTGACTCTTAGAAGTGGGCAAACCAGACGGAAGCTGAATTCACTCTGGGGTTTTGAAGCATTGAGGTAGAGAGATTCAATTTACTTCCAAGCAAATCACCCGCTAATGTATCCACCACATTGGGGCAAATCCAAAACCAAAGTCACTAATATTGCAGTGTGTTTGGCAGACATTCAGCAATATGGTTGGAATTGGTTTCAGAATCGTGTCATCCAATCCTTGGATCTAGGTCAACAGTGGTAGGAAAGTGGTCATTTAGATGAAGAGGAAATCTAAATCCTCAGGTTACATCTCAATTCACTGTGTTGGTGAGGAACAGGTGAACCACTTTGCAGCAATAGTGTTCACAAGTATCAATCAGAGATGTAGACAAATGCAGCTATAAAAAGAGACAAATAATAAGAAGGTATGACCTCAGATAAGGGGGTACTGGAGAAATCTCTTTGTCGCTTGGTAATGTCAGTCGTGTAGAGAGCCAGAAAGATCTCAATTGATTTTTCAGCTGTGCAAGTTGATACCTTAACTATGTGGCGAGCAAATCGAACGCCCTTCTGTAGTGTTCATCTGTATATCTTTCCATACATTCAGGGAGAGCAGCGAGTGAGAGAGGGAATATGTGGACTGTGTGCAGAGAAAAAGTTCAAAGGTCACAGCGTCCCAGAATACAACCATTACAACCAGTGTAACCTCTTTGCGGCATTTTAATGGTGAGTGCATGTGTGTCGAGCCAGATTGGACAGTGCCGAAACAAACACACATATCCACCCCCCCCCCCCCAAAATCGCACACTCACACACGTGATGCTCTCCACCTCTGCCTCTTTCAAGTCTACTTCTGTTAAACAAATCAACCAAAAACGCCCACTATCACGGCATGCATTTCTGGGAACTGGTGTCTTCGAATGGAGAATGATGCGATATTTCCACATTTAACTGATTATGAGAAAGATTTATAAGCATTCAGTGGGTGATATAAAGCACGGCCATGAACACAGAGGCGCTCAATCGATCAGAGAAAATGAGACTCTATCCGAGGGATTTCAATAAGAGTCCCAACCACTGTATGGCTTTAACAGATGAGATAGGTGCTGAGTGACCTATCCAGAGGCAAGATGGGGACATGGACAACATTTGAGATGCTGAAGCTCCTCCTTCTTCATGAAATAATAATAATGCATGTCTTGATTTGCACAAAGGCCACAGACACATTTAGATCCCTCATGGCACAATAAAAAACATCATGAACTCAGTCTCACACCTTTCTTTAGTTTACTCCATGAATCCGTCATTTTTTTCCAACACTCTCATCCTTCTCCCCTTTTGCTCTATGTCAATGTGTTCCTCTCTGTTCATCGTCCTGTTGCTCTCGCTCGCCTTGGGCCTGTGAGTATGAACCCAGGCATCCCTAATCCTCGTCCTGCACGCCTCACTGGAACCTCAACGCTCATTTGTCCGTCCTCTCTGTGCCTCTCGGAGGGTGGGCTGGGGTGGGGGGAGGGGTTACCGTTTGAGAGGTTTTTGTCTCCAAGTTAACGGCTTCTATACCCTTTCCTCTTCATCCACCCTCTCTCTAGTTGTTGCTTCATTCCTTCCCATCGCTTCTTTTATTTTTTACTCCCCATTGTATCTCAATCTTTCTTCTTAATTGATCCTCCCCTTCAGCCAAAAGATCCTCCATTAATGCTTTTCAAAACTCTGGTTTCTTTACCTGCCAAACACTGGCCACTGCGGACTCAGAGAAATGTAATTTAGGTGGTTAGAATGTATTTAAAGCTTCAGTCAAGGTGTGGCAACTCTAAAAAGAGGAAGTGGACATGTGTTTCTCAGAAAGAGTTTCAACCTCAGTCATCACCACACAAATCTGGTTGTGATGAGGTGTGGTTGGTGTGATGTTTATCAAAAAACAAAAAGGTGTTAACCACAGTGATATGCATTCACTTAAAAACAACCCAGACCTGGGGCGGCAGGGCCTTGTTTCAGTTGCCGCACCCTCCCTCTGGAACTCTGTACCCTACCACATCCGACAGGCCAACACCCTGCCATCATTCAAACAGGCCCTCAAAACCCACCTTTTCAAGCAAGTGTTCACTACCTCCTTCCCTCCTCTCACCTCCCCCCCTTTAAATGTTTCCTCTAGTTTAACTACCTACTTGTCTTTCTTACAAGTACTTATTAATGATTTTACCTTGTGTGTCACTGTAAAGCGTCTTTTAGTACCTTGAAAAGTGCTATACAAGTTTAATGCATTACTATTATTAGTATTCACTTGAAATTGTAAAGAAAAGGCTTGAACTTTTTTGTTGTATGCCAAATACAATGACATTGCATAGACAGTTATGATTAGTAGAAATAGTATTTCACACACACCCCACTGTCTTAGCATGATAATGCATGGAGGATTGTCATCATTGTGAGCGTTAGGTTCCTGATGATCAGGGTACTTGTAGTCAAGTTGTACAAGCAGATCACAAAGTAGATGAATGAGTCTCTTAATGCCCCCCACCCTCTACAGATTTGTCAGGTAGGGTTCTGGAGTCGGGACCTCGGTGTAGCCAAGAGGTTAATGGCGGTCAGGGGCTCGGCTGGACCAATAAATCTGTGTAACTCCTGTTGTCAGAGCAACGAGGAACATCTAGTATATGCCCAAGATATTCAGTTCAAGGGAGTAAATTGCTGATGAGTAAATAGATGAGATTTTTATGTCATTTGGCAGACACCTGTCCCCAAAAAATGTGATACATGTCCTTCATAAGCAGGTAGGGCTTAGGCACCTCAAACATGCCTATGGGAGTATAGGTTGACTGCATACATTACTGTCTCATCCTCAGACAGGCCCTCCACCAACGTTTCCTGTCGACCTGATCATCTATGCATCTGACCAATATTTCCTGCAATGTGTCCTTCTTGAGGACGTCCTTGTTAGTTGTTGTTATTGGCATTTTAAATCAAACTTAACTAGACTGGAAGTAGGACAAGTAGACCCAACAAAGTAAAGACAAACATTTCCAAAGTAAAATACAAACATTAACATATGTGTGTGTGTCGTGTGCTTGTTGCTTTAGCCTGGCCTTTTGTTTGGCTGTCATGTGCCGGGACAATGTAATAATCAGACACTGCAGTGGTATGTAGTGCTTTTATACAGATGTTCTCAATGGTGGGGAACACCCAGGCCTCTGGCAGGAACACTGTTTAGGTTTCTAAACTCCTCGAACTATACGGTTCATTCCCTCTGAGTTTTGGACCAGCTGCAGAGGAAATGATAAAATACAATAGAGATTAACAACCTTTTTCACAGCATGGCATGCCTGCTTCACCCTTTCATCCATCTCAAACTGGGTGGTTGTTGTTGTTTCTCTCTTAGTCTCCAGCTCCATCTCTCTCGCTTTCACTCCCTCGCCGGCGCTCAGTGTAATTTCCTGGCTTACCTCTCCAATTTGTCCCTGTTTTGTTGACAGGGTCACAGCCCTTGACTATTGAAATCTCAACATGCAATATGCATCTCAAGTGTCCCCCACACAATCACACAAGAGTCACAAACACAGTTCCAATTTTTCATCCCTGCTTTCCCGTAAAGAGCCCATCTTATCTCATGCTTTTGGAATCCAGTGTTTTCAGAATCGAAAATGAGATGCAGACATTGGGGTGTGGAGTTTGTGGAAGTCCCCCAAAAACCCCTTCTGCAAGATGCTTTGATGCTAATGGAGAGAAAGCTCAACCCCCATCAAGTGGCCCCAAAGCATGAGCACAGTCTGGCTCCAGGCCCAATCCTTGTCTTTGTCCATTCCTTTCTGTTTGTCTTTGTACAACATGGCCAAATAATAATAATAATCCAGCAACCCAATTTAGTTCATGTTAAATTACGTGCCGTCATGTCTCTCTGAACCCGACAAGCATTTTGGGTGATCCAATAGCAAAGAAAATAGCACAGCACAGATGTCCGCCAAGGAATCAGCTTGTCCATAAAGTGTCGTCATGTATAGGTCTTTCCAATCCCTGCACTTTCGGACAGTAGGTCACAGACTATAAAGAAACATTACACTTTGTTCTGGAAAATATTATTTTTTTCAACATGAACACATGGTCTAATATGACATTTTTTGTTTGTTTTATTGTTTATTGTTAGGATAGAGTAAGCATGCCCAATGCCATGCCCCCTTTTGGTTGATTGACATGAAAAGCTAATAATTTCTTACTTGACCCACAACCAAGCTACACAACATTTTGGTGCAATTTCGTCCTCAACTTTTTGAGATATCCCGCCCACAGACAGACAGACACACACAGAAGGACAGACAGACACACACACACAGACTGGTTAAAAACATAACCTCCTTGGCAGAGGTAACAAAAAGCTAAAAAAAACACAGGTGTTTCTGCTTCCAAGACACAGTGGGAATCCAGTCATAAAAACCCCCATTTTAGGTTTACATGGGTATGATCTCATTGTTAGTGTCTTGTACATAGGGTTCAAGGATCAGTGAGTGAATTTATTTATGTTCACCCACTCATCATACTTTTACATGCCAACATTTTCCTGGAAAACAAGACTTTGTTCTGTTGAAGTCATTCAGGTGTTTTCATATGTACCAGTTATGTAATTCTCTTTAACAGTGCAACTACATTATTGTTAAATGTCTTGATCAAAACCACAATGGATGACAACAAAGTGTGTGGTTTAGCAAATCACTGTTCCACATTGACCACATTTAACAGCACACACTATTGGTCATTCACATTTCATCCTTTAGCTTAAGTTGAATTGAACTTTTGTGAATGTCAGAGAGTCACTTTTCAATATAACAGACACATACAAACAAATAAGTGAAACGTATTCCAGTCCAGTCAAATTCCATGCTTCACATTCTACCCGTTTTCATTTCCGTCCGTCTTCTGTCAAAACTATGCCTTACAGAACTAAACTGTGTTACGGAAACTATGAGCGTAAACAAGACAATAAACAAGGAGCATAAACAAGACAATAAACAAGGAGCATAAAGAAAGAGACTGGCCATTATGCATTAACTATCTAAAATTATCCTTAAAAAACCTCCAGAGGCTCATGTCAAGTTGTGCCAGTTATGAAATGCATCCATCATCAAAGGAACCGCTATTATCCTTCTTCACAGAGAGCCACTCTGACACCCACGCTTGGAGAAAAAAATTAACATGAATGAACAAATTACATCCAGCTTTTAGAAAGGAAGGAAGGAAAGGAAAATTATAGTTAACCCAATAAACCCAACTTAACTAACATTTGTCCATGTACCTTTCTGTAAAGTATGATATGGGTACTATGTTGCTGGGCATTATATGGTAGGATAGAACAGCTGAGCATGAACAGTATGTCAACTGATATAGCCACTCTGCGAAGACAGGTTCATTAAATACTTTCCCATGAACTTTGACCCGACCCAGAGGATCTATAAAAAGGGATGAGACAGGTGTAAACCTGTATTACATTCACAGCACAGCAAACACGATCACTGCAGTACAGTGAGCTTTTCAAGGACAAACCGAGAGTCAAAGGCTACGAGGAGGTCAACTGCCTAGGTCGGTATGTGACCTGAGCAACACAGCAACATACATCTCCATTTGAATAGGCTACATACTGATCCCCAGGGGGTAGTAACAACTTGGAATGTTTGAGCAAATACTGAAACACTATACATTATTCCACTGCAGCATTAGCACATCATCACATTCAGAGCATGTTCCTCTTCTACTCCCAAGGAAGAAGGCCTAGGAGTTGCAGTCTCACGGCAACACAACCTGTGAGGGCAAGCCGACCATGGAATCCATCTGGCTATGTCAACGCGGTACTAGATTTCAATCCAAGGCAGAAGGAAATTGAGGATTAGTTCCTGTTGCCTCTCCGTGGGAATATCAAACTTTAGAGCAATTCAGCGTTAACTCACAGGGAAGGCCTGCACTGCATACGGTAAGAGAAGTACTCGACACGTCCAGTTGGTGAGGTGAGGAAGAGGACCCTATGTCCTCGTTTAACTTTCTGAGCGTGTTATTATACCCAAGATTAAGTGTCAGGTATTCCGCTTGGCTCACTAATCCAGGCCGGTGCACCTGCATTACAGCTGCGCAAAGGGCAGGGTCATTGTCCTGCCTTACTTCTCAGTGGGACCCAAGCCCAAACGCATTTGGGACAGCTTAGTGTTGGAGCTCCCTATTATATTACAGAAGAAGGGCAAGAAGAGGTTTACCTGTGTTTTGATTAGCAGAATTCTGACAGGAAATATATATTTTCCAAACTATTGCCAGCTGTTTTTTGAGAGTGCAGGTTTATGAAGAAAATATACTTTCCTAGCATTTCGTTCATTTCATTTATGAACAAGACACAGGGTACGATGTTTACGGCTCACTTTTCGGGGAGGACATAATGAAGTGCAGCGGTCTCGGACAGCTGGAAACCATAGTAAATGACATAATCACAAGCGGACTAGCCAAGCCAATCAACACACACACACACACACACACACACCAACAACCCCATTACGTAAGCCCTTGATTTACACCGCGAGCCAGCATAACAGAGTAACACCCTTCTCTTGGACTATAAGCCATCGCCTATTCCTTTCCCAATCCTTCAAACTATCACAGAGAGACACACAACACTGTCTCTGTGGCCCTATTGGGTTACTGGCTAAATGAAAAGCAGAAGGTCAGGAACACGAGGAACCATTGGGCCATTGGTGTTGAGAAGCAGTTGAGGAACACTTCAACAGGCCTGGGTACAGCCTTTTGTTTCACCAGGCGCAGACTTAAAGAAACTTGCTTTGGGCGGAATATTATTCAGCCCTATGCCTTACAGAAGGACGATATAGCGCACACATACCAAAAAGTCTTTTCTAATTTAACACAAAAGACATTTGACCAAATGTTCACCCAGGGTGGCAGACATGCAACATAATTCAGCTGGACAACACTGCATGTCTTCTATACGAGAGAGGAAATCAAGTCTGGTAAGCTGAGCAATCATCCAGACGGAAGAATCTACATTTCTGTTCAAGAACCTTCCTCAAGCTATAACAACAGCTAGTGATTGTGAACATTGGAGCATCAAATATTGCAGGTTAAGGTTCATCTTTAGCTATTACCAAACAAACGGCAAGGGTAGAAATGGCTGATTTACGACCCTGCCACACAAAAGACAAGGCTTCCTTCTGTAGTCTCAGGTGCGGCTTATCTTAAAGCAGGTGTTGACACAAGCACATATTCCTACCATTTAAAATGATTATCAGTACTAGATATCTGAGAGTTTATCACGTTTATCACATTTGTCCAGTTTATGTTCAGTCAATTAGGTTGAATTGTGGAAGTTTAAAACCACATGTCTGAATACATGTGATACATCTGCATTGATATTCCTGTTTCTGTATCAGACACCATGGAGTCACTTTAGTTGACTTTGGCACCTGAATCGTCCTTCTCCTCTTTGCTCTGTAATCCAATAAACAACCCAAACCAACAATCAGCTACTGGGGCAACATGCTGTGTCACAAATCAAATCAACCCCTTGTGATTGGCTTTAATTGGTTTTGATCTTAACATTTGTTTAATCCTATCAGGATCAACTATATTTTGCAGTTTTTATAAAATTGTCTTATTTTAGAAACAAAAACAAAACGACTGCCAATCCCAAGTGCTGGAATGCAATGGCCAAGTCATGAGAAAGTCCTCAAGCTCTATCTGATAAGCAGCTGACAAACAGTAGCGGGGCAACTTTAGAGCCAACAAAAAAAACTAAACAAGATGGCACCAGCTCAACCGCAAACCTCCCCATCATCTGCCAATTATCTAGCCATGAAAGAACGCCATTCATACTAAAAAAACAACACCCAGAAATAGAAGCTCATGGTGCTCTAACAGACTCTATAAAACATTGCTCGGGCAACGGCGAGAAAACGGACACCTATGAAAAGGAGTCCACACCACTTTACTGTACATCTCCTCCTCCCTAACCCCCCAGGGAGGGTACACAGAGTGGGAACAGAGCAACAGGAAATAAAGGAGCCTTGGGAATGGTTCCTTGAAGGGACTCTTTGGGGGTACAGTGTATTATATGAAACTTATGTGAAGGGTAGTATGCAAGGGAACTGGCTGCAACCAATTTGGGCCCCCCTAAATGCAAACCAAAAAAGGAAAATGAAGAAAAAAAAGGAGGAACACTAGAAGGGACGTCCCATTAGCCTCCCACCACCCCCCACCCCCACTGCACTAGCATGCTGACACATGAGAAGGCGGCACCTCTCTTAAGCACACACAGAGCCATCTCAGGCCCATTGACGGCTCCCAGCTCCATTCTTTTTCCTTTTAAAAAGAGCTCCCTAGTGTGAAAGGAGCGAAGGAACGGGGAGGGGGGGGGGGGGGCTATGTCATTTTACATAGCATGCAGCAAGACCCACTGAACCCACCAAAATATCACAAGATCTTCTAAGTTGTTACATTAAAACACAATGACCTTCCAACAAAAGAGCGAAACAAGCAGGCAAGAACATATCTTAGCCTTGAAAACAGGTAGTGTAGAAAGGTTACAGGGTACAAAATATACACATCGACTTATGCATACATAAGTCAGTACTTTCTACATTGCACTTTGATTCTGAGAAACAAAACAGTGCAGAGTCTGTTATCTCAATCCCACAAGATACAAACACGCACACACAAAACACACACACACGCACGCGCACGCGCGCCATTGCCACAATCATCTGCTAGCATGCAGCACAATCACTACTAACCTGAGGAGCCTGAAGTCGGAAATACGCCGTAGTCTCCCAAACACAGCAACAGAGGTTCACCTTCAGTACAGTGATTCCACAGGCTTCTCTTGCTCTCTCTCTCTCTCTAGTTCCCCTTTAGCTCGCTCTCTCCCTCTCTCAACACGCCTCTCCCATTGTAGTGAAGCACGGTGCAGTGTGAAGCTGTCCAGGCTGTTGCCCTCCTTCTCTCCCTCCGATTTCACCCCCCCCCCCTTTCCCCTCCAGTGAGTGCCAGGCTCCTCCTCTCTGCCTCCTCCTATCTTTAGTGCTCTGCCAGCCTCCCCAAACTCTTGCTTCAGCCGGCTCCACGCAGGAGAGCAGATCAGGGCCAAAAGAGTTCACAACTTATCTGCTGCAGAGGCTGCTGGGGACAAGATGGCATGTGAACGAGGGGGGGTTAAAATTCTGAATGTGAATGAGACTCATTAATGAACCGCCACACACACACACACACACACACACACACACACACACACACACACACACACACACACACACACACACACACA
>JAOPJI010000101.1:14327543-14338503 GCA_027122695.1 Merluccius productus
CTTAGTAACGACATGGTAACGTTACCTTATTACTCCAGTAAATAGAGACGACCTTAGTAACGACATGGTAACGTTACTTTATTGTTGTGCTTACTGAGTTTCATGTGAATGGCCGGTACTCTGGACATGATGTATGGTCCTCTCTTCTCCAGGGGCCTGACGCCTCCCTCTGAGGTCTTGGGTCTCGTACTGCTGGGGCCCTTAAATAGATTCATACAAAACCAGTCAGTCCTATAAAAAGACAGACAGGGTTTAGTATAGTAAACTAAGAGTGGGCTTATGATAGGTGGCCTACTGAATACCGTCTATGAGTGTTACATGTAATCATCATCATCATCCTCATCATCATCATAACAAGCCGGCGTGGAGTGAGGGTGAGGAAGTTAGGGTGAGGAAGTTAGGGTGAGGAAGTGAAGGTGAGGAAGTGAGGATGTTAGGGTGAGGAAGTTAGAGTGAGGAAGTGAAGGTGAGGGAGTGAGGATGTTAGGGTGAGGAAGTTAGGGTGAGGAAGTGAAGGTGAGGAAGTTAGGATGTTAGGATGTTAGGGTGAGGAAGTGAAGGTGAGGAAGTGAGGATGTTAGGATGTTAGGGTGAGGAAGTTCCTCCTACCACCTCCTGGGTTTCGGGCCGGTCGTCCAGCAGGGAATCCTTCTCTTGTTCCTCCATAATGTCGCTCATCATTTTGGGTTGATTAGTCTCGCTTTATGACATATAAATAAAGCCATGGTTATGAATAGTCTCGCTTTACGACATATACCGGTAAATAAAGCCATGGTTATGAATAGTCTCGCTTTACGACATATACATAAAGCCGTGGTTATGAATAGTCTCGCTTTACGACATATACATAAAGCCGTGGTTATGAATAGTCTCGCTTTACGACATACATAAAGCTGTGGTTATGAATAGTCTCACTTTACGACATAAATAAAGCTGTGGTTATGAGTAACGTTAGCCTCACTTTACGACATAAATAAAGCTGTGGTTATGAGTAGTCTCGCTTTACGACATATACATAAAGCTGTGGTTATGAATAGTCTCGCTTTACGACATTAATAAAGCTGTGGTTATGAATAGTCTCGCTTTATGACATTAATAAAGCTGTCGTTATGAATAGTCGTGTTTAGGAGTACCTCCAGTGTTGACTTGAGGATTAGGAGGCGAGGAGCTTCATGCTGACAGCGGCTACTAGCTGATAGCGGCTACTAGCTGCTGCTTAACCGGAACTTCCGGGTTTAGTTACGAACCTTTCAATAAATAAATAAACTTTGAAAATGATTTAGCGATTTCTAAAAAGAAAAAGTCAGCCTAGAAGGACGAGAAGGACTGACTGTCACAACCCGGTTCAACAGCCGCCCATCGGGTTGGTAGGTTGGTTAAATGAACACCATTTCCCATAAACCACCGCGGTCACAACTGACCTCAATGTCGCGTTCAAGACAACTCGGAATTATTGGGGGGGGGGTGCGCGATCCCAACAAGCATGCCGCTCCGTGATTGGCCGGCCAAAACGGCCCGCGAAAGACCAAACGGCCCACGAGAGGCCGCGGCCCTTCTAGAAGGGCCTTTTATTGACCAATAAGGGAACAGAAGGTTTCTCACGGAAGGTTTGCTAGGTTAACACTAGATAACAGATAACATGGCTGGGGCGCCTTCTAAAAAGGCGAAAACTTATCATTTTCATCCTGAATGGGAAGAAGAATTCATTTTTACTTTAGTGAAAGATAAGTACGTGTGTATGTTATGTAACCAAACTCAATCACTGACTAAGAGAGGAAATCTAGAGCGGCACCACAACACCAACCACCCGAAGTTCAAGGACATCTTTCCACCTAAGAGTGTTATCCGTGCAAAAAGAGTCGTGGAGCTAAAATCGGGGCTAAAAGTCCAGCAGTCTCTTTTCATTAAACCTGTCAATCATCTTAAGGCTGCTACAGAAGCATAATTTCGTGTAAGTCACCTTTTGGCTAAACACAAGAAGCCTTTTACAGATGGCGAGTTCATCAAAGAGGCTATGGCTATTGTCGCCAACACAGTGTTTAATGATTTTAAAAACAAGGACGACATCAAGGCAGCACTCAGCAGTGTCCCGCTCGGCCCTGCAACGGTGACAAGAAGGGTTGAATCACTGTCGGAGGACGTGGATCAGCAGGTGTTAAGGGACTTGGCACTTTGTGAATATTTTTCAGTTCAATTGGATGAATCGCTGGATGTTACAGACACAGCCCAACTCATTGTGTTCGTCAGAATGGCTTTCCAGGATTTTACAACTAAGGAGGACTTTCTCACTCTTTTGCACTTGAAGGACAGAACAAGGGGTGAGGATATTTTTAAAGAGTTTAAAAAATATGTCCAAGACAACAAAGTTCCCATTACTAAACTGGTAGCAATCACTACTGATGGGGCCCCAGCGATGCGCGGTGTGCGCTTGGGTTTTGTAGCACTGTGCCGCAATGATCCCGCTTTTCCAGAATTTATGACATATCACTGCGTTATTCACCAGCAGGCCTTGGTTGGGAAGGTATTGGATTTTTCGCACGTTATGTCATTGGTGGTCAAATTGATCAACTCGATTCGAGCTAAAGCTCTTCAACATCGCTTATTCAAGGCATTGATGGATGAGCTCAATGCCTCGATGCCCCGCCCCCGCGTCGGTCCGGGCTGTATCGAGATTGCGCACCCCCCCCGCGCGTCGGTTGCCGGAAAATCTGTGAAATGGCATTTTCACAGATGAAAATAATAAAATCTAAGTAGAGGAGCTGCTCACTGATGTTCACCTCACAGACTGCCTCAGACTGGCTGTCTGCAGCTATGAACCAAACTACAAAGAACTTGCAGATAGTATTCAGTCACAACCATCACACTGACTTGTATTGTAAAAGTGTGATGCAGATGAGCCAGAATGGAATTTAATTTGTATTGGTCCAAAAGCAATAGTGACTTTCATAGTTAACTGTTACTAATAGCAATATGTTCTGTTTATAAATGTGTTGTCAGTATTCAGTCTACTGGAGAAGATGAGCTAGAACGGTATTTTTATTGATGCAAATGTTCAAAAGTAATATTAAGTTTCAATATTCAATATATAAATAGAAATATGATCTGTTCATATCATATGATCTGTTCACAAAATGGGTAGTTTTCTCCCAACTATGGAACAAAGAAATGCAGTACCTTGCATGAAGCAAGTTCTTAAGCTTCACAGAGTACTGTGCTCATTGCAAAATGTGTTTTCCCCACTATGAACAAAAGTACATAATTTGAATAATGCTGTGTAATGTAAGAAAACAGGTGAAAACCTTAATTCTTATTGTAAGCATGAAATACTATTTCAAATGAATGAGATATTTTTGTTGTGATACATTTGCCTTAATAAAAGGCCTTAAATTGGAAGTATTTTGGCTTTGGTTCTCTTTTGATGCTTCAAGGTAGATCTTGTCTTTGTTCAGGGCCGAGGTCAGGGATCTTTGGCTCAAAAAGGTTGGTTACCACTGCCCTAGAGGGTATAGAGGGCTCATGGGTTGAGAATGATGTACACAGTATAGAAGACCACCCGAGCTTAGGCCTTTGCCCCAGGGTGCATTGTTAGTCGGATAAAGCCTGGGGACAAAGTTACTGAACATTTGGTTGACCTGATTGTGTCCTGTGGTCATGATCCCTTGCGTCTAGATCTAAAAAGTTGAGACACTATTGAGTTGTCGTTCTCCAAGCTTACGGCTGGTTCTGAGTGGTAGTTGAAGGGCAGAGGTATACATCATCGCTAAGGGACCTGTTGATCCAACGTAAAATATAGCGTTGTATACAAAACAAGCTGATTTCTTGAGCACAATTGGTTTGCTGAGCCGGTAATAGATGTAAGGTTGTGTGAGCTTATATGCGTGCGTGAGATGGTGATTTTGATACAAAAAACTGTCACAGAGTCAAATTTAAAATGCAAACCCATTGGAGCGTTTTTTCTGGGTTAAAATACAATTTCCAAAGTCAAGCCAGCTGTGTTTGTGTTGGAAATCTACACCAAGCCATAATGTATTAAAGAAATATGTATTACAGAAAGGATACAGCAAAAATCATCCCCAGAACAGATGGCTGGTAAATCTGTCAGGCCTTGTGGTGAATCAACAGCAAACAGTGAGACAGTTAGGTCATCACTGGTTAAAAATGGCATGAGAAACATTTTTCCATAATTTCTCCTCTTGTAGTGGCTAGCTAGCCCAAGTGTTTGCCTGGACACGTCTGAATAATACAACAGTCCTGTAGTTATCCTGGTTGCAGGACTGTGTGTTTGTTTCTGTCTGTTCTGCAGTGCATTCCGGAAAGTACCTCAATCAGAGTTGACTCAGATTATTTTATATTAAAGGATTGATTGAATACATGCATGTGTGTGTGCACAGGCTTTCATTTTGTACGAGAGTGTATCCACCATCATACTGGACGAAAGTGATCACATTTACAGTTTTGCACCATTCAGAAATGTTAGACTTTAATTCTGTAAAAAAAACTTACAATAGAATAGAGTCTGGTGTCTCATAGAGAACTAGGGCTGGGTTGGGAAGGGTTAGGGTTGGATATTAAATTAGCTATATCGGGACAGAAGATTTGTCCAGCCCTATAGAGAACCAATTTTCATTAAATTACATATCTATAAAATGGTGATCCTCCTTTGCTCTTCTCTAGTATTACTAGTATCTTCTCAGATTGAACAGATGTCGATGTGTGGAGGGCCAATGTGGGGACGAAGTCCTCCAGAGCATGGATCTAGTCCCATCATTTACTCCACAGAAATGTTCCACTTTTTTATCCCAACCCAAATGGACCCCTGGAAACAAAATCCCCTTTCCTCCTTTCACCAGTCATATCAATATAAAGGAAGGGAGTACACCCAGGCCAACCGTAGTGCTGGGTTTGTTGACCAGCAAAAGCAACAGCTGGGTAATGGGGAGATAATGTGGCTTTGAGTTAGGCAAAACACACACAAAAAAGATGTACATTTCCAACTGTAAAATAGAATTGATTTACAAGTTGGCAGTCTATGTTGTGTTGTGTCTGTGAGGCATGTATTCAACATTAATTATTATTCAGTGAGTCATTGCTGAATTAAAATAATATAGCCAAATAACAACACAAAGGGATAATAGGAACAGGATTTGTGTAATACATTATAAAAATAGGAACAACTAGTTCTAATCCTTTTGCCATGTTCAAATGTTAAGGGGAAGATTTCCCATGTCAATTTAACACATAGCTGTGATTTCCCCCCACAGTTGATTGTGAAATCTGTCAGCCATACCTGAGCATATAGGCTCTAGCTCTACGTTTAAGCTGTGCCAATAAAAATAGCTGATAACAATTCATAACATGGATTGCAAGACGCCAGTGACGTTGACTGATTGCTGAACCTAAATGCTAAGGGGGTCGAAAATCGGTTTCGGTTGAGAAGTCATGTTGTGTCAGACAGACTCAACATCATCAGCAATCTTTGTGGGCATTTATTATTTATTGTTTTAAAAGTAATATTGTTATATATAGTCTGGTCTCACAAGTCAGACTTTGGATTAATATCCAAAGTCGAATCTGGGTGAACGGAGCGTATCACTTTCTTTCGTTTGTATTTGACTTTTTTGACCAATCGTGTTGCTGGAGGCGGGGATCTGTAAGTGCATGATTGGCAAACACAAACTCAGCAGTAGTAAACTGTAAAGAAATCAAAATCAACACAGTGTAGACTGGCCAAAATACAATTATTAAAATTCCCTTCTGAAAGCTTCATCCACTCGGGCGAATGACTTTTCTTCAGTAGTCGATCAACAGAAAATTCTTATTTTGATAATCGATTACTCATTTCAGTCATTTATCAAGTACAAATAACAAACATTTGCTGCTTAATGTTGCAGTTCAATTCAAATATTTGGTTCATGGATCATTACAAAAGGAATAGTTTAGTTTTTCTTGGCTGTTTCTCAGATAAAGCAAGCATATTTAGACATGAATTTGGACATGAATTTGGTAACTTGTGATGTCATTTGCTATAATTTATTACATTTTA
Source organism: Merluccius productus (assembly GCA_027122695.1). Classification (NCBI taxonomy): domain Eukaryota; kingdom Metazoa; phylum Chordata; class Actinopteri; order Gadiformes; family Merlucciidae; genus Merluccius; species Merluccius productus. The sequence continues at coordinate 14,333,587 of JAOPJI010000101.1, forward strand.
TTGACTTAACTATTAACCGAAAAGAATAATTGTTAGATTAATCGACTGACAAACAGACATCGCATAACTATTAATTGCAGCCCTAAACTTCGTCCCTTGCAGTTTCTGGTTTCCGGCGCAGGCTCTGTGCCGTCTCCCCCCAGAAGTTTTGCTATAACATAGCAGGACTGCTGGATCCAAGATTATAGTGGTATCATCTGAGTGGGTATCGGTCAACTTAAAATAGTGCATTGTTAGTGGAAAAGATTCTTGTTTTTGAACTCGTGAGCATGAACTGTGCCAATATTGGCGTGGTAATCGCGAGGCCTACATGTCATCATTTCCATCCTATTGTCACTTCCCAGAGGCCAGGCCGCAGATTTTTCCGGGCCAGAGTGACCTCAGAGGGCCCCCACATTGTGGACATCATCCTTGAGGCACACCAGTACCCCCTGGAGCCGCCAGAGAAATGACACAATCGTTCCACATCCACAATAACAGCAGCTACACTGGAACTGAAAGTGGATGACATCACTACAGACACAGACATCATCACTACAGCCCCTGTATAGGGGCCAGGATAGTCTAGTGGCTGTTAGGGTGTTTGACTGACTCCCAGCTGAAAGGTTGTTGACTTTGACCTGCAATGTTTGTACCCTACCCTATGTCTCTATATTATACCATGTCTACCTATAGGTTTACTTGAGCAAGAAGCCCTATCCCCTACCTGCTCATGAATCTAAAACAAAACTCACTGAAGTGGATTTGGATAAAAGCATCTACTAATTTACATATTAAATAGTAATATAGATCAATGGCCCATTAGCAGGTGATACCAACTGTTACTCTGTAACTCTATATCTTGGAACAATAACAGCTTGCGTATCCTGTAAGACCATAAAAAAAAAAAGATGTCCTCTCATGTCAATTCCTTCACCGAGGAAAAAGGAAATGCATCCTCTCTTTCCTCCTGTTCATGCGACAGAGGTCTGACATGTGACACAACACCAGAAGTAGGATTTAAGGGCAGGATAGTTTTCCACCCAGAAACGATCCGCTTTATGTGTGTGTGTGTGCATGTGTTTTAGCAGCTCCTTGGTGGGACGTGTGTGTGTGTGTGTGCATGCGTGCGTGCGTGTGTGTAGAGGTGAGGCAACATGTACTTGACTGAAGAGTGTCTCCTGGTTCTTTTAACATGGCACTCAGAAGACATGTGACAGCATGTGCTTAGTAATTACTGCAGTGGCCGGCAGTGACACAAAGCAGCCGTAGAACAACAGTGCCTGTGTTTTATTCATGTAACCGTTTTATCTCTCAAAGTACCTCTGCTTTTAATGACATAAATACACTTAAACACCACCTTGCCAGAGGTTGATTTACAGCAGGAGGACGTTTTAGACCATAGTTTCTTAAACAGGTCTGTTTTATACACCTATATCATCCTAAAGAATCTCTGCCTTCAAAAAAAAAAAAGTACTTTTCCGTAGTGGTGTTTGAATTTAAATGCATGCGCGCACGCACGCACGCACGCACGCACGCACGCACGCACACACATTTTTGCCAAAGGTTGATTTACAGCGACTCGGACCACAATGGGGCAATACTCTTTATTTTACATAAAAGGAACTGAATGAACACATAAAAAAACACACTTTTTTCAAACAAACTGGCACTCAAGGCATTTAGCAGAGCTTTTATTTGCACATATGTGCACAAGTAAGAACGTACAGTCACAAACATACTACATTCGCTTGATTTTCACCAATGCCACACCCAGACAACCCACACTGTATATGTGATTACTGCCTGCATTGATAGGGCTGCTTGACCCCAAGGGAAGATTCATATCACAAGACCACACTGCATTACACAAAAACAAGCATCACAGAGTTGCATTCGTCTGGAGACAGGAGACAAGTTGTTTATCCCCTCGGATAAGGAAGATATAAGCCAAGCGACTCTAAGCCACACTACGCCCTTATCAACACCAACGGAAAGTCTAAGAACCCTGTCAAAATGTTCTGTTGTTTCTTCGAGTTTGGAAAAAAGGGCAAATTCGTATTTTCTTTTCTTTTATCCATTCAGCTCAATCAAAAGTAGGCGGGCAAAACATTACAACCAACCAATCATAACACAGTTAGGACCTGATCTGTTACCATCGCCAATCATTACTGAATGATCAAACCACATCCCGGTCATTTTTGCTCTCATCCTGTTTTAATTGCCAGTATGCCACATTATCATTCCAGACCATGTTTAATGTCTTTAAATGTTTAAATGTTTTAACCTGAGTCAATAAGGCAACTTTTACAAACCCTCCCCTCTACATTCAAAACCATGGGGTCAATGTTTTTTTTCGGTGCTGCAATTAGAAGGCTGTGGTCCGTATACTATGTCCGTTTGTGCCGTCGCTATCCATCAAGGCTGAGTTTCTGACCTGGGGAAATGGTGGAGGAATCTGATTTGAGGCTAGGCCTCCAAAGCAGCAGCATACCTATACTTGCCTTGAATATGAGCCAAACCCTTCATCTATACATGTGCAACACATTACCGTCTGCCAGTTACAGTAACTCAACCAACAGTGGTTTCAATATCGTTTACTGGTTCAACATACAAGTTTCATTGGAGCAATGTGTCCACTTGTCCTCTTTCGGTCATCAAAACATAAATACAATGAAGTACACTTCAAAGCCATCACAAAGTCCCCCTGTGGTATTCGACCTGACAAGGTATATCATTATCACTAGCACCATTGAAACCAGCTGAATAAATGCACTTTGGATGGCCAATTTCTATGAAGACTTAATTTGGAACTGATTATCTTCCAATACCCTCTTAGGAAAACTTGTGGCCAACCGTCATCATGGTGTAACACACATTGCCACGGTAGCGTTATGTTCAATTATCAAAACTACCATATTGCATTTTTCCAGGAGCAGGACATCAGCCGGTTTGTTTGTCAGGAGGAAGAGTTTAAATTTTTTTTTCTTATTTAGTTCTTATTTATTCATTACAATAGTTATATAATTAAAAATGTTAATGTCATCGTTGCCATTATTTTTATATCCTATATCGTTATCTCTGACTAAACAGTGTAGGCCTTTCCTTTTGTAACTCCTCAAACGAGAAACACTACAGCTGTTCTATCTGGGGCATAATATCTACTAAACTCGGTAGGCCTAATAGGCTACATTGCGTGACTTATAGTTGTCATAACTGATATGTGATATGTAAATACATAAATACATCTGCCAAATGCAAGACGTAGCTTGAGATTAAACAAATGTCTGTCAGTCTAATGTCTAAGTTAGCCGTGTATTGTTGAAACGAAACAAATGAGCCATGCAAATAAAAGAAGACAAATTAAATATATATATATATATATTTTAGCACACCACTTGCAAATAACATTTTAAAAAATGAATATATAAGCACACCACACCATGGGCTGTCATGGTCGCCCTCGCGGGTGTGTACCATCAACGCACTGGTAGTCACACCCTCACATGGATGGGTGAAAACACTGGTTTACTGTTATAGGCTCACTGAATCTACAAGTGGGCATGAAGGTGTTAATGATTCATGGCGGCCCAAGGGAGCTACAAAACGTTCTGGATAAACAACTTCCTGATGGTTTTTATGTCTGTTTCACACTTGTCAAGCACGCCAGGGTTCTCTGCCCCATACTCTCTGCACACAAGCAGATAAAAGGCCACAGGTGGACTTTTACAACACAATTTCCCACACGATTTTAATGTACGTCATCACCAGAGAAGGCTAAAAAGTACAGGCAAAAAGAGCTGCAAATGTTTTATGTGTCTGATTCATAATATAGGTTTCTCTGGAAAGGAAAAGGTCAGAATGCTCAATAATTCTTGTTAATCTTTGTGTTGAATGTGAACTGAACACTAAATATTTTCTATGCATTGTGTAATTGTCTTAATAAATATATTCATGTTAAAAAGGTAGAAGTATTTCTGCTATTCTGCTTTTGAGAGACCAAGTCATAATTCAGCTTCAATAGTTTTTAGTTTTTTTTCGGGTACTCTGTAATGTCAGATCATAACCAAACTACATCTCATCACATAAATCATGAAATTCACACCAAACTCATTCATTTTGATGGTGGAGGTAACTCAGCAGTCACACATGAACTAAAGCAGGCTATTCCTATAACGTTGAATATTACCATACAGATTTGCGCAACACAAGTCCTCCTTACCAAACAAGAATTTCATGCTTCAATCTTGCTATGCAATCATAGCGATCATCATAAAATAAATAATTCATCACCATTCAGCTATACCCGTCATCGGCCCGGTCGCCAAGGATAAATGTCTCAACATACCAAAACAACTGACATACAAGAAACCCCAAAACCAGTCACACAACCGCAACCGATTCGGGGGCCGTGTGTCCCTCCGGGGTGAACGTTGCAGATGAAAGAATTGTCTAGCCTACATTGTCAAACCCAGTAACACTCTACTGCAACAACATGTCCGCCTAATATCCAGCCTATACTCGGCAAACTGAAACCCCTTCTTAAACTCCGGGTAAACACAATTTCTAAATGCGACCACCAACACACAATGTGTAAACATTATTACATTGCCAGCCGAAACAGCCTCCAGTATATGACATCTGGGATGAAGGGGTTCTTTCTCTGAAATATGCATGTTGGCCTAGTTAACAGACAAGACAACAAGACCACACAGGAGCCCACACTATGGGTACGTACCCCGTTACGCCTCACTCTGCTGCAGCCTACAGGGATGACTACCGCCAACAGCGACCTGTCACTGGTGGACGTGATCAATCAAGATAGCATTGTGTATACAAGTTACCAGGGGCAGGGAGTGTGTCAAGAGTGTGTGTGTGTGTGTGTGTGTGTGTGTGTGTGTGTGTGTGTGTGTGTGTGTGTGTGTGTGTGTGTGTGTG
>JAOPJI010000101.1:14443627-14458049 GCA_027122695.1 Merluccius productus
ATTTTAGATTAGGGACCACATATTCACCATTAACTAGTTGCTAAGATCATAATTTATGTACAATAACTTCCTTACTATCAATAAGCAGTAATTAGGAGGTTATTGGTGGAAAACTGATACTAAAGTGAATGGCCTAGTAGTTGGTCATGTTGGTATATGGTCATGCAGAATAATGCATTAATAAGTGCTTTAATGACTAATAAAGAGCCAATATGCATGCTTATAAGCAACATGGTGAATATGTGGTCCCTCATCTAAAGTGTTACTATATAAATATATATATATATATATATATATATATACAAACAAACATTAACACGGCCAATATTTCGTATACTTATTTTGAATATAACCTTGTTTTCTGGGTGAAAGGTGACAGATAGTATTGAAGGGCGCCCCTGCTCCTCCTCCTGCTGCTCCTCCCCCTCCTGCTCCTCCTCTACATCTTGATTTGGGGGGGGGGCGTGTCGTGACGTCACGTGGAGGTGCACCAGCGTCACCGGTCTCTCGGTTCCGAATTCAATAATCCAGTCTCACGGCGCACTTTGACGCACGCGGACCGGTAGCTGCTGACACCGACACCGACACACGGTCCCGTCAAGACAGGGGGAGACCACCGAGGAGGAGGAGGTGGTCGTGGTTTTATTTGACCCCCAGAGAGAGAGAGAGAGAGACATGCGGAGCCGGTTTCTCCTTGGATGACCTATCCAGTCCTCACAGGAGCGGCGCTTAAAGCCAACATCTGCTCAGGAGCCACAGCAAGGCACGGGAGGGGTGTGAGTGGGGAGGGAAGGGAGAGTTCATTTAAACGCAAAGCGAGAGTTGACTTTCCGAAACGCACTGGAAACCAATTGCACCGTTACCGCAAGACAAGACGGCCCTGACGGTGAAACGGTGACCCCCAACCCAGCGCCACCCTTGGGAGCCCCTCATGATGTACACCATTACCAGGGGTCCCAGTAAACTAGTGACCCAGCGCAGGACAGGTGAGCACCAGGGCCAACTTCATGTGCTGGTATGGGAGGGAGGCTGGGGGGCTTCAACCTTGTGTACGTGAAGGTATATGTGAGATCATGTCCACATTCTTTCCCCTTTTAGGTCCCACGCAGCAAATTGAGAGTAAACTCAGCGACTTGAAGATCAGGCCGACGTCGTGGTTAACGTCAAGGTAAGTAAGGCGCGAGACGTGGTTATTATGGCAGGTGTGTGTGTGTGTGTGTGCGCGCGCGGTGTAAACTGCGTCACCGTTTCTCTACAAACAAAACCAAAAATAAATAAAAGGAAAAAAGAGAGAGGCAAATGCTCCTGCAAAAAATAAATATCTCTATCCGTGCCCACTCGCCCGGCCATAACTTTGACCTTGCGAGGGTTTGTTTACAGTCCATGTGGTCCGCTGGGCGGAAGTGCGTCACCGGCGCCCGCTGGGTGGTCGTACGCATGCCCAGTAGTAGGCATGGCCGCGTTTTGCGTTGCGCGTGTCTCTAATAAAACCGGGGAAGGAATGAATGAAACCGACTCGCCTATCACTTAAAGGTCCCATATTTTACCACCAGGTGTGAGGTTGAGTACCCATTGCAAGCCATGTCAAAATCTACCCTCTAGTGACATCACAAGTGGGAGTGTCCACCCAGATGTAGGATGGATAGATCAGCCTACCAACCTACCAAGTGGACTGTACCAACTGGTAGGCTGGTCTATGTATCATACATCTGGGTGGACACTCCCACTTGTGATGTCATTAGAGGGTAGAATTTGAAATGGCTTGTAATTGGTTAATTAACATCATCATCACACCTGGTGGTAAAACAGGGGACCTTTAAACCGACTCGCCTGTCATTAACCTCCGTACCACTCCACCCCATTACAGACGCGCTTGTCCTTGCAAATGAATTTGCCCTATGACAATACGTTGAACCACGATGCATTGTGGGACGTGATTTCCGTTTGGCAACTGTTGGGGTGCCCTCTCATGGTTATGGTTTTTGTGCGTCCTTTCAGCTCCCCGCCCCCTAAGATAGTCTTCAATAGGCTGAATGGGAAGCGCTACCACACCGCAGCGGCGCCGAAGACGGACGGCCCCGCTGAAGGCTTCACGCCCGCACACGAAGAAAATGTTAAATTTGTCTACGAAGGTAATGGAGATTTATTTTCTTCACGCTGCCTTTCCACCTTCACACATGGAGTCGTGAAGAGGTGTGGATTGATTGATTTGTGTGTGTGTGTGTGTGTGTGTGTGTGCACAGCATGGCAGGAGGTCGAGCAGAAGATGGGAGACGGCGAGCAGGAAGGCAGGGAACCAATCAGTGCGCCCGTCCAGTACTCTGAGAAGACCGCCGGCCCTGTGATGAAGAGTAAGAAGTCCTTTTTTTTTTTTAAACATCTCAAACCCTACAGATCGAGCGTAGTACCATGTAATGAGTCTTGTGACGATGCTGTTCTCACCCGTCTCCATGTCTACTGTGACAAGAGGCTGTCAAACATACAGTACAGGTACAAGTGGTGGAAAGGTAGAAAAGGTAGAAATCAATAATTTGAACAAAAGTTTGCGTCGGTGAATTGCTCACTGCATATTTGAATCGGCTTCAATGTTTAACTTCCTGTGAGCCAGCGTGTCCAGATAAAGCCGGTGGCGGCTGATAAAAGTGCTTCTTTCCATGGCTTACTCAAACCTGTTTACTCCGGTATTTACATAAACTTGTACTACTCACCATTCATCTTTGTGGGGTTCCACGCTCGTGTCGGCATGCTCGTCTTTTAGTTGTATATTATGGGAGTGCTTTGTTGGCCCCTTCACGCGTCTCCTGACCCCTGGGTGCCAACCTTCTTTGTTGTGTTGCAGACTTTGTGCCCATCGACCTGGAGGAGTGGTGGGCCCAGCGCTTCCTGGCCAACATCGCCAACCTGTCATGACCGCCGGCAGGCTGAGAATCTCGGGCCGAGCGCCAGAAGGCTGTGCCTGGGGAGGAGGGAAGGATGGGGCCGCGTCGACGATCAAGAGTACCCCCCCCCCCCACCACAACGAGACGAGACTAAAACGCAGGAATACCTGAGAAGTCTGGGCTTTCAATGTGTAAAGTTGGGACGCGAGTGTGAGGACACGGCTCAGGACACTAGAGAGTGTATGCCTTTTGGTTTTTGCTACTGTAGAGGATTCTGGATTTGCAAAGCGACAAAACAAAGGAAACGTGATCTTCTTGCCTTTTGTAGCTACGCAACGGCCAAATGACATACTGTAGCGACGTTGAACTGCCGAGAAGGACCTCTGCCTCTCTACTACTTGAATGTCCCGTCGGATGGTCTGACAATTCCCTTCTTCTGCGTCTTTGGCCGAGAACCTCGTGTGCGCCGCTAGCGTTGGCTGTAGCCGTTTGTTGGCTGATCTTTAGATATAAAAATCTATTGAAGAGAAAACAAGTAAAAAACATCCTTTTTCAAGAATCTGTGTCCTGAAATTATTTCACATTTTGCACGGAAATGAGCGGCTATAGTTACCGGCGGGGGATACTTTTATACAGACTTCAGGAGTTATTTTTTTGTGTGCAGATTATTTGTTATTAAAACCAGATTGTGGCAGTAGACCCGGCCGTACGCCACCCAAGTGGCTTTGCTGTTGCAACCAGCGCAGATGTTAAATGCCGACATGGCCGAGCTCTCCCGAGTGTGTGGTGATAGCTGGTTTATCCCGTGTACCTTTATTACCCCAACGCACCACAAGGTGTGCAGCCTCACCCAGCCGCCCCTAAGACTTCGAACTCAGGCCAGGTGCGGCTGCTTAAACCAGCTACCAACCACACGCTCCACAGATCATAAATATTCAGCTACCTAGAAGGAGTGACACTAAATCAGACCTGTACATTTGCCTCTTGGTTTATTTTCCACAATGGGCGTTCATTATTTATAACAATTTATAACAAAATATTTAAAATTACACAGGAGAAACAACAACAAATGTGTACATACATGTCCAAGTGATAAAACATCTCATGAGACTAAAATAACGGGAAATAATGACAGTGTGAGGGCAATGATCTAAAACCTATTTTTGTTTGAACCGCGACAATAAAATCAGCTGCATCTCATGTTTCAGCCTGCTTGACTGTCCTTCATCTTTCACTCTGTGGCCAGAGCCATTTTCTTCTTCCTCCCCCTTGCTCCTCGTTCGGCTGCCCTCTTGGGCTTGGCTCTGTGGCGCGCCGCGGCAGCATGGCCCGGCTTGGCCGTGGTTACGGTGATGCACTGCGAGTCCAGGTAGTCCAGCAGCTTGGCGGCGCCTAGGCGGATGCCGGCGGCCTTGAGCCGGGCCTGGAGCTGGGAGAGGACCAGGGGCTGGTACTGGAGCACCTGGTTGTACAGGTCTGCGTTGGCCAGGATGAAGGCCCGCACGGCCTGGACGCGGTCGTGGTGGCGAGAGACGGCTTGGGAGGCTGTGACGGCCCCCTCGCCATCGGACTCGCTGTCAGAGGAACGCAGCAGCTCTGGGTTGGACCTGGGAAGAGACCAGGACATTGGAGTCTACTTAAATAAAACTGCACTTCCCTAACAATTACAAAGAACCAAAGAGTATTGAAAATGTTCTGCGATATAAAACTATTTTTTCCATCCGCTAAAGTACATGTTAGCTTAGTAGAATCAATAAAATACCCATAGGATCCATGTCCTGCCATACTGTGGCACACAGGGAGCCAATCTTACCGTGATGATTCTTCACTGGCAGCGGTCGAGGAGGTACTGGAGCCCTGGGAGGAGGACAGCGGCTCTGCGTCCTCACAGCCCAGTTTGACGGGGGAGGTGCCTGTGGGCACTCTGGGCCGTTTGAAATGAGCCCCCGTCTGGGCACAGGAGAGGGGCCTGGCACTGGAGGTGGTGGTCAGAGGCTTGGTCTGTACAGGGCCACCGAGCGGGGCGACCCCATCCTCCTCCTGGTCGGAGTGGACCAGCTGGTGGGTGTACTGGTGGATCTCCCGCAACTTGAGGATCATCTGCCGCTTGGGTAACGGCCGCACACCAAACCTGGAGAGAGGAGAGTTACTTTAGGTGCTGCAGCTATAACGGTTATTTTCATACTCGATTCTTTTAATGATTTTTTTTTTTATCAGATGAATCGATTCATCGTTTAGTTTAATGTCATAGCAAATGCCCATCGCGTGTGTAAAAGAGTTATGTCTTAACGTAAATCTGCTTGCTTTATCTGACAAGCAGCCAAGAAAAAAATAGATATGTGATAATTCACACATGAACCACATATTAGAATTCCTAAAGCATTAAGTAGGAGACCTTTGGTGTTTTGCACTTGATAAATAATCGATCAAAATTAGATTAGATTAATGCAATGATTTGTCGACTGACCGACCAATCGTTGCAGCCCTAAAATACATAGAACATACTTGGAGAGGAAAATCTAAGCGATAGATTGATGTTAGATCAGATAAAGTGAATGTAAATAAACCAGAGAGATAACGGACTACCAAAATAAGAGATCAATTAACCCAAGTTCTTAATTCACACTGGACATCCCAAGCAAATAAAGTCTGCAATTATTTTTGTCTTGGTACTTTTCCAGAGTAAATAAGCCCCAAGTGGTAGTGAAAGGTGATAATCGGATGTTCTCTTCCCTATGCCACGATGTAGCTGGCAACGACACACAACTCACTGACCTGTTGAGTTTGTTCTTAAGCTCCGGTGTGTCCATGTCAGAGTAGCTGGGCATGGGGGTGATGGGCACCAAGGAGGTCCGCTTTCTGCGCCTAGAAGCCACTAGAGAGGACGAGACAAAGAGAGATGAATGGAAGTAGGCTCACAGCCCAATGCAACTGTACGCCGTGGAACCATAGACTGTACACAATATGGACGTGGCGTCCGTGACGTCACCCACTGGTTTACGCACAAACGTCCTGAAGCCTTAGACTTCACGTTATGGGCGCCGCCATTGCCTGATATTTTTTGCAACCAGCCGAAATGATCCATATTTGGCACATTGAGGGTGGGAATTGAAGGCCGCCTCGCAGTCGTCTATGGCCAAAACGTTTTAATATTCAAATATCAGCCACAGCTTAAAACATTCTGGCTTTTTGGACTGTACTGCAAATCTATTGGTTGGCACGTTACGTCATCCGGCGCCGGTTAACACGCCTTAACGCCTCTCCTGGCTTCACTAAATCATCCGTAACCAATATAATTTGTCCAAATCACTTTGTTGTTTATGCCTGAGCATTTCACGTGAACGCGCCTGGCACAAATGTAAACAATAGCAACATAGCACTTTGGTCTTTGTGATAAGACATTTTGTCAAGTACTTGTATAGCAATTCACTGTTATGTTGACTGACCGACGCACATTGATTCCAAAAGACGAAAGTGCTATATTGCCATCGTTTACGTTTGCCGGAAGAGTTGACACTAAATGCTCTTCGGCAGAATCGGTACACTACAAAGAAGTCATTTTGACAAATTATATTGGTAAGGGATGTTTTGGTGAAGCTAGGAGAGACTGTTACAATATTGGTTGTCCTTTAAAGGTTCCATTTGTTTTGTAAAATGTTTTTGTTTTGATTATGCTTTGAATATGCTTTCTATTCTATTAAAACCATGAACGCATCCATCCTATTACACCTACTACAGTATGTCACGTTACCTGCAGGTGTCGCTACTCTCATTTAAAAGGGAGAAAGGAATAAAACAGAAAACATGTATTATGCTATACTATATCCATCTTGTGTGTGAGGAAAGTTTACCTGGGGTATGGAATTGAGCCGCAGGGTTCACCCTCTGCGAGAGAGGGAGAGCCTCGTCCCGTCGTTCCTCCTCTTCCTCTTCCTCCTCCCAGCTGTCCCATAGCTGGGGGTCCAGGAGGCTGCTGTTGACCTCTGGGCCCCTGGGAGGGGTGTCTGGGTCAGCCAAACGGTGGTTGGTGGGGAGAGTGCCTGGGCTTCTGCTTGCGGAGGGGTTTTGCCCTCCTTCCGGGTAGTGACTTGCAGTGAGTGGGGGGTGTAGGGAGTGAGAGGAGATGGGGCTGTGCTGGTGTGAGCCGAATTCTCCGCTGTCCTCCAGCCTCAGGCTGAAGCACAGCGCCTGGCCGCCATGCCCTTCACCACCGCCTGCATCCAGGCCCCACGAGTCATTGAAGGCCATGGGGGGCTCGTCCGTGAAGCTCTGGCAGAAACTGGGTTCAGAAACTTGTTGGTGCTCTCCCTCCGACTCCATCCCCCTTTCCTCTCCTTCTTCCACTACTACTGCCGCTACACTCTCCCTCTCCGCACTTCTCTCGCTCTCGTTTGCATCTTGGATCTTCTCCGAGTTCACAGTGCTCAGATCTACAGAGTGTGATGTGTTGCCGTGGTGACAATCCAATGCAAGCGCGCGCCTGCGGCGTCCGGAGCTACCGTCGTCGGCGTCTCCCTTTGGACCCGAGTGATCTCTGCAAAGCGACAAGGGGGAGACGGAGTCTGACGGGTCAGACGGCGAGAGGTGAATGCGCCAAATCTCCTCCCGCTCAGGGTCGCCGGGCAACAGGGAGGGTTCCAGGGAAACGGGGGGCTTGGGTGGATCCGTGTGCAGGGGCGTGCTGCTGTACGGCTGGGGATAGGCTCGGCTGGGTGTGCTCTTCTCCGACGAGGAGCAAAGCAGGCGGGTGACGCCAGGAGGCCGAGGTTGCGTGGACTGGGCCGGCGGTGATATCGTCACAGGCGTGTGTTGAGCGTCGAAGCTGGACTCTGGTCCTTTGCTCTCTCCGACGCTGCTCCCGTTCTTGCTGCCCTCTGCCAGAGGTGCGTCTGTGGGTGGGCGGCTCCCCGAGGTCTGCGCTTTGCCTTTGGAGGACCAGGAGGAAGAGGAAGCCGGGGGCGGGGATGAGGAGGCGCTGGCTCTGGGGAAGAGCCGCGTCCGGCACATGCTGCTCTGGGTCTGGGTGGAGATGCTGCTGGTGCTGTGGGTGGCCTGGAGCGGCGTGGCTGGGACAAGCCAGGAGACCTCCGGTGAAAAGCCCATCTGGTCCTGATTTAGCAGATCCGGACTCTGGTCCAAACCATCGCAAGCGGAGCCTTGCCCACCATTGCAACCTCCCTCCTCCGTCCTCCTGGCAGTGGGAGATGTGCTGGGACCTGAGCGTGGTGGTGGTTTGATCTGCGTGTACTGCAGGTGGCTCTGCAACCAGACTGGGAATGGGGGAGGAGGGGAGGGGCCAGGAGGGGAGGGGCCAGGAGAGACAGCGGGAACTGGGTCTCCGTCCATCTCCTCCTCACTAGAGTCGGACAGAACTATCAGCTCAGGCTCCTTGTATCTCCAAGGAGGGGCAGGCAAAGCGGGCTGACGTTTGCGACGAGGAACGTGACTCTCGTGGCTTTGGGGACGTGGCTTTGGGGACATCCCCGTGTCTGTGGCGGGAGGGTTGCCAGGGCGACCGTCCCTCAACGACGTGTCCGCAACCACCGCTCCCTCGTCTCTGCCCGGGGACAGACCCGGGAGAGGCAGGCTGGGCGTGCAGGGGAAACAGGGGCCGGAGGAGAGGTCAGGGTTCTCGCTTGGCGAAGACTGAAGACACGTTCTGTTCGAGGACGTTGCTCTCCTGTCCGCTCTAGGGGAGGCTCTGCTGGGGGAGTCTCGGTGTGGCGGAGTCGAAGTCGCTTCAGGGACCCAGGAGGTAGAGGGCTGGGGGCTAGAGGGCTGGGGGGAGGCAAGGAACTCCTCGCAGACGCCCGAAGAACCAGAGAAGAGGCGGCTGTAGCGGAGGCTGCTTGGGGCCGGAGAGCCAGAGCTCTGCTCAGGAACGTCTGCTTTGAAACCCACCGAGGTCTCTTCGTGTTCTGGACTACCTGCCTTGATGAATACGTTGTCCTCTGCTGACGTGGGCTCTTCCTCCACCTCCTCCTCATCATCATCATCATCATCGTCGGCATGACTTCCAGCATCCTCCTCCTGTTCCACGCTGTCCCTCTCCTCCGCCAGCTTCCTCTGTGTGGCGGCAAACTCATAGATCTCCTCCATCTCCTCGTCGTTCACGCCCTCCTCGGGCATCTCCCCGTCTCCGGACACCAGATGGCGGTCTTGCTGGCCGCCGCCACCATCATCTACTTCTCGCCGATCCACTGCATCTTCATATGTGCCGGCCGTGGCTTCTTCGCCCTCTTCACCCTCCTCCTCATTCCACATGGACCGTAGCAGCTGCATGAAGTCCTGGTCCCCACGTGCTGGTTCCTGGCCTGGGCTGTTGCTGTCGTTGTTCCAGGGCTGCCCCGTTTCTGCTGCGTCCTCCTGGGGCCCTGCGCCGGCTTCCTTCTGGTAGAGCTGGCAGAGATGCTGAAGCTCCTCTAGGTCAAATCTACACAAGCAGATGAAAACTGAGCCCTGAGCCAGATTGCATGGTGTGAGGGGAGATACACGTTCCAGTTATGCTGGTAATAGCACAATAGTAACATTTAGAAGACACTATCAGACCAACTATAGAGCTATTTGATACTATTCTAAATGCCCATGCTTAGCAATTAACTAACTAACTTAGCAACAACTTTTTACTGACATTTTTTTTTATTGTAACGCAGCCTCTATGGCCCGGAAAAGAAAACAGAAAACTGATAATAATAATAATAATAATAATAATTATAATAATTATAATTATAATTATAATAATATAATATTCATCAGTAAATATATACCTAACAACAACAAACAACATAAGAACATATATTCTAATAAGCTTCCCAGCTCAGCCTGCACACTGACCTGGTGGCCAGCTCAGTGGCCTGCAAACTGACCTGGTGGCCAGCTCAGCCTGCATACTGACCTGGTGGCCAGCTCAGTGGCCTGCAAACTGACCTGGTGGTCAGCTCAGTGGTCTGCAAATTGACCTAGTGGCCAGCTCAGTGGCCTGCATACTGACCTGGTGGCCAGCTCCAGTAGGGCAGGCAGCAGGGAGGCGGGGGGTGCAGGACAAATGCCTGTGTAGAGGTACTGCAGCAGCGCCAACACCGCCTCTCCAGGACTCTCCCCAAGCAGCACTCGCTGGGTGCTGGGCAGACCCTGCTCCTGCACCCCGAAGCCACTGTCATGCACCTGGGTGATGCAGCGGGACACAACACAGCAGAACATAACGGTGGTGGTGGTGGTGGAAATGAAGGTAAGGTTGGTTCTTTGCATTGTGTGACCACGTCGATAGCGTTGCTCGCATGTTGTTATAGTTAGGTGATTCATTAGCATAACTGCATAAAACTTTTTTTTTCAGGTTGTTAAACGAGTAATTCTTTTCCAACTAATTTCTCATTTGAAATGGTTTGATTTTGAAGGTTCACTTAATTGCATAAATACATAAATATAGAATCAGTACATTTGAATATATTGTTAATGTAGGACGTTATACACATATCAATACTACACATTTGCTTTTCTATACAAATACATCTGCATTTTCTGTTACATAATTTACCATTTGCGCCAGCAGGGGGCAGCGGGCGTACAGCATGAATGAGTGGACAAAGTAGACCTCTCCACTGTCCACCTGAACCTGTACATCACTCAGCTGAGGGTTGTTCACCATACTGCTTAGGTCAGAAGACAGCCTGGATAGTGCAACCTATCGAAGAGCACACCAATAAACGTCATTAATGTTGTTAGGGTTTAATACAAATAGGATTGTAGTGCTTTTTTAAACATCTGGCAGCGTCTGGTTACTGTTCCCGTTGAATCCAGGGCTGGGCTGGCATCAAAAAAAATTGGCCCTGGCATTTGGCCCAGACCGGCCCACCAACTGAACACACTGGGGTTTAAAGAAATAATTGGGCCAGCCCAGTGTCAATTATGAAAAAAAAAAACAATGGGCTGATCTACCTGTTTTATGGGTCGGTCAGACAAAAAATAACAGTTGTGTCGTCCCAAAAGGCATGTCAGCCCACCGGGAAAGTGGCGGTTTGCCAGATGGCCAGTTCAGCCCTGGTTGAAACTGAGCACTATACGTTAATAAACATTAACGATCTTAGATATTTTTGGTTTGCTCACTTTTTTTTTCCATTTATTGGTTTATTTGACAGGGACAGCACATTAAAAATATTTCTGTAAATGTGTCAAGAGTTAGCCAGGAAGGCTAATTTACCTCTGCCGTCCCTGGGCAATAAAATTAAATCATAAATAAGACACTAATGAACAGACAGGCCCTGCCTCACTAAGGGAAAGATGTACAATGGGTGAAAGGTGCAGAGCAGATATGAAGTATATACAACAGACAAGACTGTAGGTGATTTAGTGAGCACGTCGTTGCTTGTTAGTAAGCCATGATCTTAACTTTGTGGAGAAGGAGCGGTATAGTTATGGATAGTGGTTAGTAAGTTGTTCTATTCCTGGGATGCTGTACCTGAGAATGTGAATTTGCTAAATGTGCTGTGTCGATGGTACCTGACAATCTCTCTAACTGCGTCTCTGGTGGGTCGAGGTTGAATGTGAGAGCTGGATGATGAAAGTGCTGAGTCTTCTTACCGCCTCGCACCGGCTACTCTCTGGGCAGCCTCTGGGCCTGCCAGAGCCCCTGATTGGCTGGCTGGTGGCGGGAGCGTCCCGGGGGAGAAAGCCGCTGAGGCAGAGTTTGCCGTTCTCCTCACTCTCCTCTGGGACAAATCCACTGAGCCGGAGGTCCGAGGCGACGGCGGCGCTGCCTGCATCGTCTGGGGGCAGATAATTACTATTTACTAATTTAGCAGATGCTTTCATCCAAGTAAACTAAGTATGTAAAGTAAGTATGTATGTCAGCTAATTGGCATTTTCCATAATGTCCGTTTGTGCTCATCTAAATATAGGCCTGTGAACAGAACTTGACTTGTGTTTCTATGCTGTTGCAGATGTGTACCCCGAAGCCACTGGGATAGCGTCCTGCCCTCCTCCGCCAGCTCCATCAAATCACTCAGGACCTGGCTGCCCACAGACAGCCTCCCTGTTCCAGCCCTGGATCGGGAAGGAGAGGGGGCTGGAGGGTGTAGTGTGGCGCTCCCAGCGGAAGTCATCTGGGTGTCTGCTTTAACGGGTGAGTGAATGGAGGGGTCTAGATTTTCCTTGGAGATGGAGGTCATGGTCTTCTAGAAGAGGAGGGGAATCCAGAAAACTTGTTTCAAATGGAGTTCTTAGCATTTGTAGCTCCCACACAAATGTCCTGAATTTAACAAAGTCTTCATATCGAAACACAAGTTCAACAAACCATATCATACCAATGGTAAAGGGAAAGATATACCTATTACACAAGCATTTGTATAAAATAAACCAAAAATGAAGTTGCTTTTTTTTTTTCATAGCTGATGTTTGCCGTTATCATCACCACCACCACCACCACCACCACCACCACCACCACCACCACCACCACCACCACCAACCATATCAGTGCATCCTAGGGCTGGGCAATATATCGATATTATATCAATATATCGTGATACGAGACTAGATATGGTCTTAGATTTTGGACATTGTGATATCTTGATATGGCGTGTTTTACAGCAAAGTGATGAAAACAGGACACAGGAGTATACAAAAATAGGCTCTACCAAGTGGTTATTTTATATAGACAATTTAGTCATTGAATTACCAGAAAACATGCTGATATATATCCTGATATGTCGTTATCGAGATATTAAATGAGCTATATCAGGAAAGAAGTTTTTGGCCATGTCGACCAGCCCTAGTGCATCCCATGTAAAAATGACATAAAAATGAATTACTCATCAATCAACAATGCCATAGGAAAGCACTGATAAGCTACACTAATTCCCGAGTATGTGTTTTAGTGAAAGTCACCTCGGGGGGCTCCCTGGGCATCAGCAGGTCTCTGAGCTCCGGGGTGTAGAACTGGGCAGGGCTGTGGGGGTCTCTGTCCTCCAGTGCGCTCATTCTCCACAGGGGGCAAGCGGCACCCGGGTCAGAATGCAGTTTGCTGGGAGAGCGGGTGGGCGTGGGCGGCGAGGGGGCGCGCGGCCGCAACAGGAGGGCGGCGACCCGCTCCTGCAGCCTGGTCAGAGCTGTCTCCGGGTCTTGGACGAGAAGGAGCGGCGGAGGGCGGGGGGGCCCACCCTTTCTCCTCTTGCCCGCCTTTTTCCGGCCCTTACCTGCAACCAACGGGAGGACAACACACAACTTCGATATCGTCTGACCTTTGAATTTGTGCCTGATCTCGCATTCAAAAGGTTGGTTGCATTTCACTTTTATCATATGTCACCACTATGATAAGAAAATGTCACAGCGGAAACCCAGAAATCCTGCACCTGCTTCTGGCCTCCAATGGGGCCAAGGAGCCACGACGGCAAGAGAAGCAGCCGCCTGCCTCTCCAGCTCCTTCTCTCGCTCCAGCAGTGAGGAGGACAGAGCCAGAGCCACCATGGTCTCCTCATCCAGAGGCTGGGCCTTCTTCCTGGGCCTCTTCATCACCGGCAGGCTGGGCTCTGCTGGCTCTTTCCTTTTGGCGCCTCTGGCTGCAACACTGAGGAGGGGTTAGGAGATAATGGGTACAGGGATCGCTGGTTTACAGACATAGATGCACCCTCGGCTTGGTGTTACATAGTGGCACTATTTTTAAGTATTAATGTACTCAATTGCAACTGCACTGACTGAAACTTTTTCCTCATTTGGAGGAAGTGCAAACCCCCACGTCACAACCCAAACATCCAAAAGCAGTTACGACTAATGACGACACGTGTATGTCCATGACTGGTGGTGACCACCACAACAACACAAGCTAGCTCACCGCGGGTGGCTGCCACCGCCCCCCTGGACTTCGGCCGCCTGCCTCTGCAGACACTGCAGCAGCACGGCCGGGGCCACGCCCATGTCTGTGGAGCAGCGCTTGAGGTGGGCCGTGCGACTCTTTAGGGACTTGAACCTCTTGCCACAGATGGGGCAGTCGGCAACGCGGGAAGAAGGGGGCACGACGGGCGCACACTCCGTCTCGTCCAAACATCTGCCAGGGTGTTGATCAACAAGAACACAAAGACAGAGACAGAATTAATATGCTGTGGCACACACACACACACACACACACACACACACAAAAACAATAATAATAAAGCAATTGCTGAGTTGTAACGGTTTGTTTAATTAGATTTTAATGTAACAGGCATATCATATTTTTCATTTACATTTATTTAATACATTAATTGCGACCTTTTACAATAATCTAATTGCAGAGACCACATATGCAATTACGATTAATATGCAATTCATAGCGCAGCCGTAACCAGAATTGGAAAAGGCAAAGAGGAACCGAAGAACAAACCCAAAGGCAAAAAGAAACCGATGGGTGAACACCAAAAAGGGCAAAGAGGAATGTTCAACGGTGGTACGTATCAGGCATGAGCCCCCCTTTAGTGGATTATATATACCTGTACATACTCATACTGTGTGTGTGTGTGTGTGTGTGTGTGTGTGTGTGTGTGTGTGTGTGTGTGTGTGTGTGTGTGTGTGTGTGT
>JAOPJI010000101.1:14477853-14489612 GCA_027122695.1 Merluccius productus
TGGTTGTGCAGCTCCACCAGCATGCACATGGAGCTCCACTTGCAGCGCCGCAGCGAGCTGAACTCCCAGTGCTTGTCCCGGGCCAGCGTCAGGAAGGCGTCGCGGCCGTCCATCAGGTCGCAGGTGAGCAGGGGGTCGGGGTCCGAGATTGGCGGCAGGGCGTTGGCCACGGGAGCGGAGTGCATGTGGATCACAAAGAACACCTGGACGAGAGGGGCAGGGGACAGAGGTCAAGAACTTAACTGGTCCTGCCCTAATCTATGATCCAGAAACTGCAAGGGGGCGGGGCTACGGCTTGTTTCCTGTTTCACAATATTCCACCCGAAAAAACCCATTCACGCAAGTGGATTTAGCTCTCAGAAGGGGATTTTAATAAGTGTATTCTACAGTGGCCAGTCTACAGGGTGTTGACTTGAAACCACTTTGTACAGTTTATTACTGCTGACTGAGTTTGTGTTCGCCAAACAACATGCTTACAGATCCCCGCCTCCAGCAACATGAGTGGTCAAAACAAATATGAAGTGAAAGAAATTTAAATGCCCTATTTACTTGGATTTGAGCTCGTCTGCCATCTGATTGGTGAAACTATTCCTGCTCTAATCGAGATCTTATACATGTGTACTACTTTTCATAAGGACAATTTTCTGAACAAAATCAGACAAAGTGATATCTTATCTTATGAAAAGTGTGACTCCAGAAAACAAAAAGTAGTAAATCCCCTTGCAACACCCTTCAGGGTATGGGGGCAAAAACAACTTGCATGGGCGGTTGCGGACTCTATGAAGCAATGGGGGCTCACCTCTTTGTGCTTCTCCAAGGAGGCATAGAGCTTCTGGGACAGGTCATTGGCTACATTCGGCATCCCAGGCTTCTTCTTATTTGCGCGGCTCAAGCTACTCTTATTCTTATTGGTCTTCTTGCTATTTTTCTTCTTGCCATTTTTGCTGTCGCCTGGTGTGCCCTAAGGATTGAACAGTGAAGAGAAAAAGTACTGATGTTATGAGAATCTTTTCACCCATTCCAAGTGAACACATCAAATTGTTGCTGCCCCAAAATACCCTCAAAGTGTATTTTTATCTGGTTTAATACAAAAAGTAAGAACAAATAGTGTGTGGAGTTGCGACTAAAAGGCTAAGGCTGCCCTGTTCCTACCTCGGGTGTCTCACAAGCAGCAGTGTTCTCCTCCTTCTTACGCTCCTCCTCCTCCTGCTCCAGCTCCTTGATGCTCTCCTCCAGCACGTTGGGCCAGAAGTCTCCTTCAAAGTAGGGCAGCTCGTTGGCGCTGGTCAGCCGGTCCTCGGTCACCTGCTTGAAGATGTCCTGGGAGGAACACAAAAACCAAAAGCTCGACTTCCAAGTTCATAACAGCCCATGCCAAATCATTTGTAGGCAAGAGTATACTTATGTGCTGAAGGTCGCAAAACAGCAGACACTCATTGTTTCCTCTTGTTGGGTAAACAATCAGTGTCTGCTGGCATGGTGAAGTGAAATGTTTAAAGTTAAACTGCAAGTGAGTAACTTTTGTTTTCAAACAATGTAATACACAAAATTATATTTATGGAGGGTAAAAAGCATTTCTAATGTTTAAACTTCTGAAACCCTAAAGTAAATCGTTAACAGAAAAATAAAGCACATTTTTCTCATTATCTCATAATTCCACATCTCAAAGTCCCAGTTTTGGATAGTGCAACAGTGTTTACAGTCTGGTGGCTTGACTATGCTTTCCCCCACAGGGACATGAGCCGACGCAGAGTCGTGCCGAGCAGACGACTGGAGCGTTCAAGCTCCTTTTACTCCCCACAGCGAATTGGAATTCTACGGCACATGGTTTCATATAAGAATGTCATTGTGTACGAATGGAGCTACACCATGAAGAAGAGCTGCTGTGTTTATTCATGAAGATGTACTTTCTTAATCCCAGACAAGACATTCGGGTGCACAGCCGACAATACAGGACAGAAAAAAATACAAAAAGAATAATCCTGCGGTGCGAAAAAAGAAAGAAAGAGGGATTGGTCCATAGGGCCACTAAATTGTCAGAGGCGAGATGGAGATTAACATGCTTGTGAGACCAATGCGCGAGAAAGCGGCAGCTCCTCAACGTTCTCCATGACATTGCGGTCGCGTCATTACAACATGTTGGATGTGCATGGACAGGCAAGCAGCCATGCGAAGCAGTGCAATGGGGTCTTTCCAAAAATGTGGCTGTGTGGATGCTTCGAGCATAAAACGGCCATTACAGAGGGTCCGTTTTCTAAGCCGCCATTTACCTTGTAGTCGTGGAGGATCCTTTCAGCGAAGGCCTTGTCCAGCATCTTCCTGTACCACTCCTGCAGCCTCTTGGGCTTGGGGATCTTCTGGTCAGCAGGGTGACAGTGGAAGATGTAGTCGTCTCCTTCGCTGGGCGGGCAGGCCCAGATGTGCCCCTGGGAATAGCTGCAGAGAAAAGTGTTTCGAAATCAAGACATTTACTCACAAGACCTACTGGCTGGTCTGGAATTGGATTCTAGAAGAAAACACGCAGCATGAAAACTTTGCTCTATAACCTTATATAAATACAGTGACAACAGGCGAGGGCAACATACCCAAGTTTCTTGACATATTCTAGGTAGCCAATGAGAATTTCGTGGTAGACCGCCGTTCGTAGCAGCCGAGGTCTGAAGAAGTGAATACTGTCGAGGTACGATATGTAGACCCGTCTGTGAGGGGAGAGGAGGGGCACAACATGTAGTCCAGTTGAAGGTATAACTTAAACAAACACTTAAGTTGGTTGCGTAGACAGACAGAACCCAGGCTCTACACATCTTTGTCTTGAATCTATTTCTCAATCTATTTGGTTGTGTGATTAATCAGAATGATTTCCAGGTTGCATCGGAGCCCTAGACACAACGGTCTGAAATGCAGATACATGTATTTTTCATTACAGCTGCTAGTGTAGCCTGCACATACCTGGTGTTTGGGAATGAGCATTCGGAGCCATACTCCTGCACGTGCATGCCGAAGAAGCACACATCCACTCCATCAATCTCTTCGAAGGCAAAAAGTGCTTTGGTTCTGTAGGGAAATGTCTCGGGCATATCGCCTGTGTCCACAAACCTGTCATATGAAATATACTTAGGCTCAAATCACAGCTTCTTTACCAAATGTTTACATGAATTATTCCATGTCTGTTGTGTAAATGAGGTTGCTTATATTGTCCACACAGCTTTCAACCATTTACTTCAATGCTGGAGATCAAATCGTGCAATTATTTGTTTCACCAGTTTCACCGTTTTATACACATGTAGTATTAACATTCATCTCTTCACTGCATGGGGACAAAGAGCTGCTCTGACTCAAGAGTGAGTGACCTTCTGGGACAAAACAGGGTGTGTAGGGGCCCTCTATTACAGATATTAAAAAGGATATGATGAACAAGGAAATGGGAGGAGGCAATTATCATTTGTAAATAATAAATTCACTAATAAACAATTAGAATGCAGCTTTTGCAACCAAAAGAGACCATTTATACATAATTCCCAGATGATATCTAGTCTCATATCAGGATATGGGCTGAGCTTTCTCACCTGGCTTTCATGCCTGGTTTCACCTCCACCGTTTTGTCTGAGCTGGCCACCACTCGCACAAACACCTCTCCGGCCTCCGGGTGGTTCTGTCTCTTCAAGTACTTATTCACACGATCCTCTATATACATTCCCAACCGTGTCGTCTGCAGCCCTATTAGGCACATAGCAACAAACACACACGTTAGGAACTTACAATACAAGTTTTACATCCGCAAGCATATAAATGTTAAGTCAATCCTAAAAGAATTACACCGATATAATTTTATCCACTAAAAAAACCCTGATGTATACGTGTTTCCATAGGCCACACGTGTCACATGTCATTTATTTTCTGCACCCAAGTAGTTCTTATCGTTTGTTGGCCACTAAGCGGTATAGACATGGGGTTGATACCATTAGCACAGAATACCAGGGAAACTACAAAGCCAACAATGAGTACAGGCTGGAATGCCGCTAGCTGGAGTAACCTCAAAGGAACATATGCAGGCCATATGGAGAAGAAAGGTACATTACACAGAACAGCCCTGCTGCCTGGTGTCCTGAACCACTGCAGTGATTGATGTATGGCAAGAACGCCTACAAATGGGTGGGTAGGGGAGGAGAAATTACTCACTTTTTGCAGAAAACTTGTTGTCCTTCCGTGTTTTACCGCTCTTCTTTAAACAATTGTCACAGATGAAGCTGGAAAAAGGGAATTAAAAGAAAAGTTAGGAATCTCATGATTACGATTAGGTAACCACAACAACAGTACTGTCTAATGTCTAAAAAGACACGAGGACCAGCACTTACCCAGCGGGCCAGATGACGTCGTAGTGTAGTACGCAAATTTGGTGCATCTTGCGTCCACAATCTTTACATTCAACAAACCTGTCAAAGACAACACATTTAGCTTGAGCCTTTAAGAATGGATCATATCAGTTAAGTGAATGTGTGGCCTAGTCTCTCAACTGACTGCTTAAAAGCTGCTCCTTTATCAATCATGTTTTGAGTAAGTCAATACTTTTGAAGAATTGTTTTTAAGTTTAAGTATCGTGTTACTTTGTAAGTCATGGCTTTGTATGGCAAAACTGCTACCGGCAGCGAGCAACAAGACTACCTTCAGCCAGTTTAATCTTCCTGCAGTTCTTACACACCTACCAATGCAAGCGTGTCTTTGTTGGAGGATACCATAAATGTGTTTCTAACGCACAACAGAGACACATTGCATACGACGACACGTAGCTAAAATGTATTTATTTTTGTTTCAGCCCGGGACATCATTCTTGCTCACATTTAACTCAAAACATATTCATATATGTACTTACGGTTCCTGGTCTAGTGTGTCGTTCTTCTTTCTTTCAAACTGATCTTTAGATATCATTCTAGGGTGGCAACAAGAGAGAGATAGAGGTGAACATAGATGAATGATGCATAGAGAAGACCTGCTACATTGGACAGACATAATGCACTACCGCTCACATATTTGCTGATAAAAGAAATTCCTATACGCATGATCAAAACGCTGAATATAAAAGTATATCATGATACACGTGTTCAAGGCGGATAATGCGTGTTACTATGTTTCCTTACGTCTGTGGCTGCGCCGGATCATCTCCTAAGGTCACACTCTCTCCTTGGATCTCATTGAAGCACTTTTCACAGAAATGATACCTACAGAGATACAGGGCATTAGTTATATTCCATCCACGCACACTTCACTAGAATTGTGGACCGATACCAACATTTGGACTACTGATATGATGCCTGCTTTTACTGATAACCACTGATAGCCCACAACAAATGCAGTGTTCAGGGAGAATAGCGGATGTGACTGTTTACAGTCATTTCATATTTAACAGTAGTTTGATGTTGGAAATATATGAAAACATATATAAACATATGAAATACATGTTTGGATATGAAACCAATGCATACTCATGCATTACATTATTTTGTACGGTTGTGGTTCATGTAATTTCATGCCATTAACAACAACAAAAAAAGCGTCATATGCTTTTTATCCAAGTATCTAATTACCAAAAAACGTTTTGAAATGTTGGTATTGCAGTACCGGTATACTGCACAACCATACGCTTCACAGATGTGAAATGTTGCTAAATGAACCCCCAGCAAGTAGATGTATATCATTTTTTTTTTTACAGAGAAACTCCCAGAGGTCCAGCTTAGCATGTTTATTATTTATAGTTCTCACTGAGATCGGGATGCAATGGCACAGTGCAGACAGCAGGGGGTGCAAGGAAACAGCAAGGAGCCATTAGATGCAACAAGAACACAAACAATACAGATGCCATTTGTGTACTGAACATTTTTGGTCCAGCTTTAAAAAAGAAGGGGGCAGCATTGCTTGAATGCAAGCCTCTCTAAATGGTTGCCGGACAAAACATTCTGACAGAGAGAGCCAAAAGCTTTCTGTGTTTAAGTGACACAGTCTGGTTGATGGTCAGATGTTTTCGGGAATAGACCCACAACAAAGCAGTGGCTTGGCGAGGCTTTTAATGCATCGTCATCCTGATCTAAGGACCGGGAACTAGGATGATGTTTTTGTTCAAATACTTTCACTAATTATTTACTAGTCTCACAAATCAGAGATTAGATTAATAACCTAAAATCTGATGAAAGACGAGCTGAAATTTGGGTGAACTGGGCACTTCACTTTCTTTCGCTACATATTTGTTTCAACGACTCATGTTGCTGGAGTCAGGGATCTGTGAGCGTGTAATTGGATAACAGCGAACACAAACTCGGCAGGACTAGTAAACGTTTCCCGGTGGGAAGACGAGCTAAAACATCCTGTCCGGACACTGACGTTCTTAGATGAACTGTCTGTGAAGTTGTCTGTAAATCAACACTGTGTAGACTGGCCATTGTAGAAATACACATTAAAATCCCCTTCTAAAAGCTTCATCCACTCACGTGAATGAGTTCGTCTTCAGAATAATATATCTGCAATGAAACAAGGTGCAACTCCGCCCCTTTCAGTTTTTGGTTTCTGGCCCAGGCTCTGTGCCGTCTCCCCCCATACGTTCTGCTATAATATAGTAGGACTGCTGGATCCCAGATTTTTTATTTACCCATCATACATGGATTTTATTGCACCATGATCAAAGTCATGTCAATATCTAATTCTTTAGACATTGCAACAAATTACCGTAATGCTTGTTATCGCAAGGGAGCTTACAACCAACAGTCAGACGTACCTGTTTTGGTAGCTGTAGTACGTGCCACCGGTGGGTATGGTGCACAGTTGCTTGCCGTAGCAGCAGAGGGTTTGAGGGGAGAACTCGTACTGTACAGAGAGAGACATACACATTAATTCATCGTTCGTACATTCGTTAATGCCTAGGCACCATGAATCCTGTATCGTTTACACTGATATCTTTTCACGGCAACCATCACTTCTGTTCAATGTTATTTGAAATACAAATTGTCTAAAGCCATCCAACCATGGCTCAATCCATTTCCTTGGATTTTCTGCACATACCAAATACATTTGTTCAATAGAGAAAAATCTAGGAAAATCTAATTTTGAACAAAAGTGATCCAGTGAAAACATTATACAACATATGCAGCAAGTTTCACAGCTTATGTTGGAACTGATCCCCGATATCAATGCCAGACCGTGCTGCAATATTCTATTTCAATTTCAGATTTGTTACACACACACACAAACACACACACACACACACACACACACACACACACACACACACAAAATATACTAGTAGTTTAATCATAATCCATTGAAATGTTGCTTTTCCAGCCTTTCTCTGAATCGTAGAATTAGGAATGCACAGATATGTGTACTTTATAACTTGTATACAAGCTAAAAAGTCCTCGTATCTGTCATTTGTGTGTGCCAATACACAAATGACAGCATTCGGTGCATGCTTACTTGGCATTGTGCAGTTACTTGTTATTTTGATCTCAACAGTCTTTCAAAACATCCCAGCCAATCTCTGCCTCACCTTGCGACCACAGCAGTACCCCAGGCCTTGCATGACGGGGTCGATGTCAGCCTCAAACACCTCGGCCAGCTTTGAGCAGTACTTGTAGACGCGTGACGTCTTGCGATTGTACAGCCAGGCGTTGTTGAACATGAGCCACACGTCATCCACGTACTGCCAGGGCTCCTGGTACTGGCCCGTGTCCAGCTTGCGCTTGATGGTCGACAGGTCAATGGGGTTCTTCACGATGTCAAAGTAGTCCTGCAGGAAGGGTAATGCTCAGGAGTCATTCTACTGGTTGTTTGTAGACCAGCTGAAGCTTTCATCAGACATTTATCATGCATTTAACTTGAGGAGCAGTTATATACCCCCCCACCCCACACACACACACACACGCACGCACGCACAATGTTCAGATAACAAAAACGTGAGTTTAAAAACGATAGTACAAAAATCAATATCTCTGTCAATACCAAATTGATGCTATTGCAAGTCCAAGGGTTGGGTATGTAAAGTCTGCCCATGTTACAGGTAAAATAGATGTTAGGTATGTTTAGTCTGGCGGGTAATAGGAGCCACTCAACTCCTGAGAACCTGACATCGGATTTCAACTGTTTTAAACTACAAATCTGGATTAAATAGAAGTTAGACTGTGCATTTAGGTATTCATATTGTTCCTGCCAGAAATGTAATAAATGGCAGGAATTGATTTACAGAAAACCGCCACATGCGGTTCTGATGAACCTAGAGCTTGTATTCAATGAATTGTTGTTTTACTCAGTTCAAACCAAGATACAAATCTGTTTTGTATGATCGCAGTTATGTAGCCGATGCGCTGCTTGACAAAGAGGTTGGTCAGTAGGCATCATAAAGAACTAAATGAGCAAATGACTCCTAAAGGGCTAGTATTTCAGATGCATCATGGGATTTTTTTGGTGCCGATATTCCGCCATATTGAGAGGACTCAAGAGGTAGTACCTAAAATCCTAAACCAACGTAAATATACCGTAACCTAGGCTAGTGAAAACTTGACGTGGCTCACATGACAAACGATAAGGCACTTTCAAACACTTCTTCCCATAATGACAAATAATTTCACGATGACAATGATAAACAATGACCAAACAAACATTACTACCAACATCATGACTAACATTCCAATGCTGCCAAAATGGCAGCAATGTCATTGCGATGTGACATTGCGATGTACAAGCCCGTATTAGTAAGTATTGTTTTATGTAATAAAAAAATAAAGCTATCAATAATAACAATACTTAATTTCATTTTTCATTTAAGAAAAATAATGCGTTTCATATTCACTAGGTTAATTGAATGCAGCATAATAACCTATGTTTGCTTGAAAGTGCGTATTCGGAATAGCTCTGCTGTTATCAGACTTGTTACAATTTGGGTGGTTAGGACATATGCTTTAAATCCAGACAAACTGTCACGCATGTTTTATTGTTGGCTTTCCAATGGATGGCAATCATTATGCTGCAATTGAAAGCAATGTCAGGCATGTTTTGGGAAAATGCTGATAAGAGTATGGTTTTTGGGCATTGGGGTACATTTTTCTTGTACCTATATACCAGACAACCCATACAACTTTAAGGAGTACAAGAACAGTTCATCAAAGGCAAGGCCTCACCAGAGACCTTTACACCATCATCATATATCTGGTACTCATATTTGGTCAAACACAGATTGCAAGGTAATTATAACAGTTAAGTTAATGAGAACTCATGAAAGCCTAAATTTAAGTCTACGAGGGAATCTCAACTCTTTCTGGATTCCTGATTCTCGCTACGAATCAGTTGTCTCCCTACTCCCGGTCACTGGGTGGGTATGAGAGGGTGTGTTGTGCTACCCACCGGGATGCCCAGCTGCATGGGGTCCACAGGCTGCCTGAAGGGAAGCGACTCCGGGTCCTGCCTGTAAAGAGACTCCAGGGTGGGCATCAGAGCCTGCCTTAGCTCCTCTGGTTTGAAGACTGCCGGAGGAGCAGAGGGATGGGGCGGGGGAGGGCGAGGGAAGTGGAGACAGACGGTGAAAGAGGGGGAAAAAGAAGGGGAAATAAAAGCACAATCAAGTACCACCTGCACCATAAAGAACAGCGGGAATGAAATGTGTACGAACGATTTGATCTGAACGTGTTCATGTGTAATCGGTGCGGACTGCACTCACTTTTCCTCCTGGACTGAGAGGGGGACGAGGAGGTTGTGCTGTTGGCTGCTCCTCGGTCCTCCTCGTCTTTGGGTTCAACCTTCATTTCCGGCTTCTTCTCCTCAACCTCCATTGGCTCTTGCTTCTCCACCGCCTTCTCCTTCTTGATCAACAGCGAACCAGAGTCGTCCTCCATCTAAAACAGGCAAGGGGGTTGACCGTTAGTATTGTCGGCGTCTTTAAAAAGACATTTGCTGGTGTAAACTCACTCCGCACAGTGTGCAAGGAAACCCATCTTCCCATTACAACTGTATGCATTTAGGTAGCCCATCTTCCCATTAAGTTATCATGTGAAAGCCAGTAATGCAAACAAGAAATATTGTTAAACAGTTATGTGTACACACCCAAATTCCTCGCCCACAGGCAAGCTTGCGTCTCAGTAACGTTGCTTTGCGGGGAGTATTTTTTTTAGGAGTGGGAAGCCCATAAGGGGTACGACATGACTCAGTTCTTTGTATGAACTCTTTTCCTGGAACTTGACTTGTAATGGCTTTTCATAGGGATTCATATGAAACAGATATTTCATAACACAAACAGTTTGACGAAGAGTTTCGAAAGTGTATCATGTGAAAATAATCTTAAACGTTGGATAAGCACATTTCTGAACAATAAACAAAGTTAAAAAAGCAGCATCAATAAATTGGACCAGTTGGACCATGAATGAATCGGCCAAATTCACCTCGGTTTTGGGCTCAATCTTGATCGAGACGGCCTCAAACTCCTGCTTGACATGGCGAATCTCTGCTTTGTTCTCCTGGACGGGCAGGTCGGCGACGGCGTGCTGAGAGTGCAGGTCAGCGCTGGCTGCCGAGGCCGGCGTGGGAACCCGGTTCTCCAGACTAGCCGCGCTTTGAGACAGCTTGGACCAGGGAAGAAGAGACAGAGCACCGGGGAAGAAAATAGATGGAAGAGTAGAGAATGTTTAGGGCTTGGGCAACAGCTCACAGGATCATGTACACTGACATGCAGGGGTGGGGCTAGACACGAGACACCGCTCGTTTGCAATTCATTTCTCCCCCAAAGTTGAGGAAAGCCATATAGCCATATTCCCAGTGTGATGTCTGCTACAAACAAGAGTGGAAAGCAAGGCAGGTTATAAGACAAAAACACTCAATGTGGCTGGGACATGGAAGTCAGACGAATGGGGGGGGGGGGGGGGGGGAGGGGGGCGGTGGACGATGGACGTCCAAAGCCGTCAGGGTGTTTTTGCCTAAACGTGATAGTTAAAATCAGACCTGGTGTATTTGTATTATCCTCTTTAAGGAGGCCTTAGGCTACACCGGCCATGTTGAGCCCACAGACTATTCAACAATTGAACCCAAAAAACAAAATGAGCCATGTGTATCCAGACCCACAGACCAACCACAGGCCCTACGGTGCTGGTGCTGGTGTATCCATCATACACTGGACCCGGCCTGGGGGGTCCGGGTCTCATCCCTCCTCCTGGTGTGGACCATGGATCAAGTTCAGAGACGCTCACTGCGAGACACAAAGTAGTGCGCCCCCTAGCGGAGCCAGGCGTGACGCAGTGGAGCCTCCAACAGACAGATACTAGGGGGGGGGGGGGGGTCCATCTTAGTCCATCTCAGTGTCTGATCTGCATCCTATATATGTATATATACATATTTAACGTAAGCATACAATATCAGTACCATGTGAACAACGTGCTACAAGCCATACACTGGGGACATGCTATTATAAGACTGTGTTGTCTTGACGATGGTTATCTCGTATTTGGGAGTAAATCGGTTGTGTTGTTGACACATTGAATCAGCATAACTCTGTGTAGGGGGGGGCTGCAACAATACGCCGTGTCCGTGAGCGTAACGCAAGACGATGCCTATTCTGCTTGGATCTGGGTCTGTGGGCCCGTGGGTGTGTGTGTGTGTGTGTGTGTGTGTGTGTGTGTGTGTGGTAATTGGGCCCTGCTGTGGGCCTATCTGAAACCGCTACCCCTGGGCTAGCGATACGGCCGAAGCCAGCAGATCCATGGAGTGAAATAACCACCGGGGGGGGGGCGCGCGGC
>JAOPJI010000101.1:14494715-14507282 GCA_027122695.1 Merluccius productus
AAAAAAAAAGCAGGGAGGGGGGGGGGGGGGGGGGGGGGGGGGGGGGGGGGGGGGGGGGGGGGGGGGGGGGGGGGCGTGGTTCAGAGAGGAGGGCATGCAGAGGGTCTCAGTCTCACCGGCGTGGTAGGGGGCAGAGGCAGGGGCTGCGCCTGGGCTGCAGCGGGGGGCTCCGCCTGGGTTTGGGGCTGGGCGGGGCGGGGCGGGGTGGCTCCCTGAGCCAGGGCTGGGCCAGGGAGGGTGGGGGTGGGGGTGGAGCTGCGGCTGGAAGACTGGGGGTGTGGCATGTTAGTGGCCACCCCAGCCAGGGAGGCGGAGGAGGTGGCAGCGGGCGGAGGTGTGGAGTGCAAGGGAGTTTGGGAGGAGACTAGCTGTGTGCCCAGCGAGGGGCCAAGTGCATTCATTGGGAGATTAGTGCCCGCCTGTGGCGGCTGCTGTTGTTGCTGCTGCTGGAGAGAAGGACAAACACGAACGCGCACACACACACACACACACACACACACACACACACACACACACACACAGAGCAGGCGAATAAACAGTCACACACACAAGAAGCAGACACACAGAGGTCAGAAGATCAGACCCCGAGGCAGACAAACATGTACAAACACAACACAAAAAGATTTGCGTTTAGAGGCAACACTTGGATTGGTTGGCATGAGATTAATTTCAGCAGGGAGTAGCTTGATTTGGTTAAAGGATGGGGTTGTTTAGTAGTAGCTGGTCTATCTACAGCAAATGACCCTCCTCCTCACAAAAGGAGCAAGCAGAATTACTGCTGCAAGGCATTTCTGCAACATACCAAAGATCCCGTCCTGCGCTGCATCATTTACCTGTGTGACAGCTGCCTGTGCCTGTGGTTGACCCATTCCTGACCCCACCGTGACATTCAGGGCTCCCGTGGTAGTGGAGCCCGGTGGGAACTGGTTCTGGGCCAGGAACTGTCCCTGGCCGGCAGTCTGGCCAACCATGCTACCGCCGCCATGGGCCGCCATCATGCCCTGGGCCTGGGGCATCCGGGACGGGGACAAGCCCATCTAAAAGCACACCGCAGGAGGACAGAGGTTAAAGAACTAGGAAATAATACATTTGTACTACATCCGCTACACTGAGAAGAGATTCGGCCCCACACTACACTAGTGATCTGAGTACAATTGATGCTGCTGCACAGTGAACGACAACAGAAACCAAAATAATTGTGCAATTACCAGCACTTTAAGTAGAGTACAATCAATTTTGTCACATTGTACAGCGCCTGCTTGTATGTGCGTCTTATGATAAAATCAGCTTCTACCCCCCCCCCCCACCCCCCCTCCTACAGTGGCCTAATTGGCTGCGTTATTGAGTGATAATTGTGTTGCTACCAACCGCTGGGACCGAGCTCATGTTGATCTGCTGTGGGTGGTTCATGGGGGACGCAGCACGCTGTCCCATGGGTGCCTGGGACATCTGCACATTGGGAAGAGCCATGGGGTTGAACTGGTTGATTCCTGCAAGGCAAAGTCAACCATGATGTTAAGCAATCATTACATAATAGTATGCTTAATACTTTGGCAGCAGTCACACAGAAACTAACCGGGTTGTACATTCACATAGTATGTTTACACAATTAGACAAGTATAATACCTTGGGGGACCTGCACGCGATTCATGATCTGATTTGGCACGTTGGGAATAGGCACAGGACCGTCTGGGGGTAATAAAGGACCACAGGAGACATAATCAGAGGACCGGTTAAAATGCCGAAACAAAGCCTTGAGCAACAAGAACATTGCTTTGTTGCGCAAAGCTTAGACTCCACCCTTTCAGCCAGTCAAACCAGGCTGCTTGGTGCACTGCGGTTGGATTTGGATTTCCAGATGAGTGGTAAAGTTAAACATCAAGCTCAAATCCCACCACAGACACTAGATTTTCATTATCATCACTCACAGAAACAGCATTTTTTTTTATGAGGTCCACATAACAAAATTACTAACTTCTCAAGCTAACCACGCTGCCTGCAAAAACAAAACGTCCCTTCCTTGTCGACCATGCATAAGGTAGGGGCAGTGTACTCACTCTGTGGCCTTGGGCCCAGGGCACTGGGCTGAGGGAGACTGGGCGGCTGTACCCCCTGTGCGTTCATGGGGGCCTGATTAATGATCTGCTTCTGTAGCCGCGAGCGTCTCTTCTCCTCCAGTTCCTTCTGGATTTTATAGATCTTCTCTGCCAAGAAGTGGTAATATTCGTCCTACAGGGAAGGGAGGGAGAAGATTGAAATATATCAAAACCGATGAAGATCTTAAGGGTCTTTTTTTTTTTTTATCACTGCTTCACTGCAGATTCTACAAGTGTGGGACGCCCTCTCAAAAGTGACACTGCCAAGGTCTGTCCTTTGTTTCCAAAGACCCACCCTGCTGTTAGCGGACTCATACATGTCCCCTTCCACCTTCCTGGCATAGGCCACCAGATTCTCCATTCGCCTGTCCTTCAGAGCTGCTGGGTCTGGAGTGGGGAATATGGCTTGTACTCTGTACCCCGGGGAACATGAGACAAGAGAGGAAGAGACAAATAAGAGACACAGCAGTGGTATTTACTGCAATGCAAGTGCACATATCCCAGGTTGACTTATTCAACAACTTCCTCATCCGCTGGCAGAGACTGGGTTGATCCAACAACTTCCCCATAAGAAACTTTCTTACAAGACAAGCATTTTTCTACCATGTTCAGTGTTTAAAAGGAGACAATTGGTATTCTATTTTGGTGGCTAAAGGGAAGTCATTTTTGTCAGACAATAAGAAATAATTTACACCAGAAATTGCTAGCTGCTCCGCTCATCAGTGGTGTGTGGGGTGGCCATGTATGGACCGGGTTATGACCATCTCCTCTGCAGGGGTCTGTACTTACAGCTTGTGGACCAGGTGATTGCGTAGGTCCTGTGTGACGTGTTCATGCCACGTTTTCCTGGTGCCGGTGGCGGAGAGGGGAGCTGCCGTGGGCAGGTTGCCTTTAGAGGCCACGGACGAGCCATCTGAGAGCAGCTGACTGGAGAGCCAACAGAGGATTGGTGGGAGAATAGGAAAAACAGACAGATATGCAGGTCATGACAAGTGCATTTTATTTCTATAGCCCGTAATCAGTTATACTCTAGAAGGGCTTCACAGGGCCACATTATACAACACCCTGTTAGCCTAAGCCCTGTGAAGGCCCCACAAATCCAAGGGAAGAAACCTTGAAAAGGACCCCTCCTTCCAGGGATAGTGAGTTGTATATATAGTGAAGTGCCTTTAAACTAATTTGATTGTACACCGTTAGATTCTTTCAGATGATTGCAAAATATTATGCAGAATAACGTTTTTGATTATTACAATGAACCAATGATGAGGGACTGACTTGTTAGTGTTGAATGTGTTGGGGAGGGAGGGGTCTGCGTGTAGGCTGGTCGGTTCGGACGTCGGCCCGCCAATCCCTGTACCTCCGAGGGCCATCTGGTTCCCTTTGATGAGACATAACATGATGTTGAATATCTGACATTATGAGGCTGTTAAAGGGGTGTTTATCTCACACTATAAAAATATTGTTAAATAAACCAAGTGAAACACAGAACAATAGTATGTTGAATTAATAAAAAGGGATAATGTGATACCATGGCGATAATCATTGGAAATGTGTGCAAAGATGTAAAAACCCTTTACCCATTGCATTGATGGGTCTCATCTGCTGCGGTAGTGTTTGCTGGGTCTGTGGTGCGTTTGTTGCTCCTGACGTCTGCCCGGGCCCTGGAGCCTGAGTTTGCCCTGGTGCCTGGCTGCTGTAGGGTAGCCCCAGGGCCGCATAGGCCCTCTGCATGGAGCTGGGGTCTATGGGGGTTGAGGTGTTGATGGTGGGGGTGCTGGGCTGGCCAGCACCCACTGACGACATGGGATTGGGAAGGCCTGTGTTGGGAGAGCTCAGCATCGCTGTAGAGGGAAAAGGTGTGGTTCAATGTATTTGAATACAACTGGGGTTACTTGTATTGCTTAGAAAGAACACATTTGTAATCTATTGCACTGAATTCAACTTGATCAAGGCATTGGTAAAGTTTTGATCATGTTTGATACACATTGATGCAGACTGTAAAGAGATAACACACACAGACAAAACGTATACTGCCATTGGTTAGACTCAGGAAAGAGACGTGTGTGCATGAATCCATGGCTAAATGCTTTGAACGCCAGAGAACTGAATAAATGCATAAATCCCTTTGGGGGACAGATCATTTACATGTTTTCCTGGGTCCGGGTCTTGGACAGAGAATTGGAGGAGACAGAGCAAAGGAAACTTGTGTTGGGAAAAGCACAAGCCGTAGCATTGTACCATGCAAACAAAATAAAGGCACAAGAGGCTGGAACACAGCACTGAGTGCCAAAAGACGGAGCAGAACATCAAGATGTAGAAAAAGAATGCCATGGTGCGAAAACAACTATACATATTATATTACTTAATTATTATATTACTAATTACATACTTGTTTTGAAGTTCAGGAGGCTGTACTCACGCTGCTGGGTGCGTTTGTCACTGGCGTTCTTCAGAGGCAGACACACAGGACAGTCGTGCCGTGTACAGTTCTTCCAGTGAGAGATGATCTGTCTGGACGATGCACAGTGAGCCACTAGAGGACCAGGCAGAGACAGAGACAGAGAGAAAGAGAGAGAGTCAGAGAGTGAGTGAGCGAGCGAGCGAGCAAGAGGGTGGTAACAGTTCAGATTTGCAGGTTGCCAGCATTCATCCAGTTCTCACTCACTCACTCTCACATCGATTTGAATGTATGCCTGGACTGACCAGCACTGGTTTATGCACAAATTACACCATCTACAGAAACAACTCTTCCATCCTCTTTATTAATGCTAGAGGCAAATAATAAGAACTACATTTGCACCAAAAGAATTTGAGGCTACGGTCGGTTGAACATCTCCCATGCGAGAAAAGGAATGTCCGGGTGTATGATACAATCGCT
Source organism: Merluccius productus (assembly GCA_027122695.1). Lineage (NCBI taxonomy): Eukaryota > Metazoa > Chordata > Actinopteri > Gadiformes > Merlucciidae > Merluccius > Merluccius productus. Next base: position 14,499,690 of record JAOPJI010000101.1, read on the forward strand.
TGTTCTGCCTTGGCGCTGTGGCTCACACAAAACAGTCTAGCAGCTAAACTGATGAGCGATAGCAGCATGGACATACGAGAGCCAGGGCCTGAAGCACACTGCCCAGCATCGCTACGAGCTGCTGCTGCATCAGCAGAAGGACAACGACTATGAGGGCTTCCAGCTTTAGGGACAATGCACAAATGCATACGATTATACCGTTTACGCTTTCACAATATGACAACAGTTTTGGCAGCTCCTCAAATTAGACAGAGCTACAGGCCTTTTGGCGGTTTAGCTTCACGAAACAATCGGCTCAGATTTTGGCCCTTAAGCCAGACTAAACAATAGCAACAATGTAGAAAGGCTCCCTCAGGTGAATTGTTAACCAAGCTCATGTTTTTTTTTGCTCTGGCAGATAAGTCTGGCCCCCCTCCCGTTCAGACAAATTTCCAGCTGACCTGGCCCAGGTCGGGCGAATCACAACTGTATCTAATATGGGGCGGGTTTGATACGACGACTGTACAGAGGAGCGCTGTTGAGGCATTTTCGTAAACAACCAAGATGGCTGCTGCTGATGTGGAACGGTCTGTTGAATCTGCTAATGCGACAGTATTAAACTGGCCAGTGTATTTTCATTAAACGAAGAACAAACTGCACTTGAAGCTTTGATTGATAAGAAAGAGGTGTTTGCTGCACTTTTACGTCACATTTTTCATTGCTCTGACTGGTTGTAGGTCTATCCAATTGTGTCCAAAGGCATTTTGGTCTGCGCTAGTTGACGCCCCTTAGAAAATCGAAAATAAGAGGGGGGGGGGGGGGGATGAAGGTTCCAGACTAATACGCATTTGTGAATTGGTCTGGAGATGTCAGGCTACCAATTTCCTAGTGAGATCAGTGAGGGCATTAACAATATAACCATGAGCTGTCTCTCTCTTTGGTTATTTGGGAAAAACTGTGGTAATGAGAGCCAGGTTAACAGGAAATGAGCTGGCCTGTTTGTGAGCATGAACACGGCCACATTAATTTAAACCTTGGTTTCCAATAGTTTTGGCTTGAAACCATGTTGAGGGTGCCAGAGCAAAGCAGCAGACGAAGCCAAATGTAAATGAGACTAGCTTCAGGGGGAGTTTGTTTAGCGCAATGCTGGTAGTGACACAGAAGGGTTAGATTTAGGCACCAGATGGGTTATGAGACGTAAAATATCAACTTTTCTGGCCTTGTGCGTGCAGGATTGGAAAATTAAATGGATGGAAATGAGTGATGAATTAATTAATTATAAAAATGGGCTGTTATGGAGTCTGGACATCCTCAATGTCCAGACTCTGTGCAATGTCACATATTATTCACACAATGGATTGTGTAAGAATTGAAAAATTGTGGGGAACTGGTATACTACAACTGGTCATAACGTTTTAAAAAAGTGAGAGAGAAGGGTGGGTGAGGGAGCCCGGTGGGTGAGGCAGCTGGGTGGGTATCATTTCAATTATATCGATTTCATTATGCTTATCAAATCCGGTTGTAATTGAATAATCCAGCATTTTTTGGAGACAAATATTTCAATTACAAAAATGTGCCTACCTTCCTACCTACCTATTCTTAGCACATTTAGACTATAATCAGTAAACTCAACTGTGACCGGTTTATTTTTCCCTTAATTTCTAAAAAAATTATATTACTCTTTCTTATAAGGAATGATCAATAAAAACAATTACAAACGAAAACTATCTTTCCATAAATAATGGAAAATATAACAAAACAAAGTATTAGAATATCACAAAATATTTAACACAGTTGTGCAGTCTGTCTGGGCAGCGGTTGATGTTGATGACCGTGTCCAAGAGCGGGTTATGCTTCTCAGACACTTGTAGTATAATTTCATTTATTTATTTTATTTATTTAAAAAGGGGTGTACCGTGTACAGTTTATCCGGTACACTGTACCAGATTATAGCTTTAAGCTTATTCGCATTTGTAGTCCTTTGGCAGGTCAAAACAAAGAAAGCACAATTAAAAAAAACATACAAGACGCAATACCAAGCAAGCTGTTGACCAAGCGGCATATACAATACCGCTCATACACAACAACGGTACTAGCTTTAAAAGGCCTGTGAAACAGAAGTCAGAGTGCTATTTGATGCGATATTTACATATTTCCGGTAAAACACAAAGCTAGGCAGGGACTTGTCTTGATTATTGATTGGCATTAACAGTAGCCAATAGCGCTGAATGTGCCGCCAGATTGTCAGTAGCTAGCAGCTCAACATGGAAAGCCATGACAACAGCCTGCTCTCTGTTGTGGCGAACTTCTAACCACCACCTTCGCCTGCGGATTTTGCTGATGTATACTTGGACGAATCGTACAGAGATGAAAATGAGGGAGAAGTCGAGCATGATGAAGTCATTGGAGTGAAGCCATAGATGTTCGAGCAGCCTGGCAGTTATGCTGGTGAAGGAAAGATGCGAGGAGAGAGGCTCATCCCCACAGATGTAGGCTCATCCCCACGATGGAGCTGATGCATTTTCAATGGACCCAAAATAAGTAAACGCCCCATGCAGGATGAGTCATCAAACATTTGAAACTGTTTCACGGTTATGAATAAATACAGGGAAATGTTATGAAAAAATACTCAATACTGAATTTTTGTTTATATTTTTGGAGATAAATGAACAATTAACACAGGATTTAACCATGGGAACAACACATCCTTCCTAGAAATCTCAGTGTTCAAATTCAAGTTGAAACCAGTGGTTCACTCACAGTCATTAGCTGTATTTGGGGCGTTATTGTGGCTGGAAGATTGCAACACATCAAACACGGTGCAAGAAAAATGCTTCGTCATATTGGAGGTGCTTCCTCCCTTGCACAAAATAGCCTTACTGCAGGTGTTGCATTTTGCTGCATTGTTATCTTTGATAGTGAAGCTAAGCCGAACATTTGATCGTTTGCTGCCGTCAGCCATGGTCCAGGATGTGAACAGAACTGTCTCTTCTCACATGACATACTGCGTAAGAAATGACGTGAAGTTAGATCCGTAAGCAGGTCCTGGCAGGTAAGTGCAACCTTTATGGACTGTAAAATGCTCACTGCAGTTCACTTGGGAGCGCAGTTGAAATATGCAAAAGTTAGGAACCGAGAAGCAGAATTGAAATGCATGCATTTGATCAAATCCACAGTTTTTTGGAAATTTGGAAATGTTCTTGACACCCAACCCTATGAGGGAGTAGGGTGGGTATGGGAGCAGGGTGGGTAAGGATGAGAAAGGCTGTATGAGGCTGAGAGACTCACCCTGGCAGGACTTGCCGGCCTGGCAGTGGGTCATGTGGTTGAGGACGTTCTTCATGGTGCGGCAGTGAGGGAGGGAACAGGCCCTCACCTCCCCGTTGGCCTGCTCTCGTCGCTGGCACTTGTGTGCATGGAGCAGCAGGACCAGCTGCTGCTGGATCAGCTTGCGCTTCTCCGGGTCAGCTGTGGGGACGGCCGTCGGCACGGGCACACCGCTGGTTCCCCCTCCCAGGGGCAACATGGCTGCCTGCTGCTGGAGCTGGTGAAGGAGGGGGGGGCAGAAGGTACATGATAAGCCAGCACCTAGAAATGTCTTCAGTTTCTTTTTTTAACGTAAAGCTGTTCATCTGTTTATCAATGTCTCAAAATCTCTGCTTTGCCAAATAAAAACTGTGCCATTTGGGCAGTCTGAAAGATGTTCTGTGCAATTCTGACCATCTATTATGCCTACAATTAATTCAAAAAGGTAGATAGCCATTTGGGCCAGGGTAGTGTGAAAGAGGGAAGAGTAAAAGCCTTTTATTGCTCCCAATATCATCCCCCAAAAGCAAAACGCATAACTGCCATAAAACGCACCAAGAGCAAGAGCCCTGCCAGCGATGGTAATGTGTTTTTACTGGTACAGATAAAATATATTTGTGTGTGCAGTATTTAGATTTTTCTTTCAATAAAACGTACATACAAATATATGCCATCATGCTTGTGTGGTGAGAATCATGTTAGTTTCAGTCTATTCCTCCCTACAGTTTACTTTTCAACTCTAGCTGACTCAAAGTAGTTGCTTACATTAAGCTTAGCTTTTGGATCAATTTCCCTACAGTCCCTGACCAACACTAAAACAAAATAGAGCAGTAGGAGGGAAAATGTATTTGGCAGCACTCCATTTATGTTGCTTCTAATGATGTAAAAACTGTGATGGGTATTCAATCTTTTAAGGCTTTTCATTAAAATGTGCTGTGAACTAAGAAAGGAAAATCATCTTGGCCCCATTCATTTTGACAATTCATTTTCTGCCAATACTAATTCAGTGTGGATATGTTGTATTCCAAAAGCAGCTCCATGTTGATTACAGAAGATAAATTATAATAGGTCACACCAAAGTAGACAAAGACTTTGTTTGCTTCAGTACATAGAGGAAAGTGTTATGCATTTATGCATTTTGTGTGTATGTGTTGTAACGTTGTGTTGCGCTGACAATAACTAACCATGTTTGGCACACTGGTGACGCCAGCTCCTTTTAGCTCATTGGGAAAGGGAGGCAGACTGTTGGTGAGGGCCACCTTGTTCTGGAGTTGCTGTCCGGCCACTGCAGCAGCAGCCTGCCCATAGCCCTGAGCTGTGAATGGACTGCCATTACTGCCCATGCCCATCTGGACACACAAGTAGAAGAAGAGAGAGAAATCGATCAGTATAGGTTAGATTAATCCTGAGCGAAGATGGACAAAAGGAACCTCAACATGAATGTACATTTGGTTTGATTGCTTTACGTAGATTGCTTTACGTACGTTTGTTTCCGAATCAATGTTATAACGTAGTATGATCTTTTGAGTCTTTTGAGACAGCAAACCGTATCATCTACATCAGAATAGTTTGAATGGTGTAGCTCAGGGGTGCTCAATCTTTGTAAAGCCAAGGACCTTAGAATGGATACATATTTACAAGGACCACCTACCATTGTTATAGTTTGCAACCTGAACCCAACCCATTGAACATGACCCGGAAAAAATATATTGTCCTTGTATTATTTGCCAGGACATGTATTAATAACATGCATTAGAAATCTTGTGCTCCCCCTAATTGCTCAATGAACTTCCAATGTATGTCCCCCTTGAAAATAATTGACACTGTGAGTAATGATGTCAAAAGGTACACTTGTTTCATTTTTACATTTTTATATTGATATTGATATATTTTAAATTATGTAGGAGTTTTATTAATTATTTTGCGGACCCCTTGGCCATAAACCCCTGGGGGTCCCCGGACCCCACTATGAGAACCACTGGTGTAGCTAATTGAAGCCCTGTGTGATTGCCCATTATTCTGTCCACTAACGGCAACTCAGCTTTGTTGAATTCCCTACAACAGTCTCCCTCCCTCCCTCCCTCCCTCCCTCCCTCACACACACCCACAAAACTGACTTTGTCTATGAAAACTACAGCTGACAGAGTTAGCCGACCAAAGTCTTTTCAAATTAATTTGGTTTTCCTAAGAGGTTTTGGGAAAATAATAAGAACATGAAAAACAAAAATCCCGGGGATTTAATGTTCCGCATTAAAGTATCATAACATGTTGGAATAGACTAATATGTCTATAAATCTCGATGCAATTTTCACACGTTGCTGACGGGTAGTAATGAAAAACAAAATGCTGCACTCCGTGGAGCTTCAACTGACACAGCGTATGTGTGGGAATTTCCTGCATTACAAATGCTGCGGGGAATGAATATAATTCTGTGCATTAACCAAAATCCTGCACTGAGGCCGATTCAGGCCTTGCGTATTACGCGGTACGTTTTTATTCTTTGGTTTGTATGGAGGAAGTTGTTTTTTTAAGTTACAAGTCTTGAAATACTGCCAAATGTGGCTTTCATTCCCCAGTTCCCTCAACAGAGTATAAACAAATACTGAAATATAAATATCATTATCAATCACCCATGTTTTGACTCTTGGAGAAGAAACTTTTCTTCTCACCAACATTTGAAACAACAGCACAACGAGACATGTCCCTAGTGACTACTAACAGATGACAGTTCACCTAACCTCTTGGCATGTGGAAAAAACTCATAAAAGATCAAAGGCAAAATTAACTATTTAAAATTAACTCACTAATTTTAATACAAACATGCAAACAGCCACTTGAATGAAAATCAGAATCACTGCGCTTCCAACACACTAGGTCAACACAGGTAGTCGGCGGGAATCCAATGGCCCATTAAAGCATTCTCTACAACGCTGACCTGGTCCCGCTCTCGCTTTCTGATCCCTCAAGCTACTGGCAGAAAAGAGCAGACTTGGCCTTGTCAGACCAAACAAGCAGCCTCCCACTCCGCAGGCTGTTGACTCCATTCCAACACAGATAACAAAAAGCCCCAGCTGAGACAGACACAAGTTGGCAGCCTTTGAGCACAGCCACAGTGCATGCACACCTATTGCCGAGACGCCAGTCGTCATTCAGTCCCGTGCTCTCTGATACCCCTCCAAGCCGAGCGAGGCGGCAGTGTTCGCAGTGATCGTCTCATCACTCTACTGCCAGACCAGACAAGAGGGGGGAGAGAGGGGGCCAAATACATTCGGCTAAATTATTGAGCCTTTTCTCTCAGTCGGCAAGCCTCATTCATTCTCTGATAAAGACCTTTACAATCCCTAGCTTCCACAGAGCATCAGACGGGGCAAGGAGCCTGCAAGCAAGCCACACAAAGATTGGGAGGGGAGAATGGAAAGCTTCTTTTTTTCTTTCACCCTCTTACTCACAAGAATCAAAGAAGCAGGACCCACACAAACACACTCACTTTGTCAGACATGCACGTGCGTGGGGAAAGATTTACAACCTAGACTCAAAAGCTCAATGGCTTGAGACTCGCGCCCCATAACAAAGCTGTTCATCCTGTGGTTTTCAGTGACATAATAATTACATGGGGGCTGGTTTAGCATTACCACACGCCCAAACAGATAGACTTCCCTTTTCAGACACTTCATTGTGGCGTCTCTCGCAGAGGAGTTTGTCTATCAGTGTGTGGTGGTGAAAGTCTCTCTCTCTCCCTCTCTTTCTCTCACACTCACACACAAAGTAATTTAGTCATTGATATGCTGTGAAACCAAAGTGATGGCAGGCTTGAGTAAAGGAATCCTTCCTGGTTATTAGGGCTGGGTAAAAAAATTAATAATTTGATTTATCGATGCGTTGCGATATTTATTTTCCAATTCAATATCAATTTTGAAAATTGATATCAATAGTTGTAACCATGTTGTTTTACAAGTAGAATAAGAGTAGATTTAATTTTTGCTTGTTATCAAGTTCCCTACCCCAGCGTCATTTGGTATTGTGGCCCCACTTGACCAAACAGTGTGTGTTCATGAACAATGGCGGGTACCATAAAGCATTTGCTCTATACGCTGATACGCATCATTCACATGTATTTTAAATGTTTAATCAGTCAAAGACTTCTACATTTTCTTTAACGATGGGGATTTTGTCATGAACAGATGTGAATACCGTGCGTAATCAGACAAAATGGAGTTCCATAGATGTAGTATCTCGCACACACACACACACACACACACACACACACACACACACACACACACACACACACACACACACACACACACA
>JAOPJI010000101.1:14582968-14595139 GCA_027122695.1 Merluccius productus
CACACACACACACACACACACACACACACACACACACACACACACACACACACACACACACACACACGCACATACACTATGGTATGGAACGCTTACGTGCCAGGTAGGTGCTACAGATTTTTGCATTTTGTTTCCTCCTTTCTCTTTCTGTGTGTGTGTTCATATTGGATGAACGGATGAGGGCCATTCGTCAGAAAGAGAGATAGAAAGAGGTAGAGAGAGAGAGAGAGAGAGAGAGAGAGAGAGAGAGAGAGAGAGAGAGAGAGAGAGACATTCAATGATGAAATCGAGCAACAGAATAAGAAAATAACAAGGCAGAGAACAGCGGGAAAGAGACAGAAAGAGGCGAGAGAGAGACCAGACAGATTCATGAGATGTGAAATAAATAGACGTTTTATAGTGGCCATGAAATAGTAGTGAACAACAGAGTCGTCCCCGGACCAACACGGATCAGCAGGCTCTTTGAAGACCGCGCGACACACAAACATTGACATGCCATCCTCCCCACTGCCTCGGTCTGCCATCCGCTATGTGTTTAGATGATATGTTTGCATTTTGCCACTAACCTTCACCCATGTTGCAATTTGTGGTATCGTACGGCACCGTCCATCGTTGGTGAGAACCGGTGAATCCAGTTGGAAAAAAATCACGCACTCAGCAGCTCACAATGCGACACCTTTGTTCGTAACGTTTCGGCACAAGACCTTTGTCAGCCCGATCGCCGACCACATGTGTTGGCGCTATGGGCGACAAGCTGTGGCCTGTTGCTATATAGCATGACTGTAAAGCCATCCCAAAATATCATTAGCAAATTAGAGAACCACTTACAGACTTTTTTTTAAAACTAATTGCTGATTGGACGCATTTGAATATTGCAATGTGCAGCATCAGGGACGGGGTGCCACCAAATACTACATTCATGTATACAGTATGTACACACAACGGGTGAAAGGCTTTATATTATACAAGCCCAGAGTCTGGCAGCGGAGCAGCACATCCACGTCCCCTCCTGAAGAGCGTAGCTAGCGCCAGACACCGCGCAGGCGCTAGCTAGCGGTGGCTATTGCAGACATGGCCTGCAGAATTGCATCACTAAACCACTGCCAAAGGATGAGATGATAGTTGGTGGTGCTCCGTGTGTGTGTGTGTGTGTGTGTTTTTGTTCATTTCACACAATGTCATGGAAAAACACACACCTAAAACACAAAGGCACACTTTTGCACACCAATTGTCTATACTGTTGAATGCTTTTTTGTTTGTTTGTTCTTTCTTGTCATAACGCACACTACTGACTCATACCATTTACATATCATTTGCATTTCAAGAAGTATTTTATCCATAAACAGAAAAACTTAGAGACAGCGTCATATGAACTTATCCACCACCCACCCGCCCGCCGCCCCCTTACGTGCCTGTCTCCCACACTTTTGCTCTCGTTCTCCACCCTTCCCTAGCCCCCCACCCCTCCCTCCCCCTTTGTTTGACTGGGCTTCATTCTTTCTCCCCAATCGCCAGCCAATTCGGCCCCTTTCCTCTCTCGCTTTCTTTTCCACTACGATGACTGGTCCAATATTTCCCAATGAGAAACATACTTTGGCTGGTATGTGGTTTCGGGGCCTGACAACAGTATTTAGTCCATTCTCTCCCTCCACGTCTCCCCAGAGTGCCTTTGAGCCTGTGTATTCTGGCTGCTGTCCACGGGTAGCTAGCTAGGTATGAGGCAACCCCCCCACCACCGCCACCACCCGCCCCTACACACCCACACACATTTTTTTATTTTTTTTTTCCCTTCCCCACATCCCTTTGCGCAAAAAAAAAAAAAAAGTAAAAAAAACCCCTCTTACTAATAATCTCCACCCTCTCTTTTCTTTATTTTCGATATGGCGCATAGGAACTGTGGATTATTCACTGGTTTGATCATCACCCGGCAGATGCTGTCTGCATAATGACTGCTGGGCCACAACACGCATGCTGTCACTGGGGGTCGTAGCAGTGGCTTTGCATACGACCATATAAGGAAATGGCCAATAACCAAACACTTTGGGGTCGCTCAGAAGGGTTGCTTCTTTAAATCTCGCCGCGCAACGCGCATCATGCAGACGAAACGCTCGCTAGCCAACAACGTGTTGAACCCAAGCACATTCTTTGCCCTTTGGTATTACACATTTGTCTTTCTTAAGCACTGCTGTGTAATGTTTCTCAGATGCAAATTTGGCAATTTGTATTTTTTTTCATTGTTACCCATTGGAGGAATTACATAGAATGAGAAGTGTACAGAGGGCACGGCTTTCATTCACTGTTTAGCAATGCTTTGATTATGATGTGTATATATTATACAGGTTAAGAAGGTTTGATTGTGATGTGTATATATAATACCGGTTAAGGTTTAATTGTGGTGTGTATATATTATACAGGTTTAGAAGGTTTTATTCTGGTGTATTATACAGGTTAAGGTTTGGTTGTGATGTGTATGTATTATACAGGTTAAGAAGGTTTGATTGTGGTGTGTATATATTGTACAGATTAAGAAGGTTACGCCCATGGAAACGGGAGTTCAAAAGTAGTGCAAGAGAGTGGGAGATCGAGGTACCAAGTCCTAGTGGAGAGGTAGAGGAAGAGAGAGAGCTGCAAAAAAAGAATGAGAGATGGATGAAGTTAAAGAAAGTATGGCAGAGGGAAGGGCAAAGAGGCCTCTTTGGGGTGTCGTGGAAACGAAGGTTTCCTGTCTGGGGAGGAAATAACTTTTCATCTGCAGGGTGTGTGTGTGTGTCTGTGTGTGTGTGCGTGTGTGTGCGTGCGTGCTGCGCGTGTGTGTGTGTTTGCATATGCATATATATTTGTGTGTGAAATATGTGCATTCCACAGAGGTAATTGGGGTCATTATGTGTATGTAGATTACTAGGAATTGCGAATGTCCAGTGTCTTAATTGAATCATGGATGTGAGAAAGTGTGTGTTACGTGTGTGAAAATCAAAAAAAAAAAGAAGTATGCTTGCATCTGTGTGTACATTAAATATGTTTGTGTCCGTGTGGACATTAAGCATTCTTGTTTATACATTACTTTGTGAAAAAAAGAGGAGATGTATGTATTTATTATGTGCAAATAAATATTAGCAACAGTGTATGAGCACAATGTGTGTGTGTGTGTGTGTGTGTGTTTATAGAGTATATGGTGTGTGTGTGTGTGTGTGTGTGTGTGTGTGTGTGTGTATGTATGCACATAAAGTGCTAGTAAGTGTGTGTTTTGTTAGGCAGTAGGGGATCCATAAGAGGCTCTGGGCAGGCTGCCCAAACAGAGGTCATTGAGGGAAAAGGGAAGGGAGGAGGGCCTCACGTGTGGAGTAGAAGTTGTGTGCATGTTTTTTTTTGCATGCATGCATGCATGCATGCAATCCTAGATACATATGGTCCCTGGATGTGCGTGCCCCCACAATAGGCCGACTGGCAGTGCGTGCGTGTGAGATGTTAAGTGAGGTTGCTCTGGAATGTCAGACCAGCGTGGCGACTAGGAGCACCAGCAGAGGGACTTAAACACTTACTTCATTGTGGCTAAGCCTCTGCTTTGTGTTATGTCAAAGATCCTACTAGTGATTGTGGTGATTGAGTTTGTGGTGTTTCTGGCTTGAGAAGGTTAAAAGGGGTTTTGGGACCTGGGAGTGTTACAAGTCACATTCTCAGACATGGCAACCGGACGCAGCTCCGGGGCTTTGCCTCCAGAAGAGCAAAGTAATTTTGATGTGCTCTTCGGCAAGGCAGTGCATGCCCCATTGGTGCTTTGTAACCGCTCATTATCCATAAACGAATGTATGCTATGCCAGGGTTTTACGCAGGGCAATGTCTCTGTGCCAGACCTCAGTTTGCATGCACAAAAGTACAAAAATGTACCCGAATGTTGGAGTTTCCACTCCAACGTTTCCATCAGGAGTTTTTCTAACAGCCAATCGAATGACTGCCTCAGGATTTCCGAGGCACTGTTCCCGGAAATTGTTTCCGCTTTGCGCTAGGTTAAGAGCTATCCTCTAGACATATCGAGTTCAACATCTCAGTTGAACCCCTTCACTCCTTGAGACAGTGTTTCGAAAATGTTTGGTTTGGGAAGTGGGAAAGTGATCTCCTTCAACCGACCATCGCTGAGCTAAGGGAGTAGAGTATAAAGGCATTTTGCTCAATGCAAACAACAGAAGAATCCACATGCAAATGATCCTCAGCCATCCAGCAGAGAAAGAGGTCATGTTGGGTCTTCAGGGGAGGGAACATGGACGTCTACAGAAGGGTTCTCACCTACAACCTTGTAGTACTTTGCAGGTACCAGGACTCAGAGGGGACTCGTGTCAGACAATCGTGGTACAGCATTATGCTGTTTCACGCAAAGCCATGGAGCCATAGAAGTTTTTTTTATTTTCAACATTATAAATAACAGATCCAACAATGTTATACTATCGATAGCTCGACACTCACATACACAAAACCTGTGCGTTTATTTCTTATCTTATTTTGAAGAAGCCTGAAAGCGGGAATGGCGGTGAGGGGGGGGGGGGTGGAACGATAGCAGCCAAAGTCATGTATGAATCAATACAAAATTGGTCCTAATAAATAACAGATCCATTCACGCAGGAAGCCAAACTGAAATCCGTTCCTCTTTTTCACCCTGTCAACCCCCCCCCCCCCCCACCCACCTCTCTCTAGTTGGGCGAGAGCCACGGGGAGCCATGTTGTCGTTAGACGAGCCCCTGGACTTGAAGCTTCCTTCAGGAAGGACCAATGGACACCTTAAAGCCGGGAAGAGGAGCTGCTCTGCATCCATCTGTGCTCCCCTCAGTGCTGCACGCCAGCGTCTCTTACGCACCACCTTCCCCTCTCCACCTTCCTCTCCAGGTAAAACACCTGCTCTGTTCAGCTCTGTGCGTCAACCAGCATCCTGTCCTGACATACCATATACTATAGCATATCATACTGTATCATCTCATATCACATTGTTCAATAGTTCAAGCTCAAGTATTTTATCGTCCGATACACAGAACGGCACAGAGTCAGACTGGGCACTGAATGACAAGTCACTGGCAACTACCTATTTAGGGCATAATATACTAGAAAGATAAAATATGCTAGACAACATTACAGATAAAATATATATAAAAGATAAATATGCTAGAAAGCAATAAGTATATTACTGGGTAATAGTATAACTGCCAAAATAAACTAAATCCAGTTATATACAAAATATAACCAAAAATGTTGCTGATGCTGACTAATCCTATCCTGTCCCTATACCATATAATATAATGTATTGTCCTGTCCAGTCACATCATAACCTATTCAAACTTCCTTCCCTAGTTATAATTGTAGGTCAGCATATTGTCACTTTATGCACAGTATCTGCATTTACAATGCACGTTCTGTCCACTCAATACCTCTTCACTTTTGAAGTGCATTAGCGCCCCTCAGTGGCACTAATGTAAAACAACAGGAGTCATTAACTTCGCCCTTGCGCTTGGCAAGATCTCAAGGTTATATTTCTCTGAGAAGTAGGCCTTCATTGTGTGTGTGAAAACGAGTTATTGTTCACAACGGTTAACTATTATTATTATTATTATTATTATTATTATTATTATTATTATTATTATTATTATTATTATTATTATTTTTTTCTAACAATTAATAATAAATAATAATAATAATAATAATAATAATAATAATAATAATAATAATAATAATTTCGGTTTGTTCCCTTTTTTTTGCTAGTGTAACAATTTGTTACACTAGCAAAAAAAAAAAGGGAACAAACCGAAAAACATAACCTCCCACAAGTAAGACAACTTAAGGTGAACTGAGGAATAAACGTGTTACAGATCTTACCCTAGGATCTATAGGTATAAATGTTACACTAGACTGCATCTTTATATTGTATGTAATAATAAATATATTTGTTTTCTTAATCTAGCGAGACTGATATTATTTTCTCTTAGATACAGGTCAGGTAGGCTCCTTTAGGAGATGATATGCCTTCTGTGACATTGATAAAAACTGTAAAGACAGGCTTTGTTTCCCTAATCATCTCTACTATAGTGTTGACTGTCTACTCATCATCTACTGTCTATACTACAATGTCCAGTTTTTTGTATTTTATTTCAGCCCATCTACTCACTGGTTCTCTTCTGTCTCCTCACCACCAGACTCCCACTGCCCATCCCAGGAGCGACCCGGGTCCTGCTGTACTCCTCCAGCCATGGACCTCAGCCTGTCCCCCTCCACCCGCCACCACGCCTCCTCCCCCTCCTCCTTCTCTCCCTGCCCTCCCTCCCCCACCTCACCCCTGGGCTCCCCTCTCGGCAGCGGCAGCCCTCTGCCTTACCACTTCTCCCGGGTGAGTCCCACATGTCCTACAATGCAATAGTAAATACTAAATATTAATGTGTTGTCACTATATCTCTTTTTCTCTTCTTGCTGATGTTGGATGGACACTTAAATAAACAGAGTAACGTATGACACAGAATATGAAACCATGAAACAGAATATGAACAAATTAAACAGAATGTGAACACATGATATGAACAAGTGAAACACAATATAAACAAATTCAACACAATATGAGCCAAAAAATGAGCACACAGACCAACTACAACTGTTGTGTTTAGGGGATATCATTGTTTATTTGATATGGGAAGAAAGGTAAGTTAAGAAGTTATTAAGAGGGTATTAAGAGTCTATTTTATTTGTATAGCCCCTAATTACCATTACAGTCTGAAAGGGCTTCACAGGCCTACATGATACAACACCACATAACCCTAAGCCTTGTAATAGGCAAGGAAACACTCCTTCCAGGGATGGCAAGGAGAGCAATGGGTGCCATAATGGGCAGACATAATTGTTATGTATGTGTCTTAATACATACCCACCAGTAGGTGGCGTTCTGACATAAACAGTTCCTATGTGTACCTCCTGAGAATACGTTGAAAGAATAAACAAAGAAGTGATCTTCTAGCCGAGCAACTGTGTCCGCCTATCACTGGTATAAAGTATCAAGTGTAATACAGAGTATGGTCATTAAGGAGAACCAGGCAAGAGACAACAATAATGGTATCATAACAGTCCTCCTCTCCACTGTGTTGTCTCACCAGGAGCCATCTAATCAGCAGTACATAGAGGGCAGAGATTCTCCTCATGGCTATCCGTTCTACCTGCCAATCAAAAGCCAAGCGGGCGGGTATAACTTCCCTTCCTCCATGTTTATTGGTCAGACCAGGGAAAGCCCAGATCTCTCATCATTGGACGAACAGTTGGCCTGCCGCTGGATGAAAGTAAGACCAATCTGATACGTTTTGATTTCACTGATATGCATATACACATGGCAACATAATGTCACCCTGAGTAAATGTGAAATGTGCGATTTCTTAATGTATTATTAATTAATTATTATTAATTATTATTATTATTAATTATTATTTTCCTTCTCTGTGTTTTTAATGTAGTTGAAAATGAGTTTCACTGCGTTTAGATACCTGTTCCACAGGTCTGTGAATGTTTCTGGTATCTCGCCTTTTCCCCGCTCATTCCAGGTCTCTTTTTTGCCCTACAGTGCCACCTTCTGTTTGACACGCTTCAGGAATTGGTGGACCACATCAATGACCACCACGTTAAGCCTGAAAAGGATTCCGGGTACTGCTGTCAGTGGGAGGGTTGTGCTCGTAACGGCAGAGGCTTCAACGCCAGGTGAAGGGTGTTCAATTCCTTTTGTGTTTTTACCACAGTGTAGTGTGTAGTGTAGGGTTACAGGCCACAAGGAACTTGTTGCTGTGTGCTACATTTGCATTCTTTAGATAAGCCGTTTCCCAGTTTGTAAATAAAGGGCAGGGTGTGGGCCGGTTTAAAAAATATCCTCTTATGAGAAGTAATCAATAGTAATCATAATAGTAATCAATGTGTGTGTGTGTATGTGTGTGTGTGTGTGTGCGTGTGGCTCCTTGCTGCTTACAGGTACAAAATGCTGATCCACATTCGCACGCACACCAACGAGAAGCCGCACCACTGTCCCACCTGCAACAAAAGCTTCTCACGTCTGGAGAATCTGAAAATACACACCAGATCGCACACAGGTCAGTCAACACATCACTAATCCGGATGTCCCTCAACCGGATGTAAGGGCTGTTCTTGTAAGGTCTGTTCCGGGAGAAAGGTGTGACTGCCCTTCGTAAATATGTACACTCCAGTGGATTCCTTTACCTTGTTTACTTTGAGTCCTATCAACCCTTGTATGTGTTTCTGTTCTTTACCCGAACCGCATCGCAGGAGAGAAGCCCTACATCTGTCCCTATGAGGGCTGCAGCAAGCGCTACTCCAACTCCAGCGACCGCTTCAAGCACACGCGCACCCACTACGTCGATAAGCCCTACCGCTGCAAGATGGCCGGCTGCCACAAGCGCTACACTGACCCCAGCTCTCTGCGCAAGCACATCAAGGCCCACGGACACTTTGTGGCCCAGGAGCAGCACTCGGCGGCGGGCCGAGCGATGGCGGGCCGAGCGGTCCCGTGGCAGGCCCACCCGGGGTCCCGCGCGGACGGGGGGGACCTGCCGTTTGTCGGCAGGACCCACGTCATCATACCCGGCGCCGCCGCCGCGGCCCTCCTGGGGGGGCTGGGGGCCTCGCTGCCGCTCTCGGCCCTCTGCCGCGTGGGAGCCTTCGGCCGGTCGCCCGACGCCCCGGTGATGTCCCTGGGGTCCGCGGGAGGAGGAGGAGCCGGCTGTCGGCCAGTGCTAAACCTGACTGACTCCCTCCGGCCCGCATTGGGGCTGTCAGCTGCTTCCCTGCTGGGACTGCACCCCCCGCTGGTGGCCAGGGAGGGAGGAGGCGAGGAGGCGGAGGAGAAGGGAGAGGGACGGCGGGAGAGTAGGGTGCTCAACCTGTCAGTGGGGCTGGGGGCCAGAGTGGGGGACACCCTCCCCTGGCTCATGGTTCCTCCTGCTGCCTTCCTGCTCAGGCCAGTTGTTGGAAGCTAGGAGCGTGTGTGTGTGTGTGTGTGTGTGTGTGTGTGTGTGTGTGTGTGTGTGTGTGTGTGTGTGTGTAGATTTGCTTGTATTCAGGTTAAGGTGTTGGGAGGGATAAGGTGGCTGGAAGGACTCATTTGTGTTCCTTTCATTCAGCTAGGGTGTTGCGATTTGGTGTTTATAGCTTTCAAAGACTTTCCACGCATGCAAGCAGACCCTCCCGCCTGCAAATAATACGTAACAGCATATGACACCAGTGGATTATATTTGTTCACCATGGCAGATTTTCTCGTTTCTAGACCCTAGATTGTATTCAAATCTAGTAGCAACCCTAATGCAGTGAGCTGTCTTCCATCACATTGTATTATAGATTTCATTTAGCAAGCAAGCACAAACCCTACAGACATAGGTCTCAGTTATGATGGAATGATTCAAAGGATTGGGTGTAACATAATATTAATCATAACAATAACAATAATACTTGATATATAATTACAATCACAGTTCTGTGTGAAACTATGGAAATTACTTTGGTACCTTCATGCGAATATAATTGAACATAATAAATCAAATGAAAAATGTTCTACAATAGCTTATCAGGCGGACCCAGAACACATAGCCTCACGATGCCTCAGGTGAATGTCTCCCCTGACTATCATTCTCATCATCAATCATTATGATATCGATAAGGGATCGGTTGGGACCAAAGGTTCATCGTACAAAAAAACTCAGAAGCAAATCAAAGTTTATTCAGTCTGATCGACAAAGATCTTTACCAGATCTGCAACACTTTTTATTTTTACTTTTAAAGGTAGCCGAGCCTAGCCTGATTTAGACCTGTGTGAAAGTTGGGTGATTGTGCATAATGCATTTGTTTGAATGCTGTACATACTCTACCAGAACTTATTAAGACGCACAATCGGAAGCTATACAGTGCTTTCAAAAGCCCTGCCAAAAAAAATGAGATGAGAAAAACACAAACATCTAATGTAATGTCTTTTGTAATATAATATAATATAATGTAATACATTTTAGACAATGGCCACATCTGGCCAGTATGAAATGATTTATCATATCTAATTGTTTGCACATTGACATATTTTGTACTAATCAGTATTCCAAGTGTTTTTAGTGCCTTGTGTTTAACACTACGCAGTCAGCGTATGAAGTAGTAAGGTATATACATGTAAAAAAAATGGTATTTTCAAAGTTTCTTTTTTTTCTAACCAATGACAAGTGTGATTTATTCATCATTGCCACTGCATCTCCTTTAAATAACTTTTTTTTTGACGTTCATGATGACGACAATGTACAGTATGTCAATAAACACATGGGAAATAATCTTTTCTTATCCATTGCTATCAAGTGTGATCATTTACCGCTGCAAATAGAGTTTTTTCTTTCAATTAAACACAAGTTACCAGTAGCCCTGATACATATGACCAAACGATTTGTTTTATTTGATAAAGGTATAGGTTGAAAACGTGAAAGAGAAAATGTGAAGAGACCCCCCCCCCCAACTTTCCAAATTAGTGTTTTCAGGGGAGCTCAAGTCTCATTCAGGGGAGCTCAAGTCTCATTTAGGGGAGCTCAAGTCTCATTCAGGGGAGCTCAAGTCTCATTCAGGGGAGCTCAAGTCTCATTTATGGGAGCTCAATTCTCATTCAGGGGAGCTCAAGTCTCATTCAGGGGAGCTCAGCTCCCCCTGGCTCCCCCGTGATTTGCACCCTGACGCACTGGTCCTCTATCTTGTTGTGAGGGACCGACTTGGTCACCCCGAGTATTGGGATGTGGACTCACTGGACTGGTATCACATCAAGCCAGCACCTACCCTCAGTTAACCCCAACACAGAATGAGGCACCCCTTAAATAAGGCAAGGAATCAGTCCAAATTGGACCAATCAAGGCCAGTTAGGCCATACCACTAATGGGTGAACATTACATGGCAAGGCATTCCGTCTATGGGTGAGTGAGATACAGTGAGAAGGGAGGTGTTCACTTTCTCACACTTGTCTTATCTTTAGTCTGATAACTCCTGACTCAAAGGTCCATTCCACATTTAGTCATAGACTGGTCCCACTTTGTGCGTCATTATTATTATTAATTATCTTGTATTGATTATCTTGTAGTCAGATAACCCTTAACACAAAAGGTGTGTAGCGGTGTGCACTCCAGTTCCTATTTTTTTAAATCCCCCATGACACGCCCCAACATATGTGTCAGACCTCAGATGTGTGGAGGACTGCACTCATACACGTCATCACAATAAGTCACGGTTTGCTCTTTTCTTCAAGTAACTGCATTTGAAGTCCTGGCCCTAAACCTGATTGCTGACTAAGATATACACATAATGTAAAAGGTTTGAAAGGTCTCATTAAGGTCTTATATACAAACTTGATTCTTCGTCCAGAGTGAACTACCACTAATCATCATAATAATGGTAGTAATTAATTGTAATATTACTACTAATTGATTGGTTTAATTACGATGTGTGAAATACATTCAGACCAAAAAATGGGGTCACAGGCAAAAAAGTTTGGGAACCATTGGCAGAAAATGTTTGATCCCTTTAGTCCCTTTCCACTCACCAATGGGATATATACCCCACATTAATCAGGTTTTGTGATCACACCAGGCAACACTAGGGCTCCATGATAATATCAATTTGTGTCAAGGTACATAGGCTTCAATATTTGCATTTCTATTCACATTTAGCATTTAGCAAATGGTTTTATTCAAAGCAACCTACAAGTGAGTCTCATTGGCCCGTCCTGGGACTGTGGGCCCCATCCTGGGACAGTTCCCTATCTGAGGTCCTCCTGGGTTGTTTTTCAGGAACCAGGACCTCAGGGGCCCCATCCTGGGGAACCAAACCCTAACCCTAAAACCAAACCTTGAAACCGAACCATAACCCTAAAACCACATCCTAACCCCCCAAAAATAAATAGATATTTTTTTGTAATCATTTCCGTTCCTGGTGTGGTTGAAAATAATCTCTGTTCAATAAACTTAGTATTTTGACAAGTTTTTTTAACCACCCAAAATCCCTAAAGGACTGTTGGGGTTGTCTGGTATGAACTTGGTATTATTCCTTATTATCTACTTGTGGGTTGGTAACTGTCCACTTCACTGTGTACCAATTCTTCATGTTTAGACTAAATGTGCGAGGGCAGAGCGACCATCTTAT
>JAOPJI010000101.1:14610811-14621556 GCA_027122695.1 Merluccius productus
CACACACACACACACACACACACACACACACACACACACACACACACACACACACACACACACACACACACCAGTGCATCAGTGCAAAACATGTTTGCACACAATGACAAGAATACACACAGGCCTCGCGCGCAGACGGGGGACTAAACCGCAAACTTAAACATGTTTACAGAACATCGTCCCGCTACAGTCGACAGTAGCAAGTGCCCATCCGTCCAGTGAATTCATGCCGAATTAAAAATGACAGAAACCGCTCACGCGTCTCTCACGCTACAGAGAAACGGTCGGCTTTCTGCGGTGACATTAATACGCCGCGCCTATTTTAACATGACGTGTGAACGACTGCTAATTCGGCGGCGAGCCCTCGGGAACGGACCGTCGTCATCATGTCCTCAAGTACAAGGAACCCAAAAAAAACCTCCTATGGCGCTGCAGTCTTTCCAGAGAGGCTGGCTCGGCCTCAGACAATTGATTTCTGTATTTTATTCACTTGGATTCATGCATCCATCGCTAGCTAAACTACTGCGGCCTTGTAACTGTGGTGAGCTTAGCTTATACCCATTTGGTCAAAACGATGATATATTAAGTGTGTGTGTGTGTGTGTGTGTGTGTGTGTGTGCGTGTGTGTGTGCGTGCGTGTGCGTGTGCATGTGCGTGTCAAAGATAAAGCACATGTTATGACGTTACGGCTGATTGATTTGTGACGGTGCACCGCGGTGTACGGTGGGATGTAGGAGCGGTGATATACGGCCGGACTGGGGCTCTCCCGGGTCATAGGGACGCATGGGGGTCATACCGGCCCCTGTACAGAGCAACCTAGTTCCCATGCCCATAATGCCACGCTCCCACTGTAAGAACTCAACCACTGAAATAAATCAGTAACTATCGAAATATTTTTTATTTTTAAAATTTCGGGGGTTGATTGCTCAACTTGATCAGAATGAGATTTATTGCCAGATAAGGTTTCACTTACAAGGGATTTGCTTTGGTGTGGACGGTGCGAACAGGAACGATGAAGGACATAAACATAGATTGAAATAAAACCATGTAACTATACAAATAACAAAAACTAGTAACAAATACGTACAATGAGTGCAATATTTCAGTGTGTGATGTACAGTGTGTGAAATTTCTGCACCCCAAAAGGGGGGGGTCGAATCTGAATCGTCCTCTCCTCCTCCTGTCCTAATAAATAGAATAGAATAGATCACATTTTTTTTTATTCACTGTAAGTGAATCCCTAGCATCAACAAATGCTGCTTTATCACTGGTTCTCATGGGAAGTACAGGAGGTATAATGGAGGGATGGGAGAGGGGGGGGTGGGGGGGGCACCTGAGAGGCCTCAAAACCTCAGCAGGTCTCCATAAAAACACGGCCAGCGAAGCTACGCTGGAAGACAGACGACTCCATAAACTCTGTCGACAACTTAAATCTTCAGGCCTGTCAGCGAGGAACATATTTATGCGCGCTCGGGCTCGAAATGACAGAGTTCAACCTTCCAGGAATCGAGAACGGAAACGCAAAAAAAGCGGCGGCCGTATCCCGAACTTCTTTTAATTAACAGCACCTTTGACACCTTCTGGGAACCTAACCAGCCCTGAATAAAACAGAGCCCTCGATTCGATCCTACGCAATTATTATGTTGTCGCTGTTGTACAGTTGTAATTAAAGACAATGATTATTCGTCTACACTTTCATAAGACTCTGGTTTGGGTGGCGGATTACTTCGCTTAGAGTCCATGAATTGCCATTCATTACCACTGTAACACACACACACACAGGGAAACACAACTGATTACTAAGAAGAGTATCGAGGGCCTTTCTGCTCTTGGGACACACGTTAGAATCTGATATGTAAAGTGAAAAGCAGTTTTATAGGGGCAAGATTCAGTAAAAAATAAAAGTGAATATCACTTTTCACATCTGACGGTGGGTGGGACGTCCCAGGAAACACAAACTTCATCATTTGCATTCTACTGCACATTCGGTCAAGTGTGTCTCTTTTAAGTCCATTCTGGACCGAACCAGATGCATCACTCGCACCTGCAGCCCAAGGGGATTGCGATCCACATAGTTGAGCCTGTGGAGAAGCGAGGGCTGGGCCACGTTCCTGACCCGACACAACACTTCTGGCTGTCCGCAGAGATTATAAATCAAACATACCCCACCCATGCCGGACAGCTCCAGCTTACTGCTTTCGTGCTTTCGGCCTCCGCTTGGCTCGTCAATATGGCACTGTGGACATTTGTGTGGGACGACACTCTGAAACTAATTGGAATTCAATAATGTAGAACAAAACTTAATCAAAGCAAGTCCAACACAGTTTAGACCTTTTGTAAATAAATGACGTTTGTGTCGTTGCCTGTTTTATGTTGCTTTGTTTACCGGAAAGCTTCGCCGAAAGGACTTAAGTCCCCATGCGGTCGCCATTGGTTACATTAGCGAAAACCAAAACAGAAAAACAAACTACACCATATTCAATCCCTTGGACTGTCTCTGGCGTGGATGTATTAAATAAAGACACGTCTCACAGATATGTATTTCTGCCTTTGGCTCCCTCTGTTTATAATGAGTCCAATCCAGAGCCGCAGAAGGCCCCATGTGCCCGTGGAGGAGAGGCTGAGTGGGTGGAGGGGAATGTGTGGAGCACAGTGTTTCCAGGGAAGCACGATGAGTGAACTCTTCCTTGGCCGCGCGCTGCGTCAGGGGTACCGCTGTACATTTTTAAGACTCATCTGTACAAGATGTCGAAATATGATGGCACATGCCCGCATGCACGCCTTCAGAAAAACCTGAAGAATAAGAAAAGACGATGCACACGCGCTCGGTATAGTAAGCACACATACATGCACTTCTGCCCTCAGTCTAGCTCCACCGCACCGCGTAGCCGCCAATTTTTCATTCTTCTTTTTTCGGGCTCCGTCAGAGTTAGAGCCGAGGGTCTCCCAGAGGTTGCTCGCCGTTTCCAAGTCCTCACCCAGCCGCAATGAGCTCACTCTCATTGAATAATGAATATACCATGCCTGGCCCCGCACACCGAATCCATCTACACAAAGATATTAGAAATATATATTGTTTCAGCCGAGACACATTGGCCACTGGGTTAAAAGTTATAGCTGTAATTGCCACGGTAGACTCCATCAGCGCGCCAAGTTGAATTTAAAACAACTGCAAAAACACGACCAGGCATTAGGTATATATTAGATATGTTTCTGTGTGTGTGTTGTGGGTTTCCAGGTAGTTAGGTGCACGCGGGGGGGGGGCTGTAGCAGCAATGAAGCCGATTGGTTAAATGGGACCGGACCTGACATATGGGACGGGTTGGGCAATCTGGTAACGTGATAGGCAATTTAGAGGTCAACCTACTCATAATTAACCGAACATCTCCTTGGCCTCGCAAGACAGCCGTCAATACAGAGGAACACACAGAGACATAAAACAGGCACATACGTACGCACACACACACACACACACACACAAACACACACACACGCATGTGGCAGTGATCTAGACGTGCTGTAATTACTGAAGGTTAGGGGTGAAGGAGAGGGAATGGTGGGGTTCCTCTGATTGAGGAGGAAATGGGAAACAGGCTGAAACCATCGTTGGCCTTTAGCCTTACGCACACACGCACACACACGCACGCACACACACACACACAGTTTTGGACAATCAATACTGGTGGATGTGTGGTGAGTTGCATGCCCACGTCTCATCTAAGAGAGTCTCCAAACACCTGGGAAAAAGGCGGTTTAATTGCTTGACTTGCTCATTTCCCCCCCGAAATTTAGCCGTTTCGTGGCTCCTCTTTAGGTGTAATGACTTAACAATGGAGCACAAATTAGTTCAACTTTTGCATGGATGACAGACAGTTTTGGAATCGAAGCATTATACTTTTTCCATTCCGTGTCAGCCCTTTTGATACTTTGGTTGGATTGTTTCCACTGGAGGTTTAACCAACCTTATACCAACAGAACCATAACCATGGAGCCATGGTCTGATGGTGCACCACGAGACCATATAGTACCATGGTCTGATGGCACACCACCAGACCATATGGTTCCATTGCAGACCACCAAGAGACTATCTCACAACAAGCAACTCGGATCTTTGTCTCTCTAGTCCCAGACTTTCGGTCCGAAAAACACTGGGATCTTACAGCTGAGACCTTTAGGTATTGTGCCTCTGGTCTGAGGGCGATCCACTGGCTAACCGGATTAAAATCCATGTCTTCCTCTCCCGGTCTATCTCCAACAACAGCCCCGAGACATTTAGAGGGGCTCCGGGTTTCAGCGGTGGTAACCTTAACTGTCCCCCCCACCACCCCTGAAGATCCAGTGAACCCAGCAGGCACAGAGCAAGCAAATCCCAGGCTTTAATGGGCCCCACATTCAAAACAAACCGCCTGGTCCCCGCAAGGACAGCTCCGCCGGACCGTGTAATAATCCCATTCCTGCTAAAGCACGGCCTAGCGTGGGCTTGTTACCAGGGATATCAGGGAGTATGTTTGTTCGTCTCTATCTGTGGGACTTTATCACACCTTCACACACACACACACACACACACACACACACACACACACACACACACACACACACACACATACATACACACAGCAACTCACACACAGAACAGCTGTGTTCATTATAGGAGGCTGCGGGAGCAATGTTTGTTCAAAAGTTGAGTATATAATTAGGCCCAGTAAAGCAAGGCTACACTTCCCCATACATGTCCTCCTCTTCCTCTATTGTGCTGCCCCCTGAGAGGACCTGTGTGGTCGCCTGCACTGTACCGGCAACGGGAAGTCTCTTCATTATCAGATTCCACAATGCCCACATCGTTTTCCCAGTCACCCGCGGCAACCAGCTGTCAATCACGCGTGATTGACACACAGGCGCTTTTATGTGTTTGCATAGGCAGGAGACTATATGCTTCTCTGCTTTATTGCTTTGCCAGGTCAAATAATTGTCTGTGATTTGGCAATTGCGTCCAAAACTCCCAATTGCCCTTTATAGTGAGTTTGACCCTTTTCATAAGTGAGGTAAAAGTCTGGCTGTCTGGGGGGGAAGAAAGCTGAATGATGCTGAAAAGCTCTGCATTGTGTGTTCAATGAATGATCACAGAGAGATCGCTGAAAGTCATGCTTAACATCCCAATGGGAAAGAGTGCATTCTTCGAGGTTTACCATGAAAATGTAAAAAAAAAAAAAAAAAAGTTCCAGTTATTTTTTTTTCCAAACATAAATGCCTAAAAGTTGCCTGGTTACTTTTAAAAAGATGTTATCATCTGCTTTTAATTTGGCCCGTCAATCACGTGTAAATGAATCTGTTCACGTGACACGTAACGGGGGTAAGAAAAGCGAAGTTATCTGATTCCGAGGGAAAACTTCATATTCACAAAAAGCTGCATTTGTCTAAATGTGTAGATAAAAATCACACCGGGAATTAGGCCAAGTTGGAAACATATGGCACTGGTTTGCTTCTTTTTTGTTTTTTGGTTGCTATGATGACCCTGAATCTGCTGAAGGCCAAGAATAGCTCATAGTGAGAAGTGAAATTAAGCAGTAGACAATTGAGAGTCCTGCTCCACCTTCCTGTTCCTCATGAAACCTTTTTTTAATTTTTTTTATTATCTGTATTTCTACAAAGCTTCGTAAAATTATCCAGGATTTAGACGCCTGTAGATGTAGTCAGTGTTTAACATGGTTAACAGGCAGTAAATTAACACAAAAAATGTTACGAGGTATTTTACGAGGAATAATTCAAACAAGAAATAAGAATACCAAAACTAAAATGATCCCGATACCACGCCACGAGTCGTAAACACACGCGGCACACAAACAAAAGACGATGTACGACGTCGACGCGACGGTATTAAAAACACACACACAGAGAGCGGCTCTGTAACTTTCCACTCAATTCTCCCCTCGTTTTTCACACTAACCGCATTTGCAAGATGTGGTGGCCACAACCCTACAAAAACAAAAAAGACACCCAAAAAGTTATTCTCACATAAAGAAAAAAAAAAACCCACTCTCACTCACAACCCCTCTCTTTCCATCTCACCCACGCCACGGCCCACTAGTGGGGAGGAGCAGGGTTTGCTGGAGGACTACCTTGTGGTTTTTGGGGGGGACATCCTTGACAAACGAGGGGGTTATTTTGAATTCTTGCTCTATGTTTTCTCTCTCCTCTTCCTCCTCCTCCTCCTCACCGCCCCGATGAGCCCGCTTATCGTGACATCCTAATATAGGGACTGTGGCGGTGATTTACTGTACAGAGAAAAGGAAACAAAATAACGCGGTACGACACACACACATCGTACAATTACAGACACGTCAACCCCTTACTCGGTTGGGACCACACATGGGAAGACACTAAAAAATGGCGGCAGCAGGTTTCTGCCTTTAGGACACCATGAAGCTCAGGGGTCAGAAGGAGGAGTTTAAGTTTAAACTGACGTTATAAAACAGACACTTCCGGTCCTCGATTCTGATTGGCTCGAAGCCGTTGTAAAATACTCTTAAAACACACACCTTTGACCGCATGTCAAGTCATTATCGGTATCAATGCGCCTCTCAGCTTAAGCCTGTAGGCTGGGCCTGTGTTGCTTGGTAACCACTAGGCTGTCTTGAGGGACTATATCGCTTGGTGGAAGAATGATTTGTTTTTTAATAAATGATCGCATTTTTATGTTGCCGTGTGTAGTCTATAGTAACCGTCTTATAAACGCAATAAGCCACTTGAGGCCGTGGTTTACGGTGATTTTAGAACAGCTAGGGGGCGTTGTCAGGCACAACACAAACAAAATCACTGTAAAGCACGGCCTCTCGTGGCTTATTGCTTAAGTACAATAGTCCATGTGTTAGACTGCTGGTGCAGTAGTTCATGTGGGAGGAGAAGGGAGTAATCCATTCACTCTGCCCGCTGAGACTTCCCCAGACGGCCTTGGGATTTAAACTGATGACCCCACTGGTCATGAGACCTGTTTTCATATTTTCATATGGTCGTGTCTCTGGATGAAGTGGATCCAGAGACACGCTGCTACTGTACAGACTGACCAAATGCTCAAATACCACCAGGGAACAAAAGAGAAGAAAATAGCTTTAACAATCGTATGCGGTTATCAAACACGATTACAACACGATTACTCCAATTTAAAAATGTGATGAATCGTACGTCTCGACGGGTCAATTTGTTGCACAAGTTAGACTCTCAAGTCATTTTTCAAAACCAATGACATTTTGATAATATTCAAACGTTTCTATTCTTTGTTTACCATTCTTTGTAGCTTTGAACCAGCCCTGGTCATAAAATGTGACCACATTTTACGACTAACTCATTACGGACATACAACAAAGCAAACAATAAACTTGCTCTAGGTTGGACAAGCATCAATGTCGTTATTTATTGACTCAACCGCGCAATCTCTTTCACTTAAAGAATACAAAAATGGACATTGTCGGTTTGTAGAACACACCATTTATTTAAATAAGTATTATCTAGACAGTATTTTCACACAGTCACTTTTCCGCACAAAAGTGTGAACAATATGAGCCAACTTAAAACCACAACCGAAGGTGTTTCCAGTGCTCAGCGGGACAGGCTTCAACACATTGTCAATGGTTTCCCTCTCGCCGAAATCGTAGAAAAATCTCCCGAAGCAGATTTTCAAAATTCCCGTCCACTTCCAGTATGAATTGTGTGATTTGGTTTTATTGTAGTTTATTGTATCCTAGGCTTGGGATGTATTGGTCTTGGCGAGTGACACAGATGGAGTCCACCTGCTTCCTGTCTGTCCATGGCCAGGCATGGCTGCCAACTCCGTTCAGGTAATACAAGATGTTGTGTTGTTCCAGTCTCACACCCGTGTGTGTCTTGTTTCAGACCAGGGGGCGGGTGTTGGCGTTTGTTGGCGGCTGGTTTACAGACTATGGGGGGGGGGGCCCTGGGTTCACGTTTGCCCTTTCAACACAGCAGCTATTCCTCATGTTGCCGTTCTCCTCGTCATCTGACCCAGAAAGCTGGAGGCAAACCATGGAGGGTTCATCTTCTTTACTTTTCATTCCAAACGGTCGCTTTCCTGATTATTTACCTGTTTATGAAAAGAGAAAACTAGATGAGAAACTTCAACATAAAGTTTAAAAATGTCTTGTGTTTTTGTAAATGACAAGAGTAGATTGAGGTTGTCTGAAAACGAGTGTTGTAAACTAAAACTGACCTAATAGATAATTAAGCTGCGTTGAACGTTGCTCATTAAAAACACTCGACTAAAGTGTAGCAATGTGGAGAAAGATATCTTTAGTAAACCGTGTGTCTGTGTAGGCTCCCACCTGCAGTGTGTCAGCTAAACATTTTCTTTAGTTTGGAGAAAAAGCCTTCTCCCCCCTCCTCTTTCTCATGTTGTTGTTGTTGTTGCTGCTTGTCCTGTCCCTCTGTAGCAGAGCCCGCTGTGCTGCTGCTGCTGCCCTCTCCTGGTGGCAAACACACACTGCATTAACACAGCTACTCAACCTACTGGAGAGTACTGGCTTAGGCCTTTAGTGTGAGATTTGCTTCTTTTAACTTTCTCAACTCATGAGCGCACAACAGTGGTGTGTGGTGCTGCCTGCCTGTCTGTCTGTCTGCCTAGCTCATATCTCATTACTGACTAATTAGCCACAGGAGTTGTAAACAATCTGATGTTAAACATAATGAGCGGCTGATCCACCTGTTTACATTGGGGCTTGTCTCTGGCTCGGCAAAACATTTTGGGACACTCCATTACGTCATTGCTGTCGCATGATTTAAACGTGCCAGATCAACGTCGTTGGTTGCGCTGCTCTCCTCTCGTCCGTCTGCCTTTTTTATTTCAGTGCAATGCACGGACAGTACCGTATATAGTGCTTGGTTAGTGACCATCAGTTGTACACTAATTTTCACGTTGCATTGTGGAATTCGATGAGTCCACTATATAAAGTATAATAATTCTCACTATACATTCGGACAGCACTACATGGCACACTCACTATATAGTTGACTATATAGTGAGTAGTGAGTGATTTCAGACGCAGCCTCTGTGTGTAACAAGCTGCCTTTCCATAACACACCTGCAAATAATACACTACACTCTCTTCAATGCATGAATCGCCTTAGTTCATTGGATACAGATTTATTTTGTTTATCTGAAAATACCTCATATATCTAATAGATGAGACATAAACAATAGATTGAAGGCTGTACGTGAGGATGAGCTGTGGTCTGACCTGTAGTTATGGTAACGCCGTTGACTGTCCCCGGTACATCCATCTCGTCCTCTGCGTAGCTGAGCATCAGGGACTGCTGTTTCCGACTCAGCTTCCTTTAAAAAGGACAGGATGTCACGTGTCAACGTGTTTATGAATGTGTGTTCAGCAGGTGTATGCATGCACTCATACGTGCCGGTCACAGTCATCTGACTGCAGAGTTACAAAGTGGTAAAAAGGTAAAAAACATCATCAAAATGGAGTCATATTGTGGGATCATTTGCTCTCAAAATAACTATTAGTTGTATCTCAGTTTCCCTGGAAATACATGGGGTCTGAGATCTGACTAATACCCGTCACGTCCATAGATTCTTTTGCAGCGCAAACGGTGGTTTTCAACTCCAGCCAGTAGATCGGACCTTAGTAACGACACAGCAACAGAGTTGCTTTCTAGTCCCTGTTGTCCAGTCAGCCAGGCAACTTGTGTTGCAACGCTTGTGTGGGAGTGTGGGATTTCCCAATCTGAATGTGCTACTACATCCACAAATGTCACATGCATTGTTAAGCTAGTAGCGCTGTGTTATGGTCATGTGCTGTTATGCTCATTTGAGCATGTTCTAAAAGGTCTAGTTAATCAATCATGTCGCTCGGTCGGGAACCACCTTTTGGTATAACAATTCATTGTGTTTGTTTAATAGCATAAACACATAAAACCAGAGAAAAAGAGAGAATGGTTATTTTGTGATGGATCATTTTGTATTCCAATGAATAGTGAATGAAACACTGCGTGTGTCTTACTTGGGTACTCTGATCTTAATGTGAACGTAGTGGTCTCCGTAGGCGTAGCTGTTCAACTTGCGGATGCCCTTGCCCTGCAACTGGATGGTCTGGTCCGCCTGGCAACCGGCAGGAATCTGGAGACCGACAGGACAAAACGGCTTTAACTGACTTCTGATATTCTTAATTAGTACCATGTTGTAGGGAAACCAGCGTACGGTATTTCCAACAGTTAACAAGGTGAGCGAAAGCTTCTCTGTCTTATTCAATTCAAAAAGTTACAGTGTGGACTAAGAATTAGGTTAACACATAGGTTAAGCTACTGTCACACAACTGTTTTCCTAAGGACTACAGAGAGGTTACATGTATACTAAATGGTTTGATAAAGACAAGTAAAGGTACATGTTTACTGATGCAGGCTTTTCCCCAAAGAATGCAGTAGTGGCGCTAAGCCACCATGCTCTCTTCCAGCACCACCGTGTAATATTCCTTGTTGTTTTCCTTTTTATTTCTAAGCAGTTCAATTGGAAACACGCTTTTATTTGAAAAAAAATCTTCAAAAAGGAAACCTAGACATAGTATCAAGTAAGCTCTGTGTGGTTTCATAGAGACTAGAGTTAGGTAACCTGTATACTGATGGTTTCATAGAGACTAGTAGGGCTGTAAGCCCCAAGTCGACTGGTCGAATTATTGGTCGATGTGGTCTGGGTCGACCAAAATTCTGATTGGTCGATTATTTGCTGT
>JAOPJI010000101.1:14637534-14652226 GCA_027122695.1 Merluccius productus
TCCGAACACCCATATCCCTGCATAACCCCATGAATTTATATAACTTCCAACCCTACCCCCCCTGCGTTTTACCATTTTGCCCCCCCCCCCCCCGGCCCCCCCCCCCCCCCCCCTCGTGGACAGCAAGCCGGCACCTGACCCGAGCGTTGGACAAAGCTGCCAAAGGGATCGGAGACATGTCGATGGGGGTAGGCCGGGGGTCAAAAGTCAAAGGTCGGGAGAAGAGTCTGGATGTGGACGATGGGTAAAAGAATGAAATGGTAAATCACCTCAAGTCATCCCAGATCAATTCATCTTCTTAGCCTCACCGAGGAGACTGGGCAGCAGGTCGACCGATGGGACCAGAGCGACTCATAATGGCTTCTGCTGTGCTTGTCTTCTCCCCTCGCTCTGCTTTTTTTCTCACACCATCTGCTTGCTGTAGTAATTGTTTTAATTATTTACCTTGTAAGGTGTTCATTAAACCCTGTGGTAACTGTTGCATGCCAATGCCCTCAAGGATTAATGATTCTCTATGCATCTCTTTTTCCCCTCAGCCTCTTCCTGATACTGCCCAGCATCAAAGTACTCTTTCTCCAGTGTCAAAGTACTCTCTCTCCTTTCTCATTATCACAGCAGTCTCTCACTTTTACACTGCCAAGACCACACAGACCAAAAAAAAAGACAATGGATATTACAGAGCTGGGGGTGAGGGGGGGGGGGGGTACAACCAATGGGCTGGCTTAAGCAGTGTTATTAGTCACAGCTCCCCACAGTCCAAAGTGTCCACCAAGGGCCTCACATAGAATAATCAATACACGTGTGCAAAGAATGCATGTTTTTGCTCTCCTTTACCCCCATCCACTGTTTCTCCTCCAGAGAGGGAAGTGTAAAGGAGGGTTTATGGCTTAAGACTTCATAAGCCTCGTAAATGGCTGACCGCATGGCTTTAACTTCTGTTTTTTAATGCCGATATCAAGGAAGCACTTTTATTACCTTTGACATGGTCGTTTCGGGGCATTATAAATCAGATGATATTTTGAGGTTGAGGTAATACGAAAGACCTGTGGATCTGCTGAACCCTGTCACGAGAGGTGTTTTTATTCAAATCACCAGGTTATTGATTTGAAGAGGAAAAGCTCTGTTTGTTATTTCCAGGCAGCACTCATACGCTCATCTGAATGCTCATTCAAGTAATAAATCCAGATTTACCATTGGCCCAGTGCCCCTGTATACCTCTTTATTCACCCCTCTCTGCGGGTGGACTCTTCCTCTTTCAGCCCATTGACGTCTTTCTCTTCTTTATGCCTGCTGGCCTGAATCAAACAGCCAGGCAGTTTCCACCAGTGTCTACTCTGAACACTTTGTATTTCAAACAGAACCAGTTGTAGTAAATCACTTCCTGGGTAGTTTTTAATGTAGTTAGCAAAGCTCATTCCAAAGTGACATGTTTTTTTTGAAAATCACTTGGAGGAATGGCAAACTGAATTGAATCACCTTGGGTCTGTTAACGTCTAGCAATGCAATACATAAATACATTACATGTCTGATCAAATATTACTGATTTCATGAGTGCTCATTTAAGCACTCATTGACTTTGCAGAGAGCCAAAATATGTTAAAAGATCAGCGGGCGTGACCAAATTGGAAATAATTCAACTGGAATGGGACTATTTTTATCCTGCTCCTCTGCTTCTAGCTGGCCATGTCCGCTGTTTGAGCAAGCAAACTTTTAAGAACTTTACTGCAACATTCCTCTGTGTTCCTACAACTGAGCCTTGGGACATTACAGATTTCAGATATCAGTTCCCTTTGTTTAGTATGGTTTTGTCTACAGACTATAGTTTACAGCTCTCTCGCACAGTCGCAGTCCTGACCTGAGCTTTTTTGGTTCCAAGTCAACATGCCAAATAGTGAGGCAATTAGTCTGTGTGACTTTAGCATGGAGGGTTTAAAACAATAGCAACAGCTACAGTTTAGCATCACACTGACTCATTAGGTGTGTGTCAAATAAAAACGGCAAGGAATAATCTGCTAGAATGACATTGGACATAAGCCACACGAACCCCTAGTAGGCATTTCACATTCTAGGGGTGTGCACACGCACACATCCTATTACAGGCCAACATTCAGGACATTTGCTGGCAGGCCATGTATACGCCATGCACCAATGATGTGCAACGCCGTGTTAGCAAAGGTGTTACACCATGCAAATTGTGTGCACACATACACAAATAGTCCTCTTTTGTTAAACTAACATTCACAAACTAAACACATTAGCCTCCGAAACCCCACACCCACCCACCCACCCACCCACCCCTACTCTAACACCACCCATGTGTCCCCCCTCCCGTGCCCACCCCACCTCAAAGCTGTTTTGAGTGACTGTGGTAAGTCCATCAAAAAGCACTTAACGGCAGCCTGCAGAGCCGCCGCTACCGCCACCAACCCCCACCACCGGCCCGGCCCCAATGTGGCGCTCCACCAATCTGGGTGGTGGTGGGGCTGTTTGCACTGGCCAGTCAATGGGAGACAATGGCCCCACCACAGGGTCCCTAGACGACAGAAAGTTGGAAGGGGGGGGGGGGGGCTGCATGGTCTGAGCAATTTTTATGGTTGGTGTGGTTTTGATTGGGTTTAGTTCATTTGTTTTCTTTTTATTACGATGCTACAGCCATGTGAAACTAGAGTAAATAAGCTCCTTCCAACTATTAAATAAAAAATAAAATAAATACAATTTTCCAAAATCCCACTGGTGATTGTAAAAACATTGGTCTTTGTATATGTGACACGGAAAACATGTTTGCTGGTCTTCCAAGCTGAAGGGTTGACAGCAACGTTTAAGATTCACATTACATTTCGAAGACAAGCTTGCAGTTTAATGGGACAAAAGTAATTTGAGGAGACAATGAAGACTTAAACTCAACAATTGGTTTAGCAGCAGACTGATGTCCGTAGTAAAGAGTTTAGCTAGCTCCTTGGCAACAAACAAAACATTTAAATCCCAGACAGACAGTGAATATGGCAGAACCAGACTCTGGAAATGATTCTTAATATGAAGAGGAAAGCTACTTTGACAAACCATATTTTAGGTATACAGAACAAGAGCAGCTACGTGGGACAAACTAATGGGAATGCCA
Source organism: Merluccius productus (assembly GCA_027122695.1). Taxonomy (NCBI): domain Eukaryota; kingdom Metazoa; phylum Chordata; class Actinopteri; order Gadiformes; family Merlucciidae; genus Merluccius; species Merluccius productus. The sequence goes on from JAOPJI010000101.1 coordinate 14,640,653, forward strand.
TGTACTGGCGCAGGAATGTGAATTACTTCCTGTTAAAAAAGGTTGTTCCATTTGTGTACCAACATTTCAAATTTTATGAAAACAAGGGAATACAAAACAAAACCAGACCAAATGCCCAGATCATAATATTGGAGTTGGATAATATTGAAATTAAATCTTGAAACGCATTAGAAACGCATTAGCAGTGGTCAAATGAAGGTGGACAACTTTTGGAAATGCATTGCATGATGGAAGTGAATTCTAAGACAAATATGCAAAATGGGACTATTGCTTTAAGTTCTACTCACAGTTCTACTCTACTCCATTATGAATCCATGGAAAGTATTAAGGCCTAGAGACTGCACTTATATACACCCATGTTAGATCTGTATAATGTGGGCTCCAGTCATTCAACTTTAAGCATGACATTCTTTAAGTACTTCCTTGTGAAAGCACAACATTTAAAAGCAGCATCTTGAAACACTACAAAATATCTAAAGGCAAGCTAGTGATGCCAACAATATCCCAACTCACACCAACCACAAAAATAACTTCACCACATGGCTCTATAAGATAATGAACTTTAACTGGAAGTAATTTAAGAGTTCCAATGGTCTCACCCTGTATCGAAATAGTTTGTATCCAACTTCCCCGAACATCCTTCAGTATCATTATGAACACATTTCCCTAGAGAGCAAAAAAAATTCACAGAAATCATTTGTACAAAAATAAGTTTATTTATGCAGCAACAAGCAGTACATGTCACAAAATCGCTGAATCATTGAAACCCCTGAGGACTAAAATTAAAAACACCAGTGGAGAAATGGAGGAAACCCTACAAGAGGGGAGAGGCCAAAGGACACGTTTGGTTTAGGTTTATGAAACCGTTCCCTTTTGGTACAAGATTAAGGGTTAGGGTAATTGTAGGTATAAGGTTTGAAATCGTGATGTTTAGTTTAGGTATAAGGTTATAAGGTTAGTTATTCAAGTTTAGGTATTTGTTTGGAGATGGTAAAGTTTAGGCATTTTAGAGAGGGTTAGGTTTAGGTGGCTAAGTTTAGGCATTAGGTTAGAGATAGTTATGTTATTAGGTTAGAGATGTTATGTTTAGATATTAGGTTAGAGAGTGTAGGTATTAGGTTAGAGATAGTTATGTTTAGGAATTAGGTTAGAGATGGTTATGTTTAGATACTACGTTTGGGTTAGTGATGGTTCAGTTAGGCATTAGGCTATAACGTTTAGGGTTAGAGTAATGTTTACATTGAGACATTAGGGTTCCAAGGGTGGTTAAGATCAGGGCTCTGTTGTCAGCTGTGTCACTTAGTCTCTCCCTTAAAATAGGATTCCCAGCTAGGGGTCTATATAAGTACAATAGCTGGGCTCAGACATGGTATACAGAAATAAAAGACCGGTACTTATAAAAGACCGGAAAGACTGGTCCGGTACTTGTGTAGATCAACTTTGCTCCATCTTCATGCTCTGATGGATTGATGAAAATGATTCAGTGTCACATGGTAAACATTTGTGCTGGAGGATTTAGAATACATTTTGATAACCCAACGTAAATGATTACAGCACAACCTGCTTATCAACTCCAATTTTACATGAAATGCATGTGACTGCTTATCCATGTCAATACAGTGATCAGCAATAACTAGATATAGCTGCCAACCATCATAAGGTGTGTCTGTACATTGCCCATCGCTTCAGGATGACTAGGCCAGTCTGGGGATCTGCATCTCCAGCCCAGGAGAGACCTCAGCGTTGAACCACCAACTGGAAGGAGAGGTTTTACCAAGATCAGGAGGGATTATGCAATTGCTGTTTCTGATTTATTTGGTCTCCATTTAAGAGATCGAAGTAAATATTTGTTACAGCTCTCACCACCATGGCCACCCATCTCCTGCATGTAGGCCTACATCTGCTCTTCAATCTACACCTGAAAGAAACGTTATTGAGGACATGAGTCATAGCAAGAACGGCAGAAATAATAAACCAAGGGTCAATATAGAAACAATATACAGGATTGCAAGCATGTGTTGGCGCCCCCGCGATCATAACACACCTCGGACCTATGACCGGCGGGGTTGTCTCAAAAAAGGAGGACAAATACGCGTCCGGCTTGATGCTAACAGTGTGAGTATTTCCAAGAGTAGAAACTTATCTTCCCTTCGCTCGCCTTTTTCAATTCAATTAAACTTTATTGATCGGGAATTGTGTGCCGTTATAAAACCTCACCAAAAGGAACGGAGTAACGCAGCATTTGGTAATGGGAACAGAGTTACTGAATTTAAAAAAAAAACGCGTTACTGAAAAAAGTGAGGGCGTTACGTAACGGCGTTACTAATAACGCGTTACTTCCCAACACTGGTTAGAAAGCAGAAATATTTATTTAACGGCCATTAGGGCAGTGGTGCACATGTGTAGATTTACTGAAAGCTTTCCGAAATATTTCAGTACCAGTTCCTTCTGTATGCCGCAAGTATGATTTGAGATGCGTCCCTATAGTCAAGTAACACTTGCCTACCAAAACTACCTAGGTTGAACAAACACAACCAATTAAGGTTTTAAGTTCAGCATCTTACTGGGGTCCACGTCATGGTCGCTGTACTGCTCCGGGCCTCTGGTACATCCACAGCTCCGGGCTGCGGATTAAATAACTTAAATGGTTAACAGTTTTATACAAAGCAACTTCCATGATTGTTTGTCTTTAAGAAGCAGGAAGAGGTTGGGCAGCTTGATCAATTATGTTGTGAAGCAAATCAAACCCAGTACATTTTTGACAACTTTATACCAATCAGCGTCGATTTCTTAACCCTTACTGGATAGATTTTCCACAAGTTCCTCCCAATTATGGCTCAAATACAGAAGTCACCAATACAGAGAATTCTTCAAGTTAGTCCTAGTGAAGGAGAATGCTTTAAACCAGAACGAAAACTTCTGAATTAATTGGTTTTGGTTTTGTAGATGTGTACGAGTGTTGCTGCTGCTAGTGTCAAAAGGATTTTTTTACCCAAGCCAAAAAAGTAGTAAAAAGATTTGTATTTCAGGTGCTTACCCTTCCACATTCGTTGGACAGTAGTGGTCCTATGCTTCCGTCCCACCTACATATTACAGTGTCAGTCCTGGATTGCAAAGATAAGACAACATTTGAGTCACAACTCACCAGAACACGCTAGAGTGCAAACAGATCTGCTTGGAAGTTGCCTTTACCTTCCAGGAGGCGCGTTCAATGGAGTCATCATCAGCACCAGTCGATCCAGAGGCCTACCAATGATCAAATAGATCAAGTTTGAGGAGATGTTGGAAGTCTTATGTGTACAGAGGGCCACAGCCATGCCCATATTCTACAGCCTGCATCAAATAATTGTTTTTATTTTACACTCCCCTAAACTGTAGTTATATTTCTAACACCATCTCAGAATTTAAAAAAACAACATGAATTAGAACATGATCTACTATTAACTATTCATATTCATTTTGAATTTCCTTCAATAGTTTTAAAACATCCGTTTAATATGAAGGTAATAACTCACCACTATGAAGGCCATAATGAGCAACGTCTCGTAAGATGGTTCTGGTACAATCATGGAAACCCGACTCAACACAAATCAATACATTTTATTCTAACCATCAAGTGTTCAGTTACTGCCCTTAGAAAGTGGTAAACTTTACTTGCCTTTGTTGCTGATGTTTGTACCAATCTTCCACAGACTCTTGGTAAAATACTAAAATTATAAATATCAAAATGTAGAAATTTGTCAATTTGTCTAGACTAAAGCATTTACAAGTACAGATTTAGGGTTGCCAAACCTAGCTCTAAATAGACAGTGTGTACCAATATTCAACTACAAATGCAAAGCTCACAACAGATGCATTGGAACAAAACTAATTGAACAAACATTCAACACTGTCAGCTTACAGTGGCCTGTACAGAAAGGACCCTGCCAGAGGCAAATTAAATACAGCAGCATTGCACAGAATAATTACAGTACATACACCATAGCACAGATGAAGTAAACTACATTGCACAGAATTCAACGTCAAGCAGCAGTCAAACTGCAAGCAGCAGCTTCAAATGTTTTGAAAGTTGAAACAGGAAGGAATAGACAAGAGATGAGAGCGTGTTACGAGTGCATGTGCAAATTAACAAGTAGAGCATCAAATCCATGCCTAAAAAGCTTCATATTGTAGCGCGCCAACATTCTACCAAGCCCAAACCAACAAGTTGGATCCAAACCTTAACACGCCCAGTCATTTGCCTAGTCAGTCTTCCTTCTCTGAACGACGTAGATGGAGTGGGTTAAACAATGGATTGATCAAGAACAGAATATGTCCTTTGCTTTACGCTCATTTCGATCTGCCAGGCTCCAACCCCTAGAGATTTCTGTCCAAGGCACTTTCGCAACATTGGAGTCCTGGAGGGCATTTCTGACAGGCAGTTATGCCAGCATCTGCAGTAGGGGGATGTGCCGTTCTCCAGAATGAGTGCCATTGGTTCCTCATGGTTGGAAGTTAAAGAGACTTTTAACTGTGCCAGAAGGGTATCTTGGCCTATACACACACTTGTGATGTTTGTACAGATTGTGTAGTACACTCAAATACCAGTTGACTGTGGCCCAAGTACCAGAGGGAGGGCTAAATAAAATGCAACATTGATTTTTGTAACCCAAACAAGCCATTGACAAATTGTGCAGTAGTTTCCAATACATTTTATTGCGTTGTCAACTTAGCCTTCCACTTAATCTATGCTGATTCACAGATAAAAGTTTAACACACTAGTTGGATACGGACAAACTTATATATATATATAGCTGAAAACTGTTCCCATAGTTTATGTTTCTGCTAAATAGTTTTCCCATACAGTTGCCATTGGTCCTTCATCGTTATTATGGATCCCACTGCAGGTCCTGGCAAGACCCACCCACACTGTCCAGAATTGTTCTGTGGTTGGTGACAAGGTTAGGGATGGTTGAGTTTAGGTTTGGTAGGCATTAGGTTGGAGACGGCCGAGTTCAGGCATTAGGTTGGAGACGGCCGAGTTCAGGCATTAGGTTGGAGACGGTCGAGTTCAGACATTAGGTTGGAGACGGTCGAGTTCAGACATTAGGTTGGAGACGGTCGAGTTCAGACATTAGGTTGGAGACAGTCGAGTTCAGACATTAGGTTGGAGACGGTCGAGTTCAGGCATTAGGTTGGAAACGGTTAGTTTAGGCATTAGGTTGGAAACGGTTAGTTTAGGCATTAGGTTGGAAACGGTTAGTTTAGGCATTAGGGTTTAGATGATCAAGTTTAGGTAGCCCATTAGGCTAGATGGAGGTAGCCCATTAGGCTAGATGGAGGTAGCCCATTAGGTTAGGTGGTTCAGTAAGCAGCTTGTCACCAGCCAATCATAGCGCAATTCTGGGCAGCATGGGCAGGTCTTACCAGGACCTGCACTGGGATCCATGCACCAACATGTTCCTATACCATAGTTGCCACAGTTTTCCCCCACACTTCAGTGAGCTCAACCAATACAAAACACACAATTACACATTAAAACACTGCCTTCAAAACATAAGCTACAATCAGCAAAGCCATGTTCACTACAACAGCAGGAACATTTGTGTAAAAGTTTGAGACACAGCAACAGCAGGGGATACAGATAGCATGCATCTGTGTGCGAGGAGATGAGAAGTGTAATGTGTGTGGTGCATAAATCCACAACAACAGCTCACTTAAAGACAACAGCCCAAACAAATCCAAGCAACTTCAACTAGCCTATAAAGGAATAGTCCCACAAATTGGGTAACTCACTGTGGTGTTAGCTCGCCTCGTTGGCTCGCCCATTGGTGGCCACGTTTGTCCGGATTGTTTAGTCCAAAGCACACAAAAACGGCAGATCCTTTTTTTTTTTTACATTGTTTGGTATTGATAGTAAACAACATAAAGCAGCCTAGGCCTACAACCCAGATCACAAACCTGGTTTTTGCAGTCCGACGCAAAAAGAAACCAAGCCACACGTGTGTGCAGGTGACACAGGTGAACTTAATTCACAGCTAATGAGAACAAACGCACTGTGATTGGCTGTAAGCGAGTTTTCACAGCAGGAAATGCACAGGTGTAGTTCATAACATTCATTTGCACCAGTATAGACACAACCAGTCCAGCAAATATACACTGACCATGCTGGTGCTGCGACAGGTTTGAATAAAACCGACCTAGTGTTAAAATTACAGGAACAGGAAATGACTTTACCCTGCTACTGACAATCTGTGAAAAGGGTCCAAAAATTTAAACCACTCAAATGATCGCTCCTTGTTTCTTTTTGTTTTCTCGTTTGGACTATAATGTTTCTTTTGTTTGTACTATAAGGTTGTCATTGTTGCATACAATGACAACCTTATAGTCAACAGGCTTATTTTATAATGTTTAATTATCGGATTTGTTAAAATGGCAGCTATTGCCTCCCTGTTAATTTCCCACCTTCCAAAGACATCTATGTGAGACTACATCAGGCTGAATTTGATGCTCAACGCGTCTACCTTATTCAAATAAAATAATAGGCCTGCCACACACCTTTATTTGAAACCAATAGTCAGTAATGAAACTCATATGTAGGCTTTATATTATTTACTATTTTAGTCTTTATTGTGCATTGTAGCCTCCAATAAAATCAAGCCAAACAAAATATTCCATTGATAGAGGCCTACTTTAATATGTGTAGCATCATAACAGCATTATGTATACTTAACATCATTTCTGGAACATTTGATGTCATTGTGTTGCACAATGTTGCCCATTACTAGCCAACTGGTGATATCTCCACCTCCTTGGCTGCCTGAAGATTATCATCTGTCTTCAGCAAAACCTTCCAGTCAGACTCATCCTAAGCGCTTCAAAGATTAGTGAATTTGGTCAGCATGAACTACGGCATTTGGGCGGATATTGAGACCCATATTGAGAATATGGGCCTATATATATATATGCATATGGAAAGATAATTATTGGATGCCTACTTCATAGGCGTTTTTTATTTGTCTGATGACGATATCGCGTCAAATCATCCTAGCAGAGAGCGGAGTGCGTGCCTGTAGGCCGACTCCGTCATATCCTGAATATGGTCCACTGCATGTCTTTCTGTCTGTCTCTCTGCCTGTCTTATACGTTTCTATGACCCACTGACATCTGTCCTCTGTACGTCAGTCCATCCATCTGTGTATTTTTTTTACTGTAATATAACATGCAGTGATGGTATACTACTATTAATATTCCTGATCGGGGTCCAACACTTTGAGCTTTGATGTATTTCCATTTTTATTTTTGCTATAACTTGTTGAGGCTTCCCCCCCTCGAGCATGGATCTCCAGATAAATGATTTGGTATGAACAGGGTGTTCTCCCCAGCCAGAAGGCATAGGAGTCGCGTGCATGTGTCATGTAGCTATCATGTGCATTAAGCTGTATTCTTTTTCAGGTCAGGGCTGAAACACTGGGATTCAGGTTGTCATGTAACGGATTAAGAGAAAAAAGAGAGGGGGGGGGGGGAAGACAGAAGAGGATGTAAAAGGGGACGATGGTGACTGTAAAGGCAAAAGAAACCATATAATAAAACACTGAACCAAAGTGGACAGACTGATCAAAGAGAGGGAGTAGAGAGGAACGGAAAAGAACAGAGAGAGAGAGAGAGAGGGAGAGAGAGAGGGACCATGTGCCAGACCATGGCAATACCATTACAACTATGCGGAACGTCCAATTGCAGTTCAGCTCATTAATGTAAGAAAGAAATGGATAAGGGTCTTCGGTAATTTGACCATATATATGTGGCTTTATCTGACTCCTACCATTGGCCGCTTAGCGCAGGTTGTGCTTGACCTAGGGGACATTCACCAGTTAATCTGGCATGCATCTAATCTTCTTAGCATTAGAGAGATTTAAAGAGATGTACACCACCACACACACATACTCAAACATACATAACGCCCTGATACACACTGAAACACATTATTTGCACACTTTCACTTTTCACTCACACAAATGTCGAGTCACATTGCCCCCACCGCTTTCTATTACGCCGTATAAAATAAGACACACACACACACACACACACACACACACACACACACACACACTGAAATGAATATACACATATAGTATCAGTTGTGCTCTTTAATTCACTTATGTCGCCTTTTAGAGCTTTCACACAGAAGCAACGCCCAGTGTCGGCCATTGTACAGCGCCGTCTCACCTCTGTGCTCTATGAATATCTTTGACTGGTACACCAGAATACAACAGATTATATAGTGCAGTATTCTACTCAACATCTCTCCATGCTGGTGTGGCAGATTTGCAGTCTGGATTAAACACAAAAAGCTTTGAAACACAAAAAGCTTTATTTTTTTTGTTTTTTTCCCCGTTGCTTGGTACAGTGTTTTCCTTGTTCTGTGTAGCTGTGTCGCTTTGCTCAATTATGAAGTTTATGTATTTAGACCAAGGCGTCGGCCAGTGTCTGCACACGGTTCTACGTCTTCCAAGAGCAACACGGCAGCAAAGTGAGTTGCGCAACAAGCTGCGACCGCCGTCTTGCGTTAAGGTCAGCCCAGCTATCTGCCTCGCTGCTGCTCTGTGCTGCCATTGGTTTGCCTTGCTGTGAGTCACAGCCATTTAGGCATTGCCCTAATTAGCGTTTGACATATACAGTATAAAGGGCTGCTTCAGAGCAGCGGCATGTTGCGCCGAGCCTTGGCTGGTGTCGTGTCAGATGGCAGGTTCGAGCAGCGGCATTGGGGTTTGGATGGGCAGCGTGGGTAGGTAGGCTCTGTGGATTTGGTTTTGGGTCAGGATCAAATTCAACCACAAAACACACAAAAAGGTACAACCCACTATTTAGAGAGGTTTTGGATGCTTTTCCCCTTACCATCGTAGCCAGGGCAGGTAACCCAATGCCAAATGCAAAACTAACTGCGAAAAAAGAAAAATGCAAAATTCACCAAATATGCAGGGGAAAAAAATATTCTTGCAAAAACGTACAATGGAAAGAACCTAATATATAGTTATAGTTGGACCGCTAGGCTAGCCGGGGTAACTTGGCTGAGTTTGCCCACGTCTCACAGCACTAGCGAGGCAACCAGTCTCAAATCTCAGCCAACTTTTAATTGGTGTTCAGGATTCCTTGGCTACTACGTTATGTAGCCAAAATAATATAACAGTCCTAAGATATATCCATGCCCACAGTCTTTATTTAACATTAGCAAAAACGTAATGTTATTGCCGAATCAACCACCAAGTGATCCCAGATGTCCTGTACTAATCCCACAAAATGGACTGGATACGGTAGAGGAAACTGTAATATTGAGACCGAAATCTTTAACATCTCTGTATTACAACAACTTGAATAGTAATTGCTCTTTTGGATGTAATCTTTGTGGGGGTTTTTTTCAAATATATTCCTGTTTGTTTAACGTAGCTGGACAGGTTTGTTCATTGTATTATCAGAAGGCGCAAAAGCAATTACCAATGGTTCAACACAGAGCTATTTTGAAATCTTTGCTATTTACTCTTTCAAGGACAAAAGGAAATAAACAAGCCCTTGTATATGTTCGGTACCTTCAGTACGTAAATCTGTGAATAACGTGTGAATATAAGTTAGAATATAAGCTATATGTGAATAGTGTTCAGTGAAATCTAATAACAATTAACAGTGAGTCATGTTAATATTACATTTTGAATACAATGGTGGTAATGGTGCATAGTGAATGCCACACAAATGTGTTTGTTTTGTATGTGTGCTTGTGAGTGAGCCTAGAGAGAGAGAGAAGGGGCCATACTTGCATTCATGTTCAAAGAGATGTTAGGGTCAACATTGTACTGTTTAGCACAATGTTGCACGTATATGAACACACACACACACACACACACACTCTTCCTAATTTACCCCTTATTTTTTTGTCTTTGAAGTTTGAAAGTTGAAGTTTGCGCTGATCCAAGACCCAGACCCAATGAAAAGCCACCAAAGCTGTACAGAGTGTGTATCTATATAAATAGTTTATTAGTATCATAACATGTACAGAAGATTTATAGCTTGTATGCAGATAACATGCCCAAAGTAGAAAATGAGATTCATAGCAAAATTAAAGGTTATAAAAATATATAATATTTACAGCATGTATGTGTGTTTCTGTGTGTGTGTGTGTGTGTGTGTGTGCGCACGTGTGTGTTTGTGTGACATTGTGTGTGCTTTATGCGGATGTGTTGATGTGTGTCTCTCCGTTGATGTATATCTTTTGGAAGAGGCATGAGTCTTTAAATATGAAATGTAATCCAGGTCATTTTCCGCAGACAGAATCTTCTGGAATATCCAATGGGGTTCTGTGAGGCTTTTAATCCAGGGTCACACACTTAAGTAAAGGATGAGCGTAGAGTCGGAGTGTTATCTGGCCAGCCAAACTCATTTCACCATTTTCACTGTTCAATTCCTTGAAAAATTAAAAAGGTTTGTGTTTTTTTCCCCCATGAGTCATTGAAGCCATAGCAAGGCAATTTTTTTATGATTTGGTTTGGACGCGCTGCCTTTTCACTTAAACTTACTAACAGTCACTCACTGGCGGATGACGCCCTGCGTTCGATCCAAGATAGCCTCCATCTCCTCCTGTGTCCTGATCCTCAGATCGCTCTGTACGTCGCCGCTTCCATCCTGACGTGATCCCCCAGCACAACTGGAGCTCCGCAGAAATATAACGGCAGACGGATACGACGAGGCCATGGAAGTCTTCTTCTCAAAACACAGTCTTTCAGTTTAATTTCTCCTTTTATTCCTCCATCTTGTTCCGCTTCTCCTCCCCATCTATCCATCCATTCTTTACCTGATGCCTGGTGGGACAGAGAAGGGGTGAAGACCGTTAAGACGAACCAGGGAGTTTAAAAATCTTCTCACATCCATTAACTGCAATTAGTCCTGTGATTTCTAATTGGCAAGTGGTACATTACACCAAAGGATTGTGTGTGTGTGTGTGTGTGTGTGTGTGTGCATGTATGCATCAGTGTGTGTGTAGGTGCATGTGTGTGCGCATGCGTGTCCGCATGTCTGTGTGTGTGTGTTCCTGTGTGTGTGTGTGTGTGTGTGTGTGTGTGTGTGTGTGTTCCTGTAAAGGGGAGGAGGGGGGGGGGCCAGCTAAATGTCTCCAGGGTATAGTTTAAGCAGAGAGGAAAAACCCAGTAAATACCTCAGATCTGTTATCAGCTACTATCGCTGGAGAGAGACACATTCACACAGCACCAGTCACACGGGAAATGGAAATAACCCTTGTGCGCAGGCACAAACATGCACAAACACAGGCGCACACACACACACACACACACACACACACACACACGCACGACAGCTTTACTCCACGTACCATTGTCCGTGTCTGTCTGAGGACTGCTGGGCCGTTTGTTGGTGCAGGTGCACTCTAGGTGCTCCTCCAGCCTAACCTGCACCTCCCTCAGCTTGGGACGTCGCCGGATATACTCCACCTTAGCCACCTGGCGGGCCGAGAGACAGAGAGAGAGAGAGAGAGAGAGAGCGAGAGAGAGAGAGAGAGAGAGAGAGAGAGAGAGAGAGAGAGAGAGAGAGAGA
>JAOPJI010000101.1:14680723-14692227 GCA_027122695.1 Merluccius productus
ACACACACACACACACACACACACACACACACACACACACACACACACACACACACACACACACACACACACGTGCCTCTGCTGTCTAAAGTAACCCAGGAGAGCCTGGTAACCTACATTTTTCTCATGCAGTAAGCCTTGCTGGTGCTTTGTAGTGCACAGCCCCCTCTGGTGGAGACAATAACGCCATTGCTTTACTGATCCAATGAAGAAAGAAAATTCAGCTCAATTCGTAGCTGAACATCACTTCCACTGATTGAACACCAGCAAGACGTGCGGACCTAGGGGCTGCTGGGTGCAGTCCCATATGGCAGTGTATTATGAATCAGGTGCATTTCCAATCAGCACTGTAATGCACCAATGTAACGAATGCTCTGTAACTGAACGCATGAAAAAAAGCCATCCAGACTTGAAAAATCCATTATTTGACTATGCCACTACTACTTTGAGGTGAGAGATTAATTTTTCATCCGAAACCGTTGCTCATCAATCATTTACTGGTTGCCAAGCGGCGCGTCCAGCGTGTCGCGTTCACGGTCTGACCTTCTGCTTGCCGGGCATCCGCCCGCACCACTGACTTTATATCCGTCAAGGATTTCCAGGGCAAGGACATGAAACAACACGCTGAACATAACGACTGGCTTACATCCAATTAAGTAGGCCGGTGGACTGTGTCTCTCGGTGAACCACACACAATCATGACGGATATAAATCAAGGAATCAAGTACAAGACAGCTAAAGCACATTTCACAATTTACATTTGCTTTGCAAGCGTGAAGGGATTGGATCAACACCAGAACCATTTCATGTTTTAGTACTTAGGGATTTATTTGACATGATAGGATAATAAACAAGACCATTTCGTCGTAGTTTATGTAACACCCGCGGTTGAGGAGAAAGTGTATAAACTATTTTAATGAGGAGGAAATACCAGTCATTCAATGTCCCTTTAAAAACTTTGTTTTGATAACACAAATGAAAGTACATTTTTGAACAGGAGTTGCTGAAGGAAGTCTAAGAAAGTAAATGTGGTTGTCACGGTGACTGACCTTCCGTTGTCACGGCCAACGCCCCAGACACGGATGCTTGCGATTGGCTGAGAGTGGAGCACACTGCGGTCCATTGGGTCAACCAGGTTCAACATGTTGTTCTCTAGGACCAGGTACATGTCTTTCCCCTGGAAACACACACACACACACACACACACACACACACATAATGGGCAGTTTTTCCAAGTTCATTTTCTACCTCCGCATTAACTATTTTCATCTGGTTTTGTGTGTGAGCATCACTCTTTTGGCTCTGCCAGCTGGTAAATAAATGATAACAGGAGGCGAAGCACTTTCGTTCTCCCTCTCCCTCTCTCCCTCTCCCTCTCTCAGTAGTGAGAGACGAGAGGAGAAAGAAAGACAATGAGAAAGATATATACTATAGTGATGCATGGTGAGTACAAGGGTGGCGACAGCAAAGTGCCAGCACTAGACAATTCATGTTATTAAGGGGAAAAAATAAAACACATGGCACGTATGGCTTGTTCTCTCGACTGCTGCAGCATCACAGCAAAAAGTAAAGGATCAGCTTCTAGAGGTGGAGGTGAGTGCAGGATATACTGCTGGTATAAGAAACGGCTTGGCACTGCGGTCTTATTGAAAAAACCATAAAAATCAAGCGAGGCGTCAGCTGTATTCCACCACCATTTGAACACAGAATAGTACATTTTATGTGTGCCACGGTGCTCTCTTTCTCACACACACACACACACACCTCTCCCCAGATTCCCACGGTGTCCCGGATGTCGTTCTTGCTGTAGGAGAGCTGACGGATGCAGTTGTTAACGGCAACGCTGCTCTTGCCGGGAGCCAGGTCATCCTCCGCCATCTCCACCCAGCCCAGGGAGCGCACAGCGAAACACTGGAGAGGCGAGGACATCACACACGCGCACGCGCACACGCACACACACACACACACACACACACACACACACACACACACACACACACACGATGGTGGTACATTTTGAAAGTGTGTTGAGTAACAAGAGAGCAAGTCACGAACGCCACCAGAGATGTTCTCATCACAGACTCAGAAGAACACTGTTGGTATGTTTTCCTTGGCGCTTTTTGAGGCACATTCCTGCAGACTGATTTTGGTCATTCGGTTGACATGGCCCACGAGGCTGTCCGACGCATCCCGCATAGAGCTCATGCATAATGTTCACGATTGGCCAAAAGTCACACAGACGCCTGGAACTCCCCACAGCCTTCTGAAATAGACCACCAGACACTAAGATACAGACTGGCAGGTCAGAGGGGACGGAGAGAAGGAGAGGGAGAGAGAAAGAGAGAGAGACCCAGAGAGCAAACGCCCCATTTTCATGTGTGTGTGTCCTCATCAAGTATTCATGTGAATGCAGCAGTCCATTGAGAAGGCAGTGGGGAGCCTGATGGGGCACAGAGGGTGAATGAATTGGGCCAGTAAAAGAAGCACACGATTACAGAAAGGCACATATAAAAAAGAAAGGGGAAATGAAAGAGGGAACGGGGTATGTGTGTGTGTGGGGAAGAGAAAGAAGAGTGCATGTTAACTAGAGATGTATGTGTGTGCTTGTGTCTATGCATTAAATGTATTCTCGGCATCTAATGGGATCTCAGATTGAAATTGAATAAGCATGTAGGCCTGGGGCTGAATGTGCTTGCAATATACCGGCATGGCTGACTCACTCCCCCTCTCTCCATCTCGGTCTCCCTTTCCCTCACACAGGCACTGTAAACTCATATACTGTAAAGTCATATACCGTATGAGGCATTTTATACGTTATGTATGCACTGGATGGTTATACAACATCGGTCATTATAACGCTCTTATACGACAACGGTACGAGCTTAAAAAAGTATTTCCCAAAAGTTGGCGTCAATAAAGTAACCATGGGGATAACACTTCCCCGCTCCCCGCCCAAAACGCCTTTTGTTTTTATCTCATGTTTGAATTCCAGCTGAAAAAGGGGGTTCACTTAAACAAAACCATCTGCACATTCTGTGTGGCAACACTGATGGCAAAGTGTATCGTATTTGTGTCCTTTCTTTGTACAGAAAGCCTTTATAATAGAAACTAACCGTATTCAAATGGAGCCTGTGTGAAAATGCAATATATTTCTGTACACATGAGGGCAGCATTGCGTCCCAATCGCCTGTGTGTGTGTGTGTGTGCGTGTGTGTGCATGTGTGCGTGTGTGCGCGTGTGTGTGTGTGTGCGTGTGAGAGAGAGAGATTCCAATGCGGTTATGTGTCTGAGAAATTTCACAGCTTCGGTTGTTGCTGCCAGGGACACAAATACAAATTTAAAAAACATACAAGACACCTCAGTATATCCTGCAGTAGGCTTTGTTTAAAGGGGCAGTGAACTCCCAATTGTTTTTTGTCTTATATGATCTTTAACATAGTAATCTATGCCATTTTGTCACTGTTGCACAACGACTATACCATCTTAAAAAATAAGTAGGGGGGTTCACTTACACTGCAATCACTGCAATCTCAAACAAAGCCAACTTCACACCCTGTGTGGCAACACTAACAGCAAGATATATTGTATTTGTGTCGATTCTTTGTCCAGAAAGCCTTAATAACAGAATCTGTAAACTGTATTCAAATGAAAGCGTGTGTGAAAATGCACCATCTTTCTGTGCACACGGGGGCAGCATTGCTCCGTAACGGCCTCGGTAGCTGAGCGGTGCGTAAACACAGCCAGTAAACAAACACGCTCGGGATATAAAAGACCAAAACACACTGTTTGGATAGAAAAGAGGCCATGGCGGCACAGAGCGTTCGGCTGGAACGTTAATTACAGTGACGGCTGACAGTGGGCTTACAGATGGCCCATAAGTACAGTACTTGGGATGGGTCACAGGGCTTGTGGCGGAGGTCATATCTTGTAAGATAAAAGGCCTTTTTAGTCTTTTGTTTTTAGAGCTAAGTTTCTATTGAGAGGTGCATGAAGGCTATGTTTGTGTGTTTTAAACCACTGCATATAAATAGAGTCCCGCATCACACCCACTCCCGCATCACAGAGACATTTGTTTTTTTAAGCCATCTGGTCATTAACAAATCAATTTGCTTCTTCAAGGGCATACATTAATGAATACATTTCAATTACAAATACATTAAAATACCATTACCTAATTGGTCTGCAATGAATGCAGAAGTGCATTCAGAGCGTATCACACATCGTTGATTCACACCCCTCTTGAATTGTCCAATAAAAAGGGATTTAATTAAATTAAGCTCACCTTTGCTTCTGAATCACAGTTACTACTACTAGACTCCTCTTCTTCCACTGGTTGATGGTTCCTGAGAGGGAGACAGAGAAAATGTTTAAACTGCATACATTCAACCAGGCACTGCTTGTGTTAATAGAAAGGCCATAATCACAATATGAACTGACAACCAAAAAAAGCTATATGTGTGTAGCTCATTGCACCGTCCTGGCGGTGTACAGCGAGAGCTATGGTTACAGCGGTTCACACTGTACTGTGACGAGATGTGTGTTTCCATTTCAGCGAGCTGACACCCCCCCCCCCCGCGCTTGGGTCCGACACACAAGGCAAAGCGCCAGTCAAAGCGTGACACACGTAGAAGTGAGCTGATTGGGCCATGTGTTGTGAGCCTGACAGACAGAGCCACTACAGTACATGCAGGGAGGGCTCAGCTGTGCAGTGTGTGCACACAGGGCTTTGGTGAAATCACAATTCAAAAGGTCGGAGGGTGTCATTTTAATCAAACATGCACAGCACCCGTCTCTTTAGACGTTGCAAAAAATAATTCTGTATGTGTGTTTACTGATCTCACCTTAGTTTGAGTGATGCATAGCGAAGTGTTGCCCCCTCAAACTCCTTAAGGCTCGGGTCAGGGTTCACTGTGGCTGCCTGCAGGTCCTGGCGCAAACAGATGACATCATCAGAATGCAACATTAGTACACACGTAACAAGCATTCTCAACAGATTAAGCCACCATGCACCCTGAAGCAGGCCTCCGTCTCTGGCCGGAGAAAAGATGTGATGTTATGCGATGAGGCATGCTGTTTAAAATAACAAAACTAAATACAAAAAGGACGCATGCACTAAGACCGTAAAAATCCTGTAAGAAAAAAAAAATACAAAACCCATTAGTGAAAAGGAAGACGTGGCCGAGTGCCTTTACTCAGCCAAATAACCGAAGCTGTGCGTTCATGTGCCAGTTGTGATGACGAAACCTTTTAACAGTCCATTGTTAGGTTTTGATAAGTCCAAGCAACAGCCAAACATGCTTTTTCACCAGGCGGTATAACACTTATGCACACATTTAAATATTCAGGTACGAAGTGGGTGAACAAACAAAACTCTTATCACTTTACATTATACTTGCCTTCCAAACCTCACTATCAATCTTTCCACCAAAATCACTCCACACCTGTTTCTACGTAAACGCACATATAAACAAACAAACAAACAAACAAACAAACGAGGCGGTGGTGGTGGAGGGAGTGGGAGGAAGGTGGAGTTCAAGACAAAGAAACGGGGGAAAATGAGAGAAGGGAGGGAGAGAGAGAGAGACAGGATAAAACTGTTAGCTAGCTAGTCAGCTCACTGCACACTGTGCTTTGTTTCAACGGAGAGCAAAACCAAAGAAACATCTGGAAACAAGATGTTTTGTCAGCTGGGTTTTGTCCCTATCAAATATCTAACTAGCTACGTAGAATGGATTGATAGTGGATTAGTATAACAAAATACAAACACACACACACACACACACAACTTTTGTGGGGGCACACAATGAATTAGACCATTATCAAGTTTTTTAATCATTAGACTTTTTACACGGTACAAACATAGAGACACTGTTGTCCAGTAGTATACAGCGGCCAAGATAGCAACACTGGCTGCACCATGGCATTGGCACAAATTGCTATCCATCCCCAGACAAACACACACACACACACACTTGCAGAAAGGACAGAATGCTTCTAAGAGAAATGGCAGAACTAGTGCAGAGCTGGGACGTGACCAGGACAACAATAGAGCCATAGAAAAGGAAGGCAGAGGACGAGATCAGCTGCTATACCTTCTCCTTCTCCTCGAGCTGAGAGACACACTCCTGGTCAGACATGCCCTGGAGAGAGGAGGATCGAGGCTAAAAATGCGGGGGAGGGGGGGGAAGAGAAAGAGAAAGAGAGAAAGAGAAAGAGAAAGAGAGAGAGTGAGAGAGAGAGAGAGACACACAAACAGAGTCAGAGAGACAATTATTTAAAATTAGAAAGCAAAAAAATAGATGACAAAGGGATATAATCAAACATGAAAACATAAAAACACAAGGTCAAGAAGATATGTCAACATCACATATGCAGAACAACAAAAAAGGTCAGATCTAATCTGATGACAGCTGTTGTGTTTCGACATGCTGCGTGTGAAGTGTTGATATATTTGGGTCCCCGCACGGCGTTTATGAATGATGGTTTCAAGCTCCAGTGGGACTGACGAACAGCCCCGCCCCCACCCTCGTATAGTCTGGTTTGTCTATTTGTCAGCACTGGCCTGTCCTCACTGGGTCGATGCCTTATCTACAACCTGCTCCTTCTCCTCTCCATCACTCCCCTCATCCACCAGGTCACTCAATCTCCTGGCACTCTCCTGGCGAGTACGGACGCCCTGACAATTTATACACACATTTACTCCTTGGCACGTTTTATTTCGTTGGGTTCTTTTGAGTTGCATATATCTCTGCATTTCATTTTCCACTTCTGAAAGGGCACTTCTGAAAGGACATTAGAAAGGGACGATAAGGGTATGATCAGACCACCCTGCCTTAATGTGTACAGGGATTATTTTACTCTGTTTTGACCTTCGGTGCACACTAAGCAGACGTTTTCCACCAGCCAAAAAGGAGTGTTTAAAAAAAAACATCACCCTTGCATTGCTGTGGGGCCGGGGCAACGCGTATATATATATATATATTTCTGAACACCATGACGTATGGTATAATTGCGATCCAGACATTGGCAGCCGGCTACGATGGTCCGGGACGTACAGCGCTTGAGAAAACGCTGGGTGAAATGTATGCACGGAAAATAGAAAAACAACGTCTTGACATTTACAAGGCGGACCGGTTGGAGAGCTTAGGGACTTACGAAGTAGCAGCTGTTGACGAAGCCGCAGGTGGGCAGGATGGGTTCGTGGGTGGGGAGGGGCTCCAGGGAGCTGTCCGAGGTGGTGCTGCCCGACCGGGGCGACGCGCCGAAGAAGATCTCCGCCTGGGAGGACACACACACACACACACACACACACAGGGAGTCTGTTATTCTTGTTTGTCTATTTTTAAAAGGCATCACAACAAATGTCATCATAGGGTGCGTCATGTATGGTTACATGTTACAATAACATTGTAATTTAATAAGACCATAAAAATGTAATTCAAACCAATGTCAGAACTGCTGATGACGACGACACATTTGTATCCGTTTTCAGTTAGAAATGTGTGCACAACATGATCAAGCACGTCATGCGTGCATGTGTGCGCACGTCCTGTCTGTCACCTGAAGGTCATGTGTGGGCGAGGTGCTGGGGGAGCTGGGTGAGTGTTTGTGTGGCGTGGAGGTCATGTCCCCCGGGGCCGGAGCACTGGCAGGGGGCTCCAAGGGTCCTCCGGGGGCCGGGCCAGTGGTTGTGGCTGTGGCCGCAATGGCAGCAGGCCTCTCCCACTGGGTGGTGCCGGTGGGGATGTGCCAGTAGTAAACACCAGCCATGTCTGTGATCTTCTTCCATCCCGGGGGGAGGTCTGGATCGGTCTGGAACGACTGCTCACTCCAGATATCTGCTGACACACAACATTTTGATTCAATGTCAATCATGTTACTCAAGGCCAATCGGGGCCTCTATCCACCAGCCAATGGTGGATAGATTTGACCGTTTGGCAGGTAAAAAAATGCAGGATTACATATTGAAACTATTGCTTGGCCAGTTGATTTCATCACAAAAAAAATATTTTTAATCATGATGTGACCTTTGTTGGGCTCTGGGGTTACATAAAAACAAATGTGTAGGCCGGGGGCATCTGCAGCACCACACTTTCATTTATAATGGTGTTATAAATATACTTTTACACTGTGGGGTGTGTGTTGTTGATAGCTGGTTTACAGCCTCACTTGGCCTCGAGTCAGACTGATTAAGACTTGGGGGCTGGGTGGGGCTGCACATCTGTGGTGCAGAGCAATCATGGCACCCAGGATAAACGCTATCACCACCCACACTCAGGAGAGAGCTACTGTCATGCTTGTACCATCTTGCCATCACCAATAAATGGATTTATACCTCAACATCTACCTGTGTGTCTTGTGTTGGAGGGGCACAGAAAAAGCCACTTAGGTGGCGTGTGGCAGGGTCAACTTCTACATACACGTTTTACCCAATCAAAAAAATGTAGCTCCTGCAACTTGGATATTGGACTTGGCTATATTGCGATTTCGATGAATTGTTCAGCCCCAACATTAATAAAGACATCCATACCAGACCAGACAGACAGACAGACACAGCTGTTGTGCTTTCACAGCTCTGTTTTCGCCCATTTTCAGCGCCTGACCAGGAGTGTACAGCAGCTGCTACAGCCCTGACCATGTCTTTCCACAGGCTGACATCTGAATCAAACCTCTTAACACCAATGTACCTGCCCCCTATCTCTCTATCTCACACACGCGCACACACACACACACACACACACACTTTAGAGAACCAGTTAATGAAAGCTTTGTTACAGCAGACCTCCTTTTCCATCCATGCCATTAAGTCATCATGCTAGAGTGTAGCTGAACGTTCCTAAAACCTACCCCGCTACGCCAGTGGAAAAAGTGGCATTACTTTTTTTTTAATATCAATAAAAATCCCCATTAGCCTTCGCATTTTCCCCAAATTTTCCAACCTCAATTTGGCACATTTGCGGACAGATGGTGTCTTGAACAAGTGATAGATTAGATCACCACCCTACTGATGCTATTCTTGTCCTCTTCCATGGTAACATGATGCGATACACACCATCACCGATATTTAGTTTGGGGCTGCAACTAACGATTATTTTCATAGTTGAACAAACAGTAATTTTTTCGAATAATCAATTCATCATTTAGTTTAGAAAAAGGTCATAAATAATAGCAATTGCCATCATAAGTTACCAGAGTCCAAAGTGAAACTAAATCAAGCAGCAAATGATATTTGTACTAAATTAGATTTGATTCATTTTATCACCTAATCGACTTATCAACTAATCATAGCTGTAGCTAAATATTTGTCATATTGGCCATAAGGAAGAGGTCTTGATTGACATGTAAGCACGACCAATCACGGACCGTATGCCGGGAACAGTAGGTCTACTTCTTGAAAAACAGAAGAAAATATTGATTTACCGTGGATTGAATAAACCCATGGATGTAAATATAAGACGAGATGACAATCGTGTCTTGAGTTTCTTCAAGACGCAAGGCGACTTGCTCCATGTATCCGGTGTTAGCACATAGGGATGTAGTACACGTGGACGGAAGAGACTACCTTGGAAAAGGCTGCATAGACAGCCAGGTATAATGTGAATAGGAATCTCCTGCCTCCTGGACTGCCAGCTTGTGTTCAGCCATTTGCAATCCCCAAATCACATTAACTCACAATAGACGCAATGCAAAACTGGAAGTCTGAAAAAACTCGCCTGCCAAGTACAAGGAGCCTTGAGCCTTAATGCAAAATGGGAATCGATTTGTACGTAAGTAAATCTCATCTAGTGATTTGTGAACACACACACACACACACACACACTTGCAGATGGAGTTTCTGTATTTCAATATGTATTTATGTTAGTGGTTTAGATGTCAAGGATGTTTAATCTGAAACCCCATTTCTGCCAGTCATTACAAGTGTTCAGAGAAATGT
Source organism: Merluccius productus (assembly GCA_027122695.1). NCBI lineage: Eukaryota > Metazoa > Chordata > Actinopteri > Gadiformes > Merlucciidae > Merluccius > Merluccius productus. Next base: position 14,690,658 of record JAOPJI010000101.1, read on the forward strand.
CACCGGTGAATATAACACGCAATTCCCAAACTGCTGACCACGCTGATGAAACCACGACAACAGTAATATTTCACCATGACAACTACTTTGGTGCAGATTGAGATGATTATCACAAGTGTATATGCATGTATGTTGATGTACAAATACCATTCATTAAACATCGTGTTTATTTAATAATAACACACAAACAAGGTGTGTGTGTGTGTGTGTGTGTTGACACAGGCAGATTTCCTGTGGTTTGAGTTTCTACATGACTCATGTGAGTGCAGACAACCGAAGCACTGCCTTCTGGGAGATGTAGTCTTCTAATGCCAGACAAAATTAGGTCAGCACCAACAAAAAATAGATGGCAGAGAAGACGGAAGTGGCATTATGTGCCATGTGCAACAGAGGGGATGGCGTATGGAGAATTGTGGTTCAGTGGGGGATGAAATAAGCCAGAAAATATCTCTCTCTCTCTCCCTCTCTCTCTCTCTCTCTCTCTCTCTCTCTCTCACACTCTCACACAGTCAGAGGGGAAATGGAGCGCAGCACACAAACACCACTAGTCTGGCTGATGTAGTGTCATGCTGGCTTGGCTCTTTGCCTCTACGCAGTAAATCCTCATTCCACGTTAGCAGTGCTGATTTCTGTTAGCATCGTTAGCTCCGTGCCTTCACCGAATGCCGTGATGAAAAACGTCAAACGTGTACGAACTGTTAAAATGCCAATAACGAGGTCAGCATCTGGCAAAAATCGCATGCATGATAAACACGATGCATTGGCATTACCGAGCTATGTAGCACCTGTGGTCGAGTTAGCATGCAGCCTATCCCTAGCCCAGAGTTTAGCACGGGGAGGAGGGGAGGTTTAGCATCAGGAGCAGAACATACTCCATTTCAGACAGACACATGCACCTTTCTGTACTGTTAACAGTCGATTTACTCATTTTAGATTGTCAGACAGACACAGACACAGACACACAGACACACACACACACACACACACACACACACACACACAGGCATACGAGAAATTAACTACCCCCTGCATGGGGACAGCACATGTACACGACGCCACAGACAACACATGGGTCAGACACATACACGCACAGCTCCGAGCATCCACAGTGTGGCTCCCTGTATCCGACCGCAGCACACGTACCTACCCTCGTAATTGACAATCACAATAGCCAGCATGTAGTCTTTGCCCAGCATCATAGTGAGCAACCTGCCTCTCACAGAGGCACCGTCCTGAATTGAGCACACACACACACACACGCACACACTCAGCCAAGCCTCAGACAGGGCGAGGGAGGGGGACGACAAGCATTTAAGCACACCAAGGTAAGAAAAGAAAGAGACCAAGATGACAGTGTGTGTGTGTGGACAGTGGAAAAACAGAGAGGCGTAGAGGGAGGGAGAAGGCGCCACGACGACAGGAAAAAAGAGCCAAAAGAAGGGAGATGAGTGAATTAGATATGTGTGTGTGGGGGGTAGAAAATAAGATGAAGAGTTATATGAGAGAGAGAGAGAGAGAGAGAGAGAGAGAGAGAGAGAGAGAGAGAGAGAGAGAGAGAGAGAGAGAGAGA
>JAOPJI010000101.1:14714066-14749961 GCA_027122695.1 Merluccius productus
TGATGATGATGATGATGATGATGATGATGATGATGATGATGATGATGATGATGATGATGATGATGATGATGATCTGATTTAACCATCAGACCATCTAATGTCAGTCAGTATATAGGCCTATAGGAATAAAGGCAGACCAGGGAAATACTGGAAAACGTGACCCTCCACAAAAAAGGGGTTGTATAAACAGGCAGGTGGTGGGTCCTACCTAGCTATGTAATAATAGCATAGGCTACGTATAGACGGGGATATATGAGTCTTATCAATATATGATGAGCTATATGGTGTGCCGAAGCTATGTAGGCTGCCTGCTACTTGCATAGAGGTTGACTGCCGGTGCTGTATGGGGGAGTGTCCTGTAACCTATACTGCGCATATAATGCGCATATAATGCGCATACCTGTCTATAAACGAGCGCTATTAGCATGCATCTCATCACATAGGCCTACGGCCTATCCTTGCCGCACCTCCTGTCACACCTTATGGCAACAGCCTGAATAACAATCACATCGGCTACAGCATAACCCTAAAATTCAGCCGCACAGACCCAGCGTACACATCATCCAGCAGGACCCTCAATGAATGCACAGACATCAGCCACACATACACCCCCAGGAAATAGCACAATCCCCAACTCCACTGACATTTTCCCCTGAGATAACCTAGATCAGAGTCAGAGTAAACGCCTGTAGTCGTTGGGGAGGCTTGTCAATGATGTCCTTCCCACGGGTGAACAATGTGCTTTCTTTGACCCCTCCGCAGCTGCCAGCTGTAGGACAGCCAGGTGGGCGGATTTTCGAGGGCAACCACTAAATGCGCTATTTAACTATATTTCGTATAACGCTGCAAACGTTGACACGTCAGAGCATCTTGATTGTATCGTAAGAAGAAACATTATAAAGCAGCCGGATATCAGCGCTCATCGTGTCAGCATGTGCGTAAAAAAGGATACAGGAGGGAGAGGGGGGCGTGGTTGGCGCGCGCGAACGTGGTGACTAAACTCTCGCGAGAACTGGCCACCAGTCGAAATTTGAAAAACAGGCGGCAGTCACTCAGCACAGCCACAGCAACAACGGTGAACGAACTGGGGGAAAACAAGCCAACTCCAGATAGGATATATATATCCCACCAGGTACGTTTCATACAAAAGCTTTTATGAATTGTTTGAACTCCGGCTACATAGTTTACACCATTAAACCGGTTAATGTGAACCGAGCGAGCGAGGGACTGGGACCAGGGGATAGGGCTAACGTTGATGCTAGCTGAGGCTGAATAACCCACTTAACGTGCGACTCCTGACGTTGGCATTAGGGAGAAACGTGTATATATACTAACGTTATATAATACGTATGCACATTATACATGAAATACTTACATACTGTTGGTTAACCCCATCCTTTTGCACGTTGTTCCCGTGAAGAAAGATGACGGCCGACAGTGAAATGGAAATAAAGGAGGCGTTCAGCAGAGCCCAGAAGGGCCACAACAACAAGGCTAAGCTGGTGGCCGTCCTGAAGAGTCGCTACAACAAGGTATGAGATGACCCCTCACCAGCTCACTGTGTCCTGGAGCAAGTAGTTGAATATAGTTTAACATTCAACTACTTTAGTTGAAAAGCTCGACTTTCATGTTTCATAGTCATGCTGGTGTGAGGTTGCTTATTTGCCCTGGGTCCTCGTTTTCGGTTTGTTTGTGTTTTCTGCTCATGCTGCATTACCCTCCAACGTTTATACGTCTACAATCTACGTGTGTAACTACTCCTCCTGTCTAATGACCTCTTTGGTGGCAAGTCGTTGCAGAATGACGTTTTTAGGGTAACCGTGTCATATTTAAGAATTGAATCATCGTGGAGAACCTGATCACAATCCCTGCCTGTCTACAGTTGGAGGACAAGACGTTGTTCCACGATGAGTTCATCCACTACTTAAAGTACGCCATGATCGTGTACAAGAGGGAGCCCGCTGTGGAAAATGTCATCGAGTTTGTCGCCAAGTTTGCCTCAAGCTTTCAGTCTCCTTCTAAAAACGACAAAGAGGGAGAGAAAGAGACTGAGAAGGAGGAGGAGGTTGATGAAGACGAGGAGGAGGAGGAGGACGACCATCCTTTTTTGACCTTCATCTTTAACTTCCTGTTGGAGGTACACCTGCACGCACACTTTGTGGATTAGGGCGATTGAGACAAAAAACTCAAACTGTGCTGTCTAACATCTTTGTGTCCATTGGTTTTTGATGCTGCTTTGGTGGTTTAGCAGAAGAACCTGCAGTGTGTAGCAGGTGTAGCAGCCTGCCCCTTCATGACCCTGTACCATCCATCTGTCTCCTCTGATCTCTCCTCTCTCTGATCTCTCCTCTCACTCCTTCAAACATGTTCCAACTTCCTACATCTCTCCCTCTATCTCGTCACACATCCACATCCTGTGCCGTGCCGTGCCTCTTCTCAGTCCCACAAGGCCAACAGCCACGCCGTGCGCTTCCGCGCGTGCCAGCTGATCAACAAGCTGCTGGGCAGCATGGCGGAGAACGCCCAGATCGACGACGACCTGTTTGACAACATCCACCAGGCCATGCTCATCCGAGTCACCGACAAGTTCCCCAACGTGAGGATCCAGGCCGCCCTGGCCATGACCCGCCTGCAGCAGCCCCACGACCCAGACTGTCCAACAATCAGTGGTGAGGGGAAACCTGTTGAAAATGACTAGTTCTCTCCTTTAACTTTTAGATAGTTCTCTCATTTTTTCCCGCTTTTATCTAAAAAGGCAAAAACATATCTATATGCAAAAATGTCTCATCTACAGCGACATTGTTTATTCATTAATTTATTTTTAATTTAACCTTTGTTTAACCAGGTTGTTCTCATTGTGGATTCAGCTGGGAGTCGTACCATCCTCAACAGTTTCTTTAACCTCCGTCCGTACAGTGTACAGTATACAAACATTCACTGTTCCACTTCCTCTTCTAGCCTACATGCTGATCCTGGAAAACGATTCCAATGCAGAAGTGAGGCGAGCAGTCCTGTCGTGCATCGCCATGTCGCCCAGCACGCTTCCCAAGGTGCTGAAGCGCACTCGGGATGTTAAGGAGGCCGTCCGCAAGCTAGCCTACCAGGTAACACGCTGACGGAAATTCACCACTTCGTGGCCTGTATTTTTAGACGCACCCTCGCTACATCCAACTATAAATGGTGAAATGCACGCAGGCATGCTGCTCTAAACGTGATCGGCAGTATTGATATGTTTATCTTTTGTAATCTGTACGGTGTGGTTGAATGCGTGGTGTTGCTTTGTGTTTCAGGTTCTTGCGGACAAGGTGCATATAAAAGCTCTGAGCATTGCACAGAGAGTGAATCTACTGCAGCAGGGTCTACACGACTCCTCAGGTGTGTGTGTGTGTGTGTTGCATTACCTGTCTTCTTAAAACACAATGTTGATGGCTGAGTAGTACCCAGCATTGGTGCACAGCACAGAATGTAAACCCACGTGTGTGTGTGTTTGTGTTCCAGAGGCCGTCAGGGAGGCTGTGCGGTCCCGGCTTCTGCCCTCCTGGCTCCAGCGCCTGGACGGAGATGTTGTGGAGCTGCTGCACCGGCTGGATGTGGAGAACTGTTCCCAGACTGCCCTGGATGTGCTCAGAGCCATCTTCACCAACATGCCTGAAGACCAACTGCTGCAGGACAGAGTACTGCTCGACTCCAGGTACAGTCATCAAAAGGCAAAAACTGAATTTTGTGTGTGTGTTTTTGTGAGGGCGATGGAACAGGGTACCCGCGGAGGTATTTAACAGTATTAAAAAGTAATTAATTCCTGAAATCTACAAAACATAATTTGCATAGCTCTTAAATCTTTTTGCGACTGTTGGGAGAGGAAAAATAATAAACCTCAAACCAATGTCAATACCAAAATGTGTATACTTATAAAACAATTACAGGTTGAGAAGTGTCATTTACCTTTACGCTGCTGGGCTGTGAAATCTGTATTAAATTGTGGTGTTGGTGTTAAAAAGTAAATTGAACTGGTTGAAAAGTGCGGTACCCTGTAGAAAGACCCGAAGCAACGTTGCATTAAAGTGGCTGTTATCCACAGTAAGCTGATCCCGGGGGACTCTCTGAGCTGCGAAAACGTGCTCTACTGGAGGGCTCTGTGTGAGTTCGTCAAGGCCAAAGGAGACGAGGGTGAGGAGATGCTCGAGAAGGTCCTGCCGGACGCCGCCACCTACGCCGACTACCTCTACAGGTGAGACCATAGATGAGGATGAGGACGATATTGTGACCTGTATTGGGGACGGCTCAGGGCAACTTTTGTTTTCATGCAAGTTTTTTGTTATTTTATAGTATAAACATACATACATATTTTTTTTCCATTAAGTGAAGTTATATTGAAGTAAATATTGAAATAAACAATTGAAATTAATACAAATTGGAAGAGCAAGAAGAAGAATTGTTAAAAAGACGACATGATCCTACAGTATGTAAAAATAGGTCGATGAATGAAGGCATGAGCATGGAAAGTCATTTCCAATGCTTTTATAATTTATGGACTATTTTGAGTTGCCATAACTGTGACTCCATTAAACCTCCAGGCATTTGAAGCATGCGGCCTATGAGGATCCCCATCTGTATGTAACAAGAGTGGCTTGCTTAATGCTCGATGCACGCTGTAATGCTGCTGCAGGCTAATTTAAGGTTGAGCTAATGTGGTCTCTATGGCTGTGTGACATCACCTAACGAGCGCATTCTGGCATTCTTTAGTATCTCCTTTTATATTACAAAGCCAGTGATACAGTGCTGGGTCATTGCTTGTGATCTCAGAATGTGGCTTCTCGTTTCAGGTTTCTATTTGTGTATTTTAGTGTGTGGGTGTGTGTGTGTACTGTTGTCTCACTAAACCCCATGTTCCCCGTCAGCATTATGTCCACACTATTGTGAGCAGCAATGTGTTATTTCACCCCGATGCTGGCGGTAGTGCTTTCGGCGGATACTGACTTCATCACACTGTGCTTCAGGTTTGTGAAGGCGGTGCCCTTGCTGTCTGAGCAGCAGAGGGCGGACTTCAATACACTGGAGCTGGTCATGACTAAGGAGTTCATCTCCCAGCAGCTCATCCTTCTCGCCGGCTGCCTGGACACCAACGAGGAAGGAAGCAGGTTGGTTGTGGAGGGGATGGGATGGATGGATGGGTTGGGGGGGGAAACACGGATCAGTTGAGAATTGAAGGGGAACTCATTGATCATCACACTGCCTTGTGTCTAGACGGGAGGTCAGGAGAGCTCATGTACAACAGGGGGATAATGGTGAGTTGGTTGGTGGTCTGAACACCGAGCAGGACGCTCAGGTTAAGGAGAGCATTAAAGAGAAACAAAGCGCCAGCCACACAAAACAATCTCTCTCAGTTGGCAAATTTTTTAACAAATCCTTATTATTTAAATCGGAAAAATATCCTTGCATCTTTCCACCGATTATAATATGGACCATTATTGTATTTGGGAAATACCGTAAGCGTCTTGTAACATCTTGGTCTATGAACTGAACAGTAGCAGCCTCTAATCTAGTTTCCTGGCTGTGTAGGAAGCGTGTTCTAGCCGTGCTGCAGGAGATGTTGTGTCTTCCACAAACTCCTCCCTCCCTGGTCTCCCTGCTCACTGAGAAACTCCTCAGCCTCGTCCCTGATGACAACCGCCGCATACAGAGTGTGAGCTTGTACACACACCCACCAATTCACCCTCCGGACTAACTCGCCTGATGTATTCCACACATTTATCAGACACGTCCCAGTAGAGAAATGGAGTAGCAAAACATTTTTTTTTTTTAATTGTATTACATCATTAAGCTTTTTTTTTGCATTGTTCATGAACATTAATTTTGCTTCTGCAAGATGGGAAATTTAGATTATTTAACTGAAAGGAATATATTACCCAAATTTCCCATCCGGGATAAATAAATTGCACCCAAGCCCAGTAACCCAATATTACTCAGAATTTGGTAAAGCCTGCTCAAACGGTGAATGCCTCTATATAATTAGTCATTGCCCCGATCACAGTGTAACATTCTCTGATGCTGTTGCACTGATGCCGCATCTGCTCGTGGGCCCCAGGTGGCGGAGATCATCTCTGATGTGAGGGAGCCCATCGCAGAGGCTAGTCAGCCCGTGGACCAGGACGAGAAACGCCGGCAGCAGATCAAGGTAGGCAGCCTCCCCACTACAGGGAGCACACAGTAGCAGCCAGATTAAAGAAATAGGATCAAAACCAAACGCGCAGCAACGCAAAGACACAAATTCGCACCGGGCGATGCGAAGGACGTGCTGCGAAAGCCACGAGTAAACACAAATGATCCCGATGATGGTGTGAACACGGTATTAGGTCATTGAGATGTTGGGCTTCCTACTGAACACACATGCACTCGAAGAAAGTGAGAAAGTGACGAGTGATGAGGGGTACAGTGTTACAGCTGCACAATTAATAATGCATGCAATAATGACTGCAAACCAGTTCCATGAATGTACTTTTTATTTAACGTGACTAACACACTAAGAAGTCAACACAATATAGTGCAAGTTGTCTCCTATAGTCAGTAAGAGTGACTAGATAAGTGCTTTCTTTAGATTTTAAATGGAATCACCAGGCAGCCAGTTGTAAATAAGATGGCTACAAACATGCCTAATGTAAACATTGCAAATACCTCAGGAAAAAGCATATATTAAAAGATCGATCTCTGGATTTTATTTATCGATATCGGATAATTCAAATAAAGATTGAGTTTAATCTGAAAATCTGTATTCATTTTTTTAACCCAGCCTTAATTACAATGGAATATTCTACCTTTTCAGCTTTATTATCATTTCTACACAATTCCCTCATACTCCTCTTACAGGCAGATGTCTATTAAAATGTATTGAATGAGAATTTTAAATGCAATTTTAATTGGTCCATATTGTCTTTTTATAAAATGTCTTCTTCCACGCGTCCAGCTAGCGGAGGTGAAGGTGCGTATCCTGGAGGTCAAGCAGGAACTGGAGGACTGCATCGCGGCCCAGGAGTTCAGCCACGCCGCCCAGCTCAAGGACTCCATCACGGAGCTGGAGAACCAGCGCGACCTGGTGCTGCAGGGCATGGCCGAGTGCAGCCAGCCCGCGGACAGGGAGGTCCGCACGGAGAAGGCACGCTTACACGCGCACACACACACACGCTCACACACACATACACATGCACATACACACACACACACACACAGGGTCCAAAACAAACACCCGCCACCAGCCAAATGTGGGTAGATTTTCCATTTGACAGGTGAAATAATTCAGGATTTCGTATTAAAGCAATTGTTTGGCGAGTAGCTTTTGGCTGGTGCTCACATTTCAGTTATTTTGGACCCTATACACACACACATACACACGGGCTACCCTCCATTCTCACTGTGTACAACCATAGACTGACTCAGAATGGTGGCAGGTCACGCTTCCAACTACTGCAAACCACCTAAAGGCCGTTGGAGGAACTACATGTTAGTCTCTCCTGGGCTTCACAAACAGGCATGGCTCTCGCTTGTGCACAACACAACCGCAATACTTCATAGTTCATTATCCTCTCACTCTCAAATCCTAAATAATGAAATGCTCTGAGAGGAAAAGCCTGTATGAGTGGCTGACCATGTGTCCATGTTTTTTTCTCTGCTGCTGTTGTAGAGCGACCCAGATACTCTCCTGAGGTGTCTGACCATGTGCGCTGAGCTGCTGAAGCGGATGAACATCAAGACCCGCATTGGGCCCACCATGAGCGCCATCATGTCTTCTCTGGTAACCAAGGCCATACATACCTCAACCATTCTCTCTCTCTAGCTTGCTCTCTCTTATCTTGTACCACTGAAAATGAAAACAAAACCAGTAGCTTTTAATTCAGCCCTGGCAAAGTTAATCTATCTTAAGCTGTTGTGAAACAACCTTTGTGGTTTTGGCATGTGCTGTGTATAGACCGGGGTCCAAAGTGGAAAAATCTACCGGCCAAGCAATTGTTTTAATATGCCAAATGGTCAAATCCATCAGCCATTGGTTGGTGGCAGGTGTTCATATTGGACCCTGGTATAGACGTTAAGAGTTGATCTCCTCATTGTGGAAATATCTCCATCTCTAGATCCTACCCTGCATAGCCAATTCTCACCCTGCCGTGCGCAACACAGCGGTGGTGTGTCTGGGCACGTGCGCACTGCACAGCAAGGAGTTGGCCAAGACGCACATGGTGCTGCTGTTACAGGTAAGGCCAAAATGAACACCTTGAAATTAGACAAATGCATATTATTTACTAATCTATAAAAACTGGAAACATTGGATGGCAGGGCTTTTAGCTTCTTTTTTATACTGTTTTGTCTTCCGGATAGTAAATAAGTGTTTGACTGTATTGATGTATGACTGTGTAGAATAATATGGCAACAACCTGCTGCTTCATGGCAGTCCTATTTAAAGGGAACAAAAATGTTGTATATTCATAGAAAATCTGTGCAAATATGTAGGAATCATTCTTATGATTGTTAACAAACGAGTATTAATGCTCAACCCTCTGTAGATTGCCCAGTTGGATGAAGTGAAGATTCGTATCAGCGCCCTGCGGTCCCTCATTGACCTGCTGCTGCTGTTCGGCTTCCAGCTGCTCTCTGAGAAACCTGTCCCTCAGGCAGCCCTGGCTTCCCATTCGCCGGGCGGGCAGGAAGAGGGGCTGTCCGACGAGAAGGGAGACATGGCGGAAGACACGGCTCAGAGCATTCTGGGGCTGCTGTCCGAGTTCCTCGACGGCGAGGTGTGTGGTCAGATGTCTGCGTTGCATCTTTTGGGGGAGTTGCGTTTCTAACTTCTGCTGACGTAATGACGAAGCAGCATTTTTTTTTAATCAGACCTTTTTTTTTTTGTACTGTACAAATCAAATGTCAAAAGACAAAGGTATCCAACAGTAACTCCATCCAACTGCAAACTGGATGATTACAATGCAACAATCAAAAATCTCTCTCGCTCTCACGCTCGCTCTCCCTCTCTCTCAGGTGACTGACCTGCGCACGGAGACGGCCGAGGGCCTGGCCAAGCTCATGTACACCGGACGCATCTCCAGCGCCAAGATGTTCTCCCGCCTGGTGCTGCTGTGGTACAACCCCGTCACCGAGGATGACACGCGCCTACGCCACTGTCTGGGGGTCTTCTTTCAGCTCTACGCCCGCGAGAGCAGGTCAGACACACACACAGTTACAGCTACTAGCGACCAGGGCTGAACGATATGGTAAAACAAATCAGATTGCGATTGTGATATGATTCACTATTAATAGGAATTATCTTTTTTGCATCACATATTTAATTTTCACTGAAATAACTAAGCTATAACTAACTAATAACTAAGCTATTTGTTGGGGTCTGTACCAAACAAACATGTTTTCTTACATCTGGAGGAAACAATGTGTAGGCCAAGGCATTTTGCAGCAGTGTACTTTTATAATGGTGTTAGAAATTTACATTTACACATTTTTCCTGTGTCAAGTGCGTCGCTCCTGCAATTTGGATATTGCACTTGGGCCAAAATGCGATTTTGATCATATGTAGGTGAATTGTTCAGCCATACTAGCGACGCGATGGGCATTATGGAGGTTTTATGCACCTAAGCACGCGTCTCCTCCCCTTCGTCTCCCAGAGCCCACCAGGAGGTGGTCGGCGAGTGTTTCCTGCCCACGATACGGACCCTGATGAACGCGCCGGTCACGTCCCCACTGGCCGAGGTGGACCCCGGCAACGTGGCGGAGCTGCTGGTGGAGCTGACGCGCCCCGGCGCCCTCGTTAAGCCCCTCCAGACCAACGAGGTGGGCATAGGTGGACCCTCACTCACCCCCCCCCCCCCCTATCGTCGTCTTTAGTTGTGTTATTGTCCAATTTATATGCAAATGACATGTATCCGAATTGGCTTTGGATTCAATGGTCTCCTAATCCAGACCTTTGTGTGATCTGGGCAGGAGGTGTGTGTCCACGACAGCATGGCACTGCGCGTGTGCGGGGAGATCCTGAAGGACCACACGGCTCCCGAGGTGCGTCTCTATGCCAAGACCCTCGGCAACCTGGAGATCAGCACCAACGAGGCCACCAGGCAGGAGGTGCAAGCACTCCTTCAGGAGATCACACAGGTAATGCATACATGCGCACTAATAATCAAGCAATGCATAAAAAATTCAAACCAACTGCTTCAGTAAAAGTGCCAACGTTTTGTTGGGATGATTTATAAAAATAGATGTCTTTAAATGAGTAATTTGGGCTTTTAACCTCTTCATCACTAGGCCTATTTCTCAGGTTTTTGCCAAAAATAACATACCCAAACTGACCAGACTATCTCCACAACCACAAGGGCTTTTAGCTATACTTCACTGTATTGCCATCAAATTCTGACCCAGGCCCTCATCAGATGTTGTGCTATAGAGCTACCAACTGATAATGCACGAGGTGTTATTCACACTAAAACATGACATTTATTTCAGGCGGAAATTAAATCTTACATTTATTCTGTGTTCTAGCTTTATTCACTCTGATCCAGTAGCATCCACATTGATTATTTCCCTTCAACAACAATAACCTCACAGGTGTCATCTTTCTTTTGGTACCAAGATTAAGCTAAGAGAGGTTTTATTGGAGATCGGTTTAGGTGTTTCCAAATAAAAACAATAAATCCAATGCAAAAATGACAATACAAACATGAGACGCAAACAGGTGAATATTTTGATTTTAAAAACTAGACCCCTCTATTGAAAGGTCAGGGTGAATAGAATTGAATGACACCAAGCCCAACCATCGCAATTGCACCATCTGGCCACCAGATGGCGATGAAGAATGTGTGTTCTGATTGAAGTGAAACCCTCTTATATACATGATTGGAAAAATGATTGGGAGGTTTGAAAATGTTGCCCAGACACTGGATTTTCTGTTTATGGTGGTTTTAAGTGATCAAACACAACTTTGATGACAAAAACAACAAAGGTAGGAAGTTTGTTCTTGATTGTTTTTGGTCACAGAGTGATGTAGTCTGGACTGTTGGAATCAGATCAGTCTCAGCTTTCATATGATGTGTAGTTTGTCTAGATACCATGTCTGGAAAAAGATGGCTATTGCTATGAAATGTATAACTTGTTACTTGCTCATTCTTTTGTTTGGGGTTAGAATTGTTTCATTTAGCTAAAAATTGTTAGTTGGTTATGTTAGAACTCGAGTCTGTGGGTGTGTTTAGATCGTGATGTAGGCTGCTGTTCATGGTTATGATTTTAAAAAAATCTGGGTGCAACATCTCTGTCCACTAGCCTATATATTATTTGTGTGATCTCACTAGTGTTTTGTTTATTGACCACTGACTGAAAATCCTTTCAATCAGCAGTTATTGCTGATTTGACAATGATTTTTCAATTTGTGTAATTCAAATAGCAAGCTAACCCTAAGGTTATGCCTGTTATCCCTCAAAGGATCATAAAATAGGTGAAATCTGGCTTCATGTGCTCCATTTTGTAAATTGATATCCCTTCAAGTAGCCAGAGACCAATCGTACATTATTGGAAGACAGGCCTCGATTTTAGGATGGTGGAGAAAACCTTCCCTGTGCAGTAGATTCCACATCTACCAGTCAGATCAATAGTCGCCGAACTACGTGACTGGAAATCTACATTAAGTTTAATCCGCTGAACCCCCCCCCACACACACACACACACACACACCGTTGCTGTGTTGCTGGGCAACATTGGAAGTGAGTGGGAGCCAGTCGCCGTGTGAAGTAGCCGGTGTGTATTTACCTATAAGGCCCCGATATTCTCTTGAACTCTTCAAAACGTTCATGTGTTTAGGTGGTGAAGGACCGCATTTGTCTCCGTGCTGTGGAGAAGGTGATCGACCGACTGGTGGCTTCTACAGAGCAGGCCGAACGCCGCAATGAAACTGCGCTACAGCCCTTGGACATCAATGCTGACGGTGCATACACAATGTTTTCAAATATCCATGTATCCATTACATGCAGCACAAGTCTTCTGGAAGGCAACATAAGCACCTACCACTGCTAATTAATAGGCAGTGTCAGTTTTCTCACTATGATGGGCTTGGATAGGACTATGTCCATGCTATTAACTCAATGGCTAAGAGTGTAAATTGACATGTTTGTTTTTTTCTTTTTCTTTACCATAACAGAGACATTAGCAGAAGATCTCTCTAAATCTGTCAAGAAGCCCAAAAGAGGTAATGGATCTAAATGCAGTTTGTACATAGTGGTTGCGTATATACTGGTGATTAATCTATCTAATCTGTAAATACTGGTTATGACTGGTTTGGTTTGTGTGCCTCTTCAGGTCAGAAGAAGGCAACTGCTGCCAAAGGGGGCAGAAAGGCCAGCCGGAGGGCAGAGTCATCAGAGGAGAGGTGAGTTTTAAAGGACATTGTGTACAGGATCCATCCAATTCGGATTCTAGTTCGAACATTAGGTTCAAAATTTTAAAGGAGTTTGCGATTCTGTGAGTGACTCCGTCATACCAGTGCGCCACTAAAAATGCGCCACTGTCCACGTTAAGTTGACACCTCAGAAAACAATCAATGTACAAAGAATGTCCTCATTTATGAGTGAGGGTGACTAATTGACATATTCGCCCATTGAGAATTGTAGTGATTTTTTTTTTTTTACTTGGCTGGAGCTATCGGACGCACCGCAATAAGGACAGTGGAGCACCTTCCATGGATTATTATGGCAGTGTATCCTAGCCGAATGCGAGCAGGCATGTGTTGCATGCCAACGCAGACATTCATAAATGCATTTGCACCCAAGTACATGGGATTGGACAAAACAGGATGATTGTTTTGATCTATATTTATGCTATTTATGTTACTATTACTACTATTAGTTACTTAATGAGAGCAAAGTGCTTTTTCTTTGTAAAACAAGGCCGATAGTCTTGCAGAAAAGCATAAATTGAATCAAGGATTTGTAGAAAATCGTTACACCCCTAGTATACGTCTCTGATGCTCATCTTATTTGTGCTGGTTATTCAGTGATGGCGAGAATGTGCCTGAATCGGTTCCCGTGGCACGGCCCTCTCGCAGGGCCAAGACAGCGGCTCTAGAGAAGACCAAGCTGGACCTCAACCCCCTCATCGACCAGGAGGCCAACACTTCATAACCTCAACATATTGTACATGTATACTGAAATATTCACATTATAATAGCCTTTGTAAAGATTGCAGCAGCATATGTCAAACACTTCCTGTTTGAGAGTAACTCATGCATAATGCTTTAGTTCCCCAATACATGCCGTCCCTCTCTTCCTGTTGTCTGGAAGATTTACAGTGTTTATTTTACAATTCTCTTCTGGAGAGATTCAGCGAAAACCGTTTTTGTATTCTACAGCAATGTCAGCTTTAAGCTTTTATTCTGAATAAAAATAACGCATTCCTTTTTTAATTGGTTGAATTGTGGTGAAGTAATGGCATTAGGATGTGAGTGGGAGGCAGCAAGTGGCAGCACTAAAATTGTCCAAATGTTAGTCGTGGTAGTTAAGTTTATTCTCTACAGACTGAAATGAAAATGCAGTTTTATAAATTGGGACATGGGAACCAACCAACATAGTTCGCTCTATTGCTATAAAATTATATAAATCCAACCTCATTTAAAATAGTCAACTGAATTGGTAGGAGCTCTGCTGAAGGAATTAACCCTGAAGATAACTTTACAGCCAAAGTTCAACCTTGAAGGGCAACTGTCCATGACATGCATTATGCTTTCTTTGACTTTATTCCAACAGTCATTGTAATGAAAAATAGTAATTCCCAAACCTCAAAAGGAATTGCAATGCAATCAAGTCCACCATTGTGTTTACATTGAATGGGGTGGAGTTCTCCCTTTCGAGTCGGTGCCATTGTTCAGTATAGTGATAATAGAATCCCACATTTAATATTAGAGATGGTGAATGCTGCCGATATGCTGGCTACACCTGCACAATCCACATCACATTAAAACCCCAGAAAGCTTAAGAAAAATAAAATCACATTTAAAAAGGTGCTAAGGTAAGATTTAAGAGCCGTTATTTGTGTAGTGACTAGACCAGGGGTTCTCAACCTTTTGCAAGCTGCCCCCCCCCCCCCGCGCCCAAAACTGGTTTGTTGCAGTTGGGGCCCCCCCTCCCCTCGATTGTTGATGGGGAGGGGGCAATAAAGTTCCTCATCTTACTGGGTTATATTATGGGTTTAAGGTTACCTTGATGTTTGTCAGATCAGGTGATGCTTGACGTAGGCTATATGTGGAGTACCTGTGAAATTGTCTAACACACCCACTGCATGCATGCACCACTGAATGGCTCCTACAACTCCAGTGTAATTTGTTATTAATCATTTGGTTGTTATTGAATTGCACTGAGAATATCCGTTTTGAGTGGACCGCCTGCCTCTGTAAGAGCCAATTTAGATTTTAGTCTGCTCACGGCTCAATCAAGGCATCTTCTCCGTGATTGCTTTGGGAATCCATGTTGCCTGTCAATCAGAGGTGCAGTCTCGATGGAGAAATGTAGGGGAGTTTTTCTGGCTGTAGTTTCCAAAAAACAGCTGACATATTTGAAAAGAAACTTTATTCTAATAACAAGACAACTCTTTTTGTTACATCTATAAGAGAAAGTATAAAAACATTTGAGAAAATATACAACAGGTTAAAAGCACCAGGGGTTTTGACGGGGCTAAGTTTTCATAGTCACAAGACTGAGACCCACAAGTTAAATGGCAACAAGCAACACAAACAGACACGCACACATACACACATTTTGACCTATACAGATCTCTTGGCAACTGGCCCATTCTAAACAAAAGGCAGGAAAACAATGTTATCCCAAGATTAATTGGAGTTAATCAACAGAAGACTTCATAATCATTTCTTGTAACTTGGGTGGGGAAATAGTGTTGTGACAATCGCCATACATGGCTCTAACCGCTGAACGGCCATCTGCCATCTCAGTACTTGTGATCACAGTTAATAACATCCATTTGTCTGTCAGCAGTAAGATTATTATATGACTAGATTATTTTGGATTTGTATTGCACCTAGGATTCTTACAGTAAGGGTTGATACGGATGTGCAAAATAAGATTGGTTGGATCTAGTGGGATCTACGGGAGTGATAATCTCAACAGATGCAATAGTGCAACAGGTAGGCTTTAAGTAATAAGTTAATTAATGCTTTGGGATGGCAAAAAACAACAGTAATGAGAATCTACATTCTACCACATTCACTGGTTTGTACCTCTTAGTATTTCACAGGGTGTATTGGGGTAAAACGGATCCACGTCAATGGTGGGTGAGAGCTGCAAATCTGTTAAAGGATAATACAAAAAAAATGAAATGATTGCATTGTAAATAAATACTAATTTGGTCTCGAGACTGGTCATTGGTGTTCTATTCAAGAAATAAATAGCAGACAATGACTACAGTGAAGTACTTAATTACTACTGATCAAGGCCTGCCAGAACCAATGCAATTAGGCATTAGGTCTTTTAGTAAATTGGCTAACATGAAGCAAAATAAAACTAATGTAAATATAGGAGAAAATGTCATGGGAGATCATCTTTGTCAAAACATAATTCATGACTTCTCCTGTGAATAATTGTTTATAATTAAATTACTAAAATAAACAAGGGCTAATGTGCGCTTTTTGGGAAACCTTCAATAACGGCACAATATGTACATGTTTTAACAAGATGATCTTGCATCTAATATGTTTTTATCAATCTTAATGGAGCTAGTTGTGACCAGAAGTAGCTCAAATCAATAGCTGGTTATTGGTTTAAAGGTTAAGAATTAAAAGATCCCCATCTGAAGAAAGAAAAAAATACATTCTAGCACTAGCCACAAGGTATGCTTGGTGGCCTGGCACTGTCCTAATGCAGTCAAGCACTTTCCTTCATTTAACACAGCCAATCTAAACTGGATCAATATAAGCACATATCTGACTAAACTCACTGTTTGACTTGATCATTTAACATGCTTTGCATCTTCAGAGACAAAACAGAGTTAAAATAAAAAATAAAAATATAGTTTTGTACATACACAGCTGCTGAAATAAAAAGAGCTGAGGGAAAGCAATGGCTCCCTAAAAATAGTGCAACCTCAAGTTTTTAAGTTAGACTGCTACATAATTGCTGAGTGTAAGACAACAGGAGTGAGGTGGCCGGTCTATGTGGTTGGCTGAATGTCCAAAGGCACCAGGTTTCACCACCGCATCTCCCAGAAAGGAAAAGGCTTCGAGCTTCCTTTAATTTTCTGTCAAAGAAAAGGAAACAGGGTAGCTATCATGAGCGAATAATTATGTCAACAGAAATGTGCCAGGAAAATAAAGTTCACTGCTGAAGCAATGCTACCAAAAGTTGAGGATAATTACCTAGAACAAAGTCAGACCATCTCGGTCCAGACAGACCCCTCACCCGTGATTGTCTTAACATCTTCACAGATGGCGGTTGTGGTGCTTCAGTGGATACAATCACAGGAAGTTTCCGTTTGTCTTTCTGGCCCGTCTGCCTCCCGGTTAGCACCTCGGCTTGCTCCTGTGGAGACTTGGATACAGAACTAGCAGACTCGTCAGAGACGCTCTCGGCCGTCAATCTTGTCTTCCTCTCAGTTTTCACAGCTTCATCCTCCCTTGCCAGTTCGCCCTCGCTCCCTGCAAAGCGATAGGCAGAAGGGGACCAATCATCCAGTGTCACTGTGCAGGAGTCTAATTCTTCCTCTGCAGTGGACTCGCTGCCTGGCGAGTTGATCTTCTTCAGAAAAACCCGGCATTCCTTTAGTTTCTCAGGGCTCCAGGCTTTAGAGCTGAGTCTATCCTCTTTTGGAAAGGGGTCAGCTGACCTGTTCTCCAAGCAGTCCAATGACCGGCGATCAGGTGACAATCTAGACAATGCTTTATCTCTTGGTTTCTGTGCAGTTACTGATGGCCGCCAGTTCTTTCTCTGCCTTTTCGGCAACCCATTCCTTTGAAGGCATGTTAGAAACCTAGCCCTTGCCCTCAATAGAGTGGTTGAATACTTGCTACGGGTTCTGCCCATCCACCATGGTTCTCCTTGATTTAGCTGGCCCGGCGCAAACCTAGAAGTGAAAAGTTGTCGTTTGATGTTTCCTGCTGATAAAGTTTTGTTTCCATTCCTCAGCCTTTCCAGAGCCAGCTGGTGTGCAAGTGGACTCTTTGGCACAGTTTTAGCAAACTTTTTAATGTGTTTGCGAAGTCGCTCTGCCTGTGGACTAGGGCAGACACTTCCTTTGTTGTTGGCAGAACGGGGATAATGCATGATTTCATATGGATTGCGGGAGCTTGCCTTTTTGACAATGGCCAGAGGTTGGGTCTCTGTGGTTTGCATGAACCACGAGCAGAGCTGCTGCATGCTACAGGAACTTGGTTTGTTAGGCGGACAGTCAAAAAGCGCTCGTACAACAGAGGAACACCTTGGCCTCTTGCTCAGTGGTCTATGTTTTAAGGAAGAATCC
This sequence comes from Merluccius productus, assembly GCA_027122695.1. Lineage (NCBI taxonomy): Eukaryota > Metazoa > Chordata > Actinopteri > Gadiformes > Merlucciidae > Merluccius > Merluccius productus. Next base: position 14,731,557 of record JAOPJI010000101.1, read on the forward strand.
TGCTGGTTGTCAATATCTGACACCCAGGTGTCGGAGACTAATTGTATACGTCTGGCAAACTCCTGGTTCAAATCGTTTTTCTCAGCTGTTGCTGCCCACCACTTCATAGTCTCTTCAGGAGAAAAAATTGAGTCTACTGATACCGCTGCAACCTGGCTCAAATCCTGACAGATTCGATTTTTTTCCTGTCGAAGCGGCTGTCTTTTATCTTTTGTGTTTTCTAAACAGTCCTGAGCCTTTTCCAGTTTCCTTTGGTTAATGGCTTTGTTTAACAGAAGCTTTCTGGAGCTACGTATTAGAGCTGTGCTATGGCTGTAGGACCTGGATGATGAGGTGGCCACAGAGTGCAGCAGGTAGATTGAGGGTTTCCTTACCCTTACTGAATGACGTACGGCTACAGGCCTATCTAGCCGCATTGCTTTACCTTCATCTTTTGTCACACTCTTCTCCTCAGTGTGCCTGCAGTCATTACTTGAAAGACACTCAATAGTCAACGTCTCTTTGGCAGATTTGAACTCTGGTAAGAGTGGTTTCCTTCTTAGAAGTGCTTCTGGAGACCTCTTAACATCCTTGTCTATTTGTATTTTACGTTGCCTTGGGGATACAGTAGTGACTGTGACAGAGATTCCAGATATCTTAACTTTTGCAGGTCTTCCGGGTTTTCTAATTGAGACAGCACCTTGAAGCTTCTGACATTTGATGTTACTGCTTGCGGGAGGGGCAGACTCATCATTCACTGGTCTGACCAAGTTCAATTCTTTTAAACATTCTGTGGAAGCTGCTTTGACAATATCAGAATGTTCTTGAGTGCCATGCAGTAAATTGTTGAAATCAATGTTTCGGTCCACTGATTGTGCAGTCTCATAGAGCTCTTGTTGTCTGTAGCCCTCAGAAACTACCCTTTTGTTTCTCCTTGATCGCCCATAAACTACTGTTATTTTCAGGTTCTTGTTTTCTTTCTCCATGTTGGCTCCTTCAACAGATTTAACAAGGTCTGCATTGCCTTCTTGTATAGGATCTGAAGTTGTCTGTTTCCGCGGACGACCAATGGGCCTTTTTGCCTTTTTTTCCAGTTGTGGACCAAGCTTCTTTGGTCGACCAGGACGCCTCTTTAGAGGGCTTATTTCATGAGAGATCCCCAGATCTCCTGGGGATCTCTGATTTTCTGTTCCAGCTACACGCTTTGATGGAGTGATTTCTCTTGATCTTCTAGAACCTTTAGGTGATACAGACACCAACTTTGATGGTGAAGAAGCTGATCTCAGTGTTGGGGAGCCTGATAATGGAGGCACTGATCTTGGAGGAGTGGAGGAAGATTTGAGGGGAGTGGAGACAATTTTAGGAGATGTGGAGGCGGATTTAGGAGAGGCGGTAGCATGCTTTAGCAGGGAGTAAACGGAATCAATCTGTAAGGTAGCACACTCTGTACCTGGACTCTTGTTCTTTTCAGGCGTTCCCGCCCATGATGACTGCTCACATGGGTCAAAATTTTGCAGTACTTGTCCAGCAGAACTTGAGGCTGCCGACCTCAAGCAATATTTAACCCCTTCCTCATTTGTAACTGGAGACGCATACATGATCTTAATTGGGCTACTAAACTCAAAGGGGAGATCAGATGGATTCGGAGGACAAATGGCAGAAATATCAGGAAAGCTGGAACAGGACTTGGGGGTGGTTGTTCTACAAACAGTTTCAGACTCTGGAGCATGTGGTTTTGTTGAAGATGAACGTAACCTACCATAAGGCCTGGCTGCACTGTCTCTCACATCTGTTCTATTTTTTGAGCTGTGCTTAGAAGGACTCAGCCTTGCGGGAGTCATAGAGACTGAAAAAGCCTGACTTTGATCCGTTGACTCTGCATTAGATGACCCAGATAGCTCTTTTGGTGTCAGGTCGTATCCAAGCTCTCCAGTGGGTTCAGTTGAGGAGGCTGCTTGACTCAGGGTTTTTCCTGAGTCAAGCAGGGTGTCCATGGGATCTGGGCTTTGTGAGTTATTGATAGATTGTAACGCACTGTCCTCTAATGCTCTCTGATTGAAGATGTTCTCAGAGAAGCAAGCAACAAAGTACATCTTCCTTGGCTCTGTGACATAGGAAGAGAAACGCTGGGGAGGTACTATGTTCCTCTTGGATCTTGTGGCATCCCTAGAGTTGCTTGACTGATACGGTGTTATTGTCTTTCTTCGACCTTTAAGCCCTATACTGCAAGTCTGCCTTTTATTTGATTCCTGCATGTTTTCATTTTCTAAATGTTTGTCAAACATGGTATGCCCCTCAGCACAGCTGTCATTTTGGTCATTTTCTTCTGAACCCACTTTGCAGATCTTGTTCTGCAGTTTAATGGTATCTCGGAAACTTGTCTTTTCCTCCTCGATGGCAGGCACTTTTTGTCCCACTTGAATTGTCTCAATTTCCTCTTTTACTATAATTGTTTGTATATCTTCTTTCACCTCAAATCCGTCTTCCTCAGCTTTGATGTTTTTCCCTTCCACCCTTATCCGTTCAAACACTGGACCGTCTACTCCATCATTCCTCGTGTAGTCAGGGATTTTACCCTGTGTCTTTCCGGTCATCCCCTTAATTTCTCTATTGCATGCAATACTGCTGTCTCCAAAATTCATGCTCTCCACACTTATTTTGCCACTGATCTGGACCATGTCATTTTCCTCAGTGAATTCTGTTAACTCTCTCTGGATTCCTGATTCCCTTGTAGACTCTTTCACAGGTGTTGTGTCTGATGAACTCGATGCAGGGGAGCTAGAATTACTGCCATCTTTCAATTTTCTCTTGGTTTGTGGCACTTTTCTCCTGCAATATGATGGGTCACACATGGCAAGTTCCCGTTTAATTCGTAAACTGTGTCGCCGGGTGGACGCAAGATTGGGTGGCATTGTCATAGCTGCAAGGACCTCCTGCCTTCGACGGGCCCGGGTATTTGGAGACTTGGCCTCTTTGTTGTCATGCTGATGAAATAGCTCACTAAGGTTATAGTCACTATCACTACCTCTATGGAGCACTGTGTTGATTATTTCACTAAGATGGGCATCAGCATGAAATGGGATGCTTCGAGTGGTTGAAGAACTTGGAGGCCCTTCCTTCTCAATGCTGTGAACAGTTGAGGAACTCAACAGAGGTGGGTCTTTATCCTGAGGTCTAATTGTCTCCAGTTTCTCTGTGAAACGATCAACAACGTCCATAAGCAAGCTCCTGTTCGAATTTTTCTTTGTCTGACCACCTGCAGCGAAACAATCCAACTCTGCAGCTTCAGTGTCTGAATGTGCATCCTGCAGCCTTGCATCTAGATGTTTGTTGTCCACGACTGGAAGATGCTCATCGTCATGAGAGTGGAGAAGCAGACAGGGAGGTTTTTCCTCGATTCTGCTGGTGATGTCTGTTGGGATTGGAGAAAGTGGAGGAGGGGAGGGGCTTTGTTCTCTCTTTAGGACAGGACAAGGTGGATCCCCGTCTTCACCTTCTCTCTCTGTTGTGTGCCTGATTTGAGCAAAGCAGGTGTGGCTTGGATGGCAGAGACATGAGATGGAGCGGTGATGGCTACAGCAAATAGAAGAAGCAGGGCACACCTGAGAGGAGGGACATAAACTGGGGGATGAACTGGATGAACACGAACAATGATTCTTGGTCTGGTGTCCGGTGAGGCGCTGGCAGGAAATGCAGTGGAGATTCTCCAAGCAGAAAACCGGGTAGGATGGCACTCTGCAGCTCTCTGCACAACAACAACCCGAGCCCTGAGAAGCCTTGCTTTCACTTAGTGGATAGCAACGAAGGGTACAACTAAACTTAGAATCAGCTGGACTGTACAAGGTCTTACTGCAACCTTGATGAGCACAGTCAGCAAGAGGGTAGTGTGGGCTGCCACTGCGACTTTTAGAGTTACTAAATGGAAAGCGACGAGGGGACAGATTATTCTGTGAGGTCATCGACGGGTGGCAGCAGTTGGATACATCCTGACCGGCCAGTCTGTGATTGGGTAGGGACAGCAATTGTTTCTGGCGTGCCAGCATTAAGATTTGGCTCAGCAAAGAACGGTGTGCCGGGCAGAGTGAGCTGAGAACATTCTCCAATGCAGAGTTCCCTTTGACCTGGCCACATTTAGTCATCAGCTTCTCTGGACCACCCACTTCTTCTTTCAACAGCAAGCTAGAGGGACAAAAATACAAAGACCAATGTTAACAGTGTCTCACATTACAAAATGTTATACAAATAGATTTGAATAAAAGTTAAACTAGGAGATTCTCAAAAAGCTGCCATTAGATTTAAAAATAAGGTGATACCATGTGCATTGTCTGTTCCATGCCATTATGATGGACTGTTGCTTTCTAATCTGTTCTTTACGAAACCAAACTCAAGAGTAAAGACCAGAGATTAAACACATGACATAACATAAAACAGGACAATATTACAATATCAGAACTGTTTTATTTGATGAGTTGCTGAAGGCAAAAGACAAAATTCTGCTGAAAAGCAGAAGAGAACGATTGTAATAACGCTCAAAAACATAGGGAATTAAAAGAACTGCAACTGACAAACATCAATGAACCCAAACAATGTTACTTGTAGTTAACTCAGTTCTGCAATGCATCTTATCCATTAAAGCAAGTCAATGTCATCTCATAACATATTTGTATTAGTATTGTTTAAGTACTTTAGATTGAAAGCATTTTTTTCCCTCAGAATATCATCTTTAATGATTGCATTAGGGATTTATATTTTAACTCTGAGGTTGATTTATCCACCTTGAATATGTACTTAAAATTGTTTATAAATTGTACAAATGCAAGCACCAATTAACACCAAATGAGGGAAAGATTAAGAAAGAATAAATTATGGCAAATTAGTTAACGCTTTCATGCAATTTTATCAATACACATTTCACTTTGCATCAAAGTGCCTCATTACAAATCAGGAACCACAACAATAAAACTAGTAAAACTCACAGCTCTTAATCACAATCAATAAATAAGTATGCAGCAACATCAACACAAAATATTTTCACAATTAAAAAAACAATTCTTACAAATCATAGTGCAATAAGTGGTTTATGCATAAATAGCTGATTTCTGTTCATTATTTTCTTAGATTTATCAGTAGTACAGTCCATAAATAAGTTGTGGGCCAAATAAAATTCAAGCCTAGTATCGGTAGGAGTGTCAGGAAAATATACTGCAATAAAAACAAAATGGAGACCATATAATTAAAGTTTTTTTCTACAGTCGAGACAATAATAAAACTGGCCTATTGACATAAATAGCACTCCATTCCCAGAGTAGGGACGACCTCCTGAACTCTGCGGTAGCCCCGGATACAGGCACTGTTATGAGCAGAGACATTCAGTATGGTGTTTAGTTAACATGGTTAGAGTTAAAATGCCACTGAATCTCAAAGTTATGGGGTTTTAAGCAACTAACTTCTAGCCTATAAATAACACATAATACACAACATAATTAAATTACCTCTGTGCAACATTTTCCATATAGTTTTAAAATGGGCCGAAAGTAACCGCTCAATGCCATCACTTAGAAAATCGTAATACTATTTCTGTGATGGTACATATTTGTATTGGTTCACATGTTCCCTCATTCCCTGCCTGTATCGTGAACACTATCGTACACCACTTAGAGTATGGCAGGGAATAGAGAGGATTTGGCCACTAAATTGTGTTGAAAATCTACCGGTGTGACGTGTATTGGTCGCATAAACAAGCAGACACGTGTTAGATGTCACTCCGTGAGCCCATTTGTACAAAGAAACTGCGTGTGCCGTCCATCTCATTTAATGAAATCGGATGAAAATGAAAACCACTATGCATCATGGGATATACTGTGGAAGTTAGTGTGCATCCCATGTACACTTCTTTTATGGTGAATTATGGGCAGTAGTACACTATATAGGGAACCAGATTTGTAGACAAACTTCTGACAGTACTATAAAATGGTGACGCCCCAAATAGTGCACTATATAGGAAACAAGTCGACCTGGCCTCGGTCCATTTCATTTTAGAATGATCCCCGTCATTCTGGCTAGCCAACCAACACTTTGATTTCATCATCAGTTCAGTTCAACAGAGGAATATTGTTTTTCAGGTCATAGTTTTGTGTTGGCTACAGACTGGCATTTGCAGAACAGTAGCTCGGAAAATGATCATTGAAAGTCTAATACGTGGCATGCTCCTGCAAAAGTAAATGGCTAATTTATTTGCATACACCACTAGCTAATTCTTACAAACTCCTTTCATATAGCCGTCTCAACTGTAAAATGATTTCTTGAGTTGTAATACAGTAAATCCAGTTCCAAATCCAACAATCATTGTTGACCTGGTGAGACCACACGTTATTCCTTGAGAAAGCTCATTAAGTGTCCATTGAGCAAAACAGTTCATTCCACAGCATACATATTTATAATATTTATAATATATATTATACAAGACAATATGAAGGCCCAACTATGAAATGCATTGGAATATAGGCAAGCAAAATAGATGAGCTTAGAGAGGTATATGTGGCATTGAGGTCAGAGCAAGACAGGCAGGCTGACACTGCAGCAAAATCAGTTAAAGCAGCTTTGTGTGAATACCCCTGAACTGCTGCTTTGATAGTAGCACAGCTGATGGAGTGACTCCACAATGAGAAAATACACTAAGGATTTGTGTCCAAACGCTCACAACGTAGCCCATTAGTCTTCCAATCACAACATGCAATTCAGGCAGCTCCACTTCTCGCAAATCTCAAATCCCCTGCTTCACAGCCTTCAAAATCATTCAGTCAAACAATAGTAAATGCCAAAGACAAAATGTCCTGTCCTCTTTGCTTACATTGCATGTGGTCAGAGAACCCCATTAGGTTAATTATCGCTTAGCCAAACGCACAACACAAACGCAGAACAAAACATGGACATGAAATGGCTTTCCATAGCTAATCTCTTTAAAACAATTAATCTCTAAATAACGATGTAGTCACCAAAACCGTTACTGGTAAAACTTAATCCCTGCCTTCATAATGGCTCCAAGTCATTAGCTTAGGTGAGCTACCCAGAGTAAAACTGCAAGTAACAATCATCAGTTCCCCAACAAGGAACCTTTAGACTTCAAAAAAACCTGAATAAGCTTACAGCCGGAGAATATGAAGGTTATGTTCTTCTTCTGAGCTAGAGGGGTTTCCACATCTGTGTGACTCAGTCATGATTCAGGAGACACAGTTGGAAAGAAAAATATGTGAGGTCAGCCTCTTTGGCTGACGAGAGACCTGGACAAGGGAAATCCTTTTTTTCAAAATACCTGTACTCGTAACGTCCCTGTAGATTTTCAGTTAAAATCGATTGAGCCCATGATCTAGAGTGAGAAAGGTAGCTCAAAAGAATGGCCGTCATATCACAACAGACACTGTTAAAAGGTTAAAAGACCTGAATAGCAATCTTTTTTTCTATAAAAAGGCAAGTGCTGTGTTATGCATTTCCAGAAAACATGTATCCTGCATGAGGTGAAGAAGTAGTTCACTTGTTGTGACAATCCAGAGGTGTTTTGTGGTCTAGAACCTCTTTGTGGCAGCAGCTGAGGCAAAAGTCCCTGAGACGGTGGTCATGGCAGTGGTGCCAGGAACCGAAGAGTTTGAGTTGGACAGACAATGGGTGGTTGATTTCTTCTTAGGTGGATTCTTGAGGGTGCCAGAACGCTCTTTGACTTTGTACTCCAGTGTGCTGTGGGGAACTCCATACACTCCCTGGGCCTTGGACACGCTCATGCGACCACCCATCACCATGGTGATGGCTTCCTCCAACAGATCGTGGTCGTATTGGCGGTAGCGCCCACGCTTCTTCCTCGGCTGCTTGTCCTTGTCGCGACGGTCCCCGCCTTCTTCTGAGTCATCCAGCGAGGATCTCCGTAGGTCCAGACGAAGGGGCGAGTGATTGGCCCCACCTACGCAAGTGTCTGGCACGTAAGGAGGTCGGAGTTTGAAGAGTGATCTAGCAGCGGTGGTGGAGGAGACAGAATTGGTAGTGCTCTCCTCAAATGAGGTGCTGTGGTGTGGTTTCTCAGGCAAGCCGTTGGACTCTGCGACGGTTGACCTTGTGTCAGAAGTGGAGCGGACCTGAGGGATTCGCAGAGAGGAGGGGGCCTCCAGGCTGGGGGTGGGGCTTGGTAGGGGCTGAAGGGTATCCCTGAGCTGGGGAAAACAGAGCGAGAGTGTCTTCTGTAGGCCACTACAGAAGACAGTGGGGAGGCGATAATCGCCGTTCTCCTCCACTAACCCATAATTTTCTGCCTGCTCTGCCCAGGCCGCCACCTTCTGGAGCACTAGGCGTGCCTCACCACCCAGTGTCGACGAGGTAAGGTTGTACGAGTTGAATTGATCTGCCTTATCTCCACTTTGTTGTGCGAGGTGGTGCAGCAGTTCCAGCCTCTCCTCGGCCCAGCCCTCCAGGCCCTGCCTCAGGGTGTGGAGGGGGATCCCATAAAGGAGGGCGGCCCGCTGCTCCTGCAGCCTCCCTGTGCGTACGTCCTTTAAGGCCTTGGACAGCAGCCCCTCAGACAGCTCCCAGCTTCTCTCAACGTAGTCCTCCCTCTGCCTGCGCTGCCTCCTAGGGATGGGAGGACCAAACAGCAGGGTCAGGATGGTGGAGGAGATGGAGGGGGAGAGGGGTTGTGTTTTTTTTGGCAAAGGGAAGACAAGAAGGGCAGAGCGGAGGGGTCCACTCCTTTATGCCTTGTGTTGGTAACATCACTGTGTCTCTTATGTTTCATGCCTGCAATTATTTTCACACACACAGGCTGCTGCGTGTCTCTTGTATGCACACACATTGTATGTGGCAAAGCCTCTTCACGTCCCGGTGGGACAGTTTGTGAATGGCTGTGGTTAGGTTGGCACTGGCGCACAACCTGTGGTTTTGTGATCTCCTTCAGTGACAGACCTACGTGCTTGAGGGTAGGGTAATCACACTCAACATAACTGTATCAGTAAAAACAAACAGAACAAGAGGCAATATCACTGTCAAGTACACCACTCTTCTCCTCAATGTACAATCCTTGGCTGCTGCCAAATGTTACGTTACCGCTCAACAAGATATTAAAGAGTCACCCCTGTAAATTTTGCAGGCAGACATACCTTATGAAAACACTTAAAATTGACTGGACAAAAACATTGCTATAATAAAATAAAAAAAAAAGGTACTGCAGATTAATAACAGTCCTAGACATATTTTCTAAATTATTCCTGAAACTGTTTCACAGGGATTATTTCTTGGCGTACTTCAGAGCAGCATGAAATATAAATTATAGTTTCACTCTTTATGAACTGGACTGTGCACTTTGTAAGCAGATTCGCACACATTACTTCCTGATTCTTGTTTCTTATGAAGCAGTTTTCATTAAAAAAAGAAAAAAGATTCTTATCTGAAAAGATAGACGGCACTCACCCTGAAGGTTGGTGATCGGCTGAGACTGGTGTTGCTGAGCATGCAGAGTTTCTTTTGGAGAGGTCCAGCACAGCATCTATAAACACAGGGAAACAATAAGCAACAAAAGTAAATTAAACTATGAGCCTCTAAATCGGGAATTCACAATGAGTCGTCATTGGTCACATTGTCTTACACTATGTTTCTGGGTATACTTCAGCTCTGTAACTGAGCATGAATCAGGAACTCTCAGGTGTAATTGCTTGAAGAAAACAATAGTATTGCTGTACCTAGCACAAGTTCCCTGTCCTCCTCTTTCTCGCGGGTGACGGTGAGGTCCAGGGGGGCGTCCAGATCAGCTGTGGTGGGCTGAGGTGAGAAGTTGTCAGTGGTGAGGCCATTCATCGTCAGGTGGACATGGCTCTTGGAGGCATATTCAATGGCAAACTTGTGGATCATCTTCTTCATCAGTTCCTGGGCCACCAATGGGATGTTGGAATCATAGCTATTGGGCACATCTGGGGAACAAAAAGGTAAGGCTAATGATAAGGCTAATGATAATAAAACTGGGTGTAGATCAGCGGTGGGCTACATTCTGGATCAAGGACTTTGATTTTCAATGCCAGGTAGTTGGTTCCCCTCATTCAACAACATTAACCATTTGCACAACTGCATAAATGTTTGGTAAATCAGGAGAATGTTTCATAAAACATTCATTTAGTTTGTTTAAGCAGTGTTTACGCGGAACAATCAGGCTTGGCCATTTTCCAATATAAGGAAGTACTGCTTCATTCACGGTCTGCAACAAATCCCAGTTGCCTTCAAAACCGAAGCAAACGTAGTCCCATGTTAAAAAATATCCAACCCACCTTTCTTGTGGAACACGGTTTGGAGGAACCGGAGAGCTGATTGGCTGCTCTCTGAGACAGTTGGGGCCTGACAGGGCGAGTAATCAGAGGGGGTGGAGAGGGGGGAGGCGGCTGCGGGGACGAGGTCCTGTAAAGAAACAGTCAGTGAGTACCTTACTTGTACATTGTAACCCACTCGTGCTCAATCTAAAAAGGCTCTCACACACACACACACAATGTTTATTTTTATTAAAACAGAAGCAAATAGCTGTGGTAATCTCTAAATCTAGCTTCAAGACAAATGATAATGTTAGATGTCATTCTTACACTGATCTTATCCAGAGGGAGGGTGCAGAAGGAACAGTGAGAGCAGCTGGCTTCCACTGACCAGTCATCCACCTCTTCGGGTTCACAATCTGAGAGACACATTGGACCAAGCACAAATGTGAGGTACAGTTACACACACACACACACACGCACGCACACACACACACTAAAGAAATGTACCCACCATCAAATATGTTGAGGTCTCTAAGCAACATCGGCCCATAGATTCCCTCCAGAATGCATTCAAACCCTGCAAAGAAAAACAAATAAATTACATGGTTTATCTTTCTGCAGATCATTACCAAAAAAGGACAATCCAATAAAACACTGAATCTCAGCTCAAGGGCAAGAGATAATTACATATGTGGGCTAATACCAGCCCATAGTTTAAAAAGGGCAGATTTGTAGGCGGGTATATAGAGACATAGGATTCAAATAATACACACACATAATAAGACGCAACACAAACAAGTACTTTGTGTTGGCGCACTAGTGTGAAATGTTTCAGCTCTATACCATAGGCGTGTCTGGCCGTCTAACGTATGTCGCCACGCCACGGTGACGTCAAGTACGCCAGGTGAAAACATCAAGACATGTCATGTCATTGAGGTCAAGTGTGCCGTTACACCGCTTTAATGGTCGCCAAGAAAATATAAAATAACCCAATTTGTCCGCCAGCGGCAACCACACCGAAAGGGAGAAAATAAACACCCCGTAACCGTAACACGATCACCCTGGCGACCCGTTGACGTTAAAACTTAAAAATCAGATAGAAATGTTAACGTCCTCATCCCCTCCCCCCCCAAAAAATAACGCCAAGTTAGCCCTAATTGAGCCAACATCAATGGCGTTATTAACCGGTAGTATGGTGATGCGGACGACTGCAAATGTACAGAAACATGACAAAATAAAAACGATATCCCACGTCGCCATGGCGTACACCGTAACCAACAACAGCTGAACCAAAACGTAGCCAAGTATTTGGTAAATGACTTAGGGGGGGGGGGGTGGACAAAGAAAAGCGGGCCAACATAAGACAGCTAGCCAGTCCAGTTAGCCAACATTAGCCTGCCAGTGTAGCCGTCTTAAACAGGCTACCTTACCGACGGTACGCTAGCTACAAGCGGCTCCGTTAAACGGCTACGCTCGGGGGCTAGCTAGCTAGCCGAGCTAGCTGGGTGCCATCTGTCGAGTTGTTGTTAACCCAACAAAAATAAATAACACTCCCGTTGGAGCCGGGCGGTCATTTTAAAACTTTCCGCCGTGAAATATTGCGACACTCACCGACGCAGTTGATCAGCTTGTGCCGCCAAGAGTCAAGTTCCCGCCTGAACCCTTTCCTGTCCGCCGTGCATTTTGAGCTGCGGCACTGAGCGGCCGCCATTCTGTCCGTCCGTCCGCCTTCCTCCCCCCTCTCTCTCTCTCTCGCTCTCTCTCTGCTTCCTCCCCCCTCTCTCTGCTTCCTCCTCTGTGGTGTCTCGCAGCTCAACGTCACCAGGCGGGTGGGGAGCTACTACTGCCGCTGCTGCTGCTGCAGCTCAGCTCATCTTCTGCTCCTTCCTCCTCCTCCTCCTCCTCTGCTGCTGCTGCTGCTTCTTCTTCTTCTGCTGCTTATTCTTTTCAATGCATGGCCGCCACCCACAGGTGTGGAGGAGGAGGAGGAGGAGGAGGAGGTCAGTGCTATGGTCCTGGAAATACAATGACATTAAAATTGATTTAAAACAAAAACAAGGCTGTAGCAGCTGCAGCAGCCCTGCGGTTAGGGTGGCCATTCTGCCATTCAGTCACGGCCAGTGTGTGTGTGTGTGTGTGTGTGTGTGTGTGTGTGTTTTGTTTCTCCTTTAAATTAAACACAAGTTACCAGTCACTATATGACCAAATGATTTGCTATATTTGTATGCAGCGTTGTTTTAAGTAACACAGAAATGTCACAAAGTTGTCAGTAGTAGTCCTTGGGGGGGAAGCTCAAGCCCGCCCATAATGAGCACCCTGGAGCTCATGAACTAAAACCATTAGAGACACCTAAGTTCATAATTTATGATGAATAATTAACTTATATTGGTGTTAAGCATTAAACAATGAATGCCTGGAGTGCACATGTAGGCCTATAGGCAATTCCTTGCCAACAGGAGGAAGCAGGAAAGGGCAGAAATTTGGCAAATACAACTATATGCTTTTATACTGCTAGGAATTAAAGTTATTGTTGTCTAATGTTTTTATTTTGGTTCCATCAAATCTATTACTTTATTTATTTATTTATTTGTAATTATTATTGTAGGCTATTGAAGTGCATAAATAGGCCTACATGAATACATTTTCATAATCCATTGATAAAACATGGCCTAAATGAACATATAGAAACACACAATATGTGCGGTACAGTTTAAATTGTAGGAGTTCATGTTTATTCTGGTTCCACTGAATCCGGAGAAATTTGCTCCTTTTTTTGGTGGTTTATAAATGGCCATCCTACCTGTGGTGCGTATAAACCAAAGCCTGGACTACAACCTGGACTACAGCCTGGAATGAAGCCTGGGCTAAAGCCTGGACTACAGCCTGGACTAAAGCCTGGACTACAGCCTGGACTAAATCCTGGACTAAAGCCTGGACTAAAGCCTGGACTACAGCCTGGACTACAGCCTGGACTAAAGCCTGGACCTGTGATGGGTGGACAGCAGGACCCAGCAGCGTGCGCAGTGAGAGAGAGAAGTCACACCAGTGACCCCCTCTCCTCCTCACCTCTCCACTGCAGTCGCAGTAGGCTGCTGCACGTGGCTACCGTTTCCTAGGCGACATCTCCCACACATAACACATTAACCCATCTGGATGTAACCCACCACCACCAGCAATAATAACAGGTCCATGCTCCCATCCCATAATACTTAATGGCCCCCAACTGATGGGCGAACTGGATCTGCTTCACTTCATCTGACCCACCATATAGGAGACATAAATGAGAGGTAAATATTTAAAAACCGATGTCAATAGAATACGGTTAAAGGGAAATATGTGTGCCGGTCCATTTTCCTCTGAAAGGTTAAGAGAAAATGTTTTATAATAATAATTATTATGTTATTAAGTGTTATTGTCTACAGAGGCAGAGAGCTGCCATGGGTAGGCCAGGTGTAATGTGTGTGTGCAAGGAGATAATAACTCGTTACGACATAACCAGGTTGATTTTGTCGTGATAACATTATTTTATACGTAGGCCTATATAAGACGTTTCGCCTATTCAGTGGCAATAACGTGCTAACTTTGACCAACATGTGTTTGAATATTGTCTCTAACTGACAGCGGAAATCCCAAATGTGTTTTTGATACAAGTGAAATCAATAAAACAGTTCATCCGATCATTTAATTATTCAAATGAACATCGAATAAAAAACGAATCAATATTTTGTTTTGCTGTGTTTCTGTTTGCACCAGAAATTGAAAACTGATGTTTGGTTTCCTGTTTTCAGCTCGAAACGGAAAATCTAATAAACAAGGAAACCAAAACGAAACAATATGTCTAACTTACGTTTGTCTTTATTTTTCTCTATTTATTTTCCCCTATTTATTTTCCCACGGTGACTTCGTGCTGCCTCTCTGCGGGAGAGCAGGACGTCAGGTAGGTGCCGCAGCGTGAAGAGACCAAGCAGCCTCCATGGAGGAGGTCAGACATGGCGCCTCCACCCAGGAGACGTTACTTCTAGATTTAGTTGACTTATTATTTTCAGCATTATTTTATTAACACAGTTAGCCTACTTGGTTAGGTTTAGGTAACACAGTTACCCTACCTGGTTAGGTTTAGGTAACACAGTTAGCCTACTTGGTTAGGTTTAGGTAACACAGTCAGCCTACTTGGTTAGGTTTAGGTAACACAATTAGCCTACTTGGTTAGGTTTAGGCAACACAATTAGCCTACTTGGTTAGGTTTAGGCAACACAATTAGCCTACTTGGTTAGGTTTAGGTAACACAACTAGTCTACTTGGTTAGGTTTAGGTAACACAACTAGTCTACTTGGTTAGGTTGAGGCACTACCGAGTAATTAGAAGTAAAGTGTACAAGTGGGTTTCGGGCCGCGGCCCCCAGTCTAAGGTGGTGTGTTTGACCCCTACCAGACCTCCACCCTGTGCTCCCTACTTGTCTCTTCACGCTGCTCTTCACCTGACTTCCCGTTTCCCCGCAGAAAGGCGCACGTCTCCTGTGGGCCCGCAGCACGAAGAAGACAAGAAAATAAATAGAGAAAAACATAAATCAGACTTTTGGTTTTGTTGTTTATTAGATTTTCCGTTTCGAGCTGAAAACAGGAAAACAAACAATCAGTTTTCAATTTTGTTTTGTCTCGGTGCAAACAAACAGAAGACAAAATATTGACAGTAATTTCTTTCTTTGTCTGGATGATCCAGGGACCCAACAGGACTCTGTGGACCCCAGCAACAGGGGGGCCCCTCCTCTCCTCCAGGCTACACCCGGCTACCGCAGGTCCCACCGCCGCCACACGGGGGCAGCAGAGGGCCGTAGAGCGGAGGTATGGGTCTTCTCCTCTCATCCATAGGGCCCTTTGTAATGACATGCATGGGAGAGCAGTGATTTAGAAGCAGCCGTAGGATCACAGGTGAAAGCACTTCGGTGAACAACCTTCAATGCAAATAATGCGGTAAACAGTTCTGAAATATGTCGCTCTGGGGCTCTGATATTTAATTCCCAGAGGTACAGAGTGACTGCTGTCAGAATACAGAGTAGGCTATATATCAAATGGAGAATGGAGGATAAAAGAAAGAGATATAAGTGCAAGAGCAGCAAAGAGAGAGAGAGAGAGAGAGAGTATGAGAGTATGAGATTACAAAGGAGCCTATAGGGCAAAATAGAGTAATGAAATTGAAGGTTGAGCTTGAAAGAGATGTTAAGTGTCAGCCGCCCAGCTGGGATTCGTTGTCACGGTGACTTAGAGCATGGTCACAGTGGAGATGGTGATGAAAGACATCTGCCCGATGAACAGCATTTTGGGTCAGAGCGTGACCAATAACCTGCAGTCCACTCTGCCCCCGGGACAGAGGTGTTTATTTGCAGGGTTAACATAGTGATGGGTGTATTGTATGTGTGCGTGCGTGTGCGTGTGCATGGGTGTGTGTGTCGGTGTGGGTGTGCATGTGTGCACGCATGAGTAGCAGCTGTAGAACATGTATGTATTACAATTCATAGTGGTCGTCCCGTATAAGATCAAGCGAGAGTGACTATAGGAAATGAACAGTGGCCAGACACCGAAGCGGTGGTCCATGTGTTGCTGCTGCTGCTGCTGCTGCTGCTGCTGCGGAAGCCATGAGCGACTTTTAGCACCTCCGCCACCGGTGTAGCTCCTCGCTGCTGCGCTATTCAGCCCTGTGTGGAGCTAAAGGGCCCCTATTTAACCACCGGGTGTGAGAGTGCGATTACAGCCATTACACGCCGTTTCAAAATGATCATGTGACTACCCTCTAGTGACGTCACAAGTGGGAGTGTACTGTCCACCCAGATGTATGATGGATAGATAAGCCTACCTGGGGTATGGCTGGTAGACCGATCTAGTTATCATACATCTGGGTGAGATAGTCCCACTTGTGATGTCACTAGAGGGTATTGACATCATGCCGTCATACGTTTGCATGCAAATTGGAAGTCGGGTGCGTACGTTTGTTTGTCGCGTGTGTGCGTGGGGATATGTGCAAAGGCGCACCTTGAGCCACCTTGGAGTGCTCGGGGGTGAGTTGGAGTTGGCTCCCGTGATGTTTTCTCCATTTGAAACGCTTCGCTCGTAGTCCAAACACAACGGCCTCAAATAGACTGTGTCAACAATGAAGTCGTCAAGAATAGCAATAGGCTGGCGAAGTCCAGAGAAAACAGCACTCCCGCTAAAAAAGAGGCAGGGTAAGGTAGGGATCTCGGCAGCCATTTGTTTTGATTGAGTGCGCTCTCCTCTCCCCTCCGACCGGGGAGTCCGCTGATAGGTTCTGCTCGCTCCCTAAAGAGGGCAGTGTGGATTTAGCCGATGGGGAAGTTCTCAGTCCAATAAATCCACAGGTGCAGTCGGCTGGGGCTTTAGGGTTTAACGTGATTAGAACCAGCTCAGCATACACAATAAAAGGAACACCTCGCATGCTTAATATAAACAGGATTGCGCTCGGCGTAGGGCTTATTGTTCGCACTAACTACCAATTAAAATGGACGCACTGGACGCGACTTTCTTTCTGCCTTCCTGCCCGCGTGCCCTCCAACTGGCTGTGACTTTTTCCGTTTTATTTTTGTTTTGTTGCTGTTTTTGCCTCATTTTAAACTAAATTTGCTGTATTGTAATTGGAAAGGTGTGTGTGTGTACATTTGCATGGGTGTGTGGGTGCATATTCTTTGTGTGTGTGTGTGTGTGTGTGTGTGTGTGTATTGTGTATATTTAGCTGTGCGTGTGTGCGTGAGTGTGTGCACACGTCAGTGGTTTGGGTTTGAGTACCCTTGCTTATTATTGCACCCACTATGTGGCTTTGGGCTTTATTTCTTTTCTATTCTAATTCCTTGCTAATTTTTATGTGGCATGTGGTGTGGCGTGCGCGGGTCCACGGGGACCTGGTTTTGTAAGATAGGAGCTAGAGGGCAAAAAAACATTTTTTTTTTCCTCTTTCCAAAAAACGCTTGGGCTCCCCGCCCGAGTCCTGTTAGTTATTTTTAAGACGGTGCTTTGTGACACTTGATGGATTGAGTATGCTATTTGCGCTAATACTTGGTTCCAATGTGTTTAATCAATTGTTCATTGAATGAATCAAATGGAGTCTTTTATTGGGGTAAAACCACAGTGACTGCAGATTGGGGGAGCCCAGGGTCTCGTTGTGCAGTTGGCAACCGCCACCCTTATAATCTCTGACATGGCACAGGTATTCGCCACACTTTAAGAGTGATCTTTCACATGGAATTTCCAAAAATCACTTATTTAAATCGCTCCAGAGCCTTGGCTTTGTTTTTATGAAAACACATGGAGGGAAGAGGAATTTAAATGCAAGGAAAATAAATATGGAAATGATTACCAAGGTGTTTTCACCCTGTGTTATGTGTGATAATGTGTGTGTGTGCGTGTGCGTGTGTGTGTGTGTGCGTGTGCGTGTGCGTGTGCGTGTGTGCGCGCGTGCAAGTTCGTGCATATGCGTGTATGTGCAAGTGGGTGTGTGTGTGTGTTTGTGTGTGTGTGTGTGTGAGTGTGCGTGTATCCGTATGTGCAAGTGTGTGTGTGTGTGTGTGTGTGTGTGTGTGTGTGCATGTGACGTGTGCGTGTATGTTCAAGTGCGCGTGCGTGTGAGCGTGCGTGTGTGTGTGTACGTGCGCAATATGGTGGAGTCTGGTATAAGTGTTATGATTGGAGCAAGGCCACTCTGATTACCACAGAGAAGCACTTTCTCCTCCCTACAGAATCCGCTCCGAACCCCTAGCTCTGCCTCCCGTGTCCAAACATAAAGCCACACTCGCCATTGTGCAAGCAAACGCAATCTCCTAAGAAAACCTGATGTCAAATGAGAGATGGTGGTAGCTGGATGAAACATTAAACTTGTATTTATTTGAGTACGTATTCAGTAGCCTTATCTTCTCCAGCAGTGCATTCCTTTATGCAAGCTGTGTCTCACAGGCATAAATCCGGGGGGCAGCGTTCCGCAATCGAGCATTACCACCGGTCAGAATTAGTGCTGGGGTGCGCTTATTCAGCGCTTTGCCAGCCATTACCGCCAGTTGAAGCGATACACTTTATGTCTCACCTTCAGCCACGCCCCCCCCCCCCCCCCCCCCCCCCCCCCCCCCCCCCCCCCCCCCACCCCCACCACCCCC
>JAOPJI010000101.1:14839640-14849746 GCA_027122695.1 Merluccius productus
CAAATACCAAACATTTGCTGCTTGATGCTTCAGAAATTCAAATGTTTGGTTCATGGATCATTATAAAATGAATACTTCACTTAAAATGAATACTTCCTGGCTGCTTGTCAGATAAAGCAGGCAAATTTAAGACATCACTTTGGACTTTTGTGATGTAGTGGGTGCCTTGTGATGGCATTGGCTATTACTCATTCAGACATTTTCTAGACTAAATGATTAATCGAAAAAAATATTGTTAGATTCATCGACTAAGAAATCATCGTTAGTTGCTGCCCTAGTGTACATGTGTGTTAAAGAAGCCTGGATTTTTTTGCGTTAGCCAATAGCTACCTGCATCTATTCCCACGGGACCAAAGAGTTCAGTCAGCTGCAAGGCCAGCTCGGTGGGAAGCTTCAACTCCAAGCTACGGATATCCAGGTGCCGGCTTCTGCCCTCCTCCAGGAGCCTCCTGGAATGCCTCTCCACTTTCTGTTCTTCCTCCCTTTTGTCAGCCTCTTCAATGTCAGCTAGAAGTAGCTGAGTCATCAGGTCAATGTCAGGCAACTCATCTCCACCATACTTAGCTTCTAGATTCTTAAATAACGTCCCCTCATCTGAGCTCTTTTGCTTGTGTTTCTCACTGATGGGTTCTGATGTTACTTCCTGTCCAGTGTCCCAGCCTCCTTCCATGTTTTCTTCTTTTCTCAGCAGAGTAAGAAGTGGCTGAGGAGATTTATTTTGGTTTGATCTTTTGCCAAGATGATCCCTGTTTGTGGTTGTATCGTGAGATGATATGCCTCCATGACTTCCTGAGATCTCTTGACTTTTTGCCCTTGATGCACAGATATCCTTCAACCCTGCCCCTGATGATTCAGTATTAGAATGAGACTCGTCACTACACTCATTGGCTGTTCTTAAAGTTTCACTACACGCCTCTGCACTGGCTGACTCAAGACTAGCCTCTACATCAACAAGTGCTCCTGATGTTGGACGATCACCTGGGTGACTCTCATCATTGGCACCAGATGGCAACCCCATGTTTAGATCCCTCTCCAAAGTGTCACAAAGTATGGCTATGTTCTGCTCATCTTCCCCCCAGACATATCCCTTGCCCTCGCCATCATCATCATCCCTGAAGAACCTCTCCCCAGAGTCCAACAGCAGGTTAGTCGTCCACTCCAAGTCCTGATGACACTTGTCATAGAGGTCTTCCAAAATGTCAAAGCTCACCAGCTTAAAATGACGGCTGAGGATACGCAGGTTCTCCAGCCGGCTTCTGGCAACCCCAACCTCTTGCTCCTCCACTTGTGTGCCTTTCTCGTGCACCATGCGGTATGGCACCTCGCAGTGGCCAGGTGGGTATACTGCAGTTGTTGCAGAAACCGCAGAACACACAGCGGGGACAAAGCGGAAAGGGTCACCAGTCAAGACAGTGACGTCACTGGGGTGGATGCCCGCAGTGACAACCGTGTCACCAGGACTGTGGTGCTGATTGACGCGCCAGAGGACAGCAAAGTCTTGTGGGTCTGTTTGGGTGGGACAGCCAGTGTCTACCCCCAGGTTAAGGGGGTCAGACTGTGGCTGTGACTTTGTCTGAGGGTCAGGGATTGGGTCATGGCATGGGTCATGAGTGCCTGTAGAATTGAGGCTTAGGTTACAATCAGGACTAGAGGTAAAATCCACATCTGATTGAATGCTACCATGACTAGAGTTTTGGCTTGGAGCTGTAGTATTTGGAGTGGGATCTGTGAGGGGGTTGGGAGCTGAGGAAGGGCAGTTTTGAGTGAAGGTAAGGGCTAGTTTGCACTGCTTGCCTGACCTACGACCCTGGCGCTGTTTCCGCTCCTGACTGCCTCCGCTCAATGTGCTGCCTTTAGTTTCAACACTGCCCTCAGAGGCAAGACTCTGACCGAATTCACCGATATGGCTTCCGACAGCTTCACCACTGTTTTCCACGAGAGAGCCACCACTATCTGTATGATGAGTGACCTTATCAGTGTAGCCAGCAGTAGTCCCTGCACCAACCTCAACTCCGATATTAGAGTTTTCCTCTCTGCCTTGGCAAATGTTTGCCTCCACAATCCCTGAGGCTTTGAGTAAATCAGCAGTAGGATAAGAAATACAGGCACTGGGGTCGGTAGACTCTGACCCAGACACCATGTCTCTACAAACCATTGGGTTGGGATCAATCCCTTCTCTACTACTATTTTCTACCAATTCAACCTTGCCCCCTCTGGACTCAACCAACATGGATTCAGATGATTCCCTAACTAACAACTCGTCTGCCTTCCAGTCCAAAACACAGTCAGGTAATTCAGACCTGACACTGTCACTCCTGTGTATGTTTTGCTCTGCGTCTTTTCCAGTAATTTCATTACCTTGGGAACCTTGAGCCTCACCTCCTGCCTTTGATTCTCTCTCCAACTCCTCTCCAGAGCTGGAGTAAAGGCAGTCCAGGGGAGAGCCGGTGGTCAGGTCACCGCTCGTCTGAATTAGATCAAGTAGTTTCTGTAACTCTGTCACATCAGGTCCTGGTTTTATTCTGCCGTCATGATTTTTGGCTCCCCTGCCACTCTCTTGCTCTTTTTCTCTTCTCCTCACCTGTCGCTGCTCCATGCACTCTTCAGAAGGCCAGTCCCCGACAAAATCTAAAAGTTCTGGCCTTTGCTTGACTTCCCCTACATCTCCTTCGGCCAACTCTTCCACCTTCCCTGGTTGGTCAGTATCTTCCACCAGATCAACTGACTGAGACCCATTGAGGCCAGCTATTCTCTTTCCCCTCTCCCTCCTAACTCTTTGCCCTATCGTCTCTGAGAAGGCCACGGGCATTTCATCATCATGCTGATCTTCATTAAGTACCGATTCCACAATGCAGTCAGGAACCCCTTGATCACTGCCAAGTTCTAGGTGGGCCTCTAGTTCCATATCTGAATCTAGTAAATCCATGACCTCATCCTCTCCATCATTGGTAATTTGAGGAATTTCTTGCGACTTCTTTTCAGAGGAGTTCTGGCTACTATGTGTTGCCATGATTGTTTCCCTGGAAGGTCCAATAGATGACACATCAGGAAGTGAAGACAATACATAGGGGTGGGGCTTCTCGGTTCCATGAGCAAATCCAGGCTCTCCTACCAAATCCGGGCAAAGAGTCTCATTGAATGACATTGGTCTAGAAAAAGCAATACACATATCAGTTACAGACAGTTATAATATTTTTATATTCAAGTATTTAAACTTAACACCCATCAAATGTTTTGGTTCAGCAATATCATAGTAGCCTATTGATACTGCTCGTATGTACATAGGTCAGTTATATATTTAAACCATAAATTAGTCAGTAACTACTTTTACATTGGTAATAGAAATACTTAAAAAAACATCTGGGATGTAACACATGTTAAAAGTTGAAACAAACAAGTCTAGCATAAGCATTGAAGCAAATATAGGCTATTACTACCGTTACAAAAATATACAAAAATAATAATAACAATGTATCAGACAGATTATTAGTATCAAATATGTAAATTAGGTTGACTACATCAGCCAGCACCATGGCTACCTGCCTCACATTGCTGGTTTCTCTGGAAGCTAAGTAGGACTGGTCTGGTCCATCCTTGGATGAAAGACCAGATGGTGCTGGTAGAGGTGTTGGAGGACCAGTAGGGGGTGCTTATCCCTCTGGCCTATGTAAAATCTGCAATGCCCCAGGACAGAAACGGGGATATTGTCCTGTCGAAGAGCATCGTCTTTCGGATGAGACGTTAAACTGAGGTCCTGACTCCCTGTGGTCACTAAAGATCCCATGACACTCATCGCAAGGTTAGGGGTGCTAACCCCGGTGTCCTGGCCAAATTCTCAACATGGCTCTTTACCAACATGGCCACCTAAACATCCCCATGTCTTTAATTGGATTGTATCATTCCTCAGTGTGTGGTGAGCGTTCTGCATCACTCAGGTGGGTGCTACACACTGGTAGTGGATGAGGTGTCATAACCCCCCCCCACACACACTATGTAAATGGTTTTGGGCATCTTGAAAGGCGCTATATAAATGCAATAAATGTTTATTACTACATACAGTGAAAGAAGTTCAAGTAGCTACAGTAGATAGATTAGACTCATAATTAGTATATATACATTAGGCTGACTACATACAGTGAAAGCAATCCAAGTTCAATTGACTCAAAGTTGATAACTCACTGGTTGAGGGGCTGTGATCCCATGATGGTATCAATGGAAACAAAGCGCTCATAGCCATCAAGAATGCGACGAATCTTTTCCACTGACACGTGATGCTTGTTGCGTCTGGACATGCATGAAAATACACAAACACACAGACAATACAGAGAGTGGCGTTAACAAAATCCTCTAATTTATTCATAACAACCTGAAATAGATTTCTTCTTTATTTCTTCACTTTTCTCACCTTGCAAGTTCCCTTGGCTTGTTTTTCCACCAGGTGTCCGGTTCTCGAAACAGTACCTTGAAGTTATATCTCAACGCCTAAAAAGGACACATTGATCAAGAACTTCAAAGCCTATTTTCAGACAACTTCCATATTATAATCAAACTCCCCACATTTTTATTATGCATGTATGGAGACCGAACCAGCAATGACTCAACTCCTGTTGTCTAGTATAGCTATATGACCAGTTTGTAATATTGGCAAGAAGTTTATTTGTTACAAAAATAGCATTAACAATTACCTTAGGCATGCTTTTTAAGACAAGGTGGCTGTTAATTCAGTCCCAGAAACACAATATGACTCTTGGCATTGACAGCCACCAAAACAAGGCAGGTAGACAGGTAGCTGTAAGACAGCTACCAAAAGACTACCAAAAACCCAGTAGGACAATAAAGAAACCCAGAAATTGGACATATAAGTAGAATCATGTCTAGGAGTTCAAAAGGTGCAAACATAATATAACTAAATCTAAACCTAAATATAAATAAACAGCAGTTCCAATTAGTCAAAACAATGCAAGTGGCAAAAATTAAAAGCCATTATGGAATATTGTGTACTGAAAATGAATAGATAAGAGGTTACATACAAATTGAATAAATGATACAGCTGTTATGTGTGCATAATTGACACACCTGCGCTACATATGGCTTCATCTCCCAGCCCTGCATGTTGGTGTTGTCGATAATGATGGGACTTGCACCCCTTGCGAAAGCTTCCTGAGCTGTGGAATGAACAGAATGAGACACAGCTGAGACGGAAGACAAACATGACAACTCAAGTGCATTATATGTTGTCAATTAGTCGATGCCAATGACCAATACAAGTTAACTGATCATTTCTCAATTTCATTCAAATTGATGAAGACAGTCGTGTTTACATCTCTTATGGTTCCACTCATGGGCCTCTCCCAGAGCAGAGGGTTCAAAACGATATTCTCCATGGCGACTAAAATAGTCATCTGTACTCAGTACCACTCCCCCTGGGTTTTGTTCCAACATGGCCCTGACAGAAACACACAAGACAGTTTACAACGTGTTAACAGGAGAATGAAGCCAACAGCAGCAACCTTCTGTGAGACTATGACATAATACTGACCAGGCCAAGGTGGACTTGCCAGACCCTGGGGCTCCACGCAGAAGCACAAGTACCTTCCCTTCAATTCTAAGCCTACTGTGTGTGGCAGAGGCCCGTGGCACAGCAGGCGGGGCCCACGACTTAGGAATAGTATCGGGCGGTTTAGGAGACCCTTGACTGCCAGGCCACTGGTTTGACCAATGTGAGGCAGGTCTGACTCGAGTGTCCCAGGGAGATGGAGGGAGAGCCACAGGGGTGATGAAAGTTGGGGCCTGGTTTCCATGGCCGCAGGGACTGAATACTGGTGACTCTGGGTTCCAATAGGAGGGTGGATGCCATGTTTGTGGAACTACCTTCGATCTCACCCCTCCTCTAATGTCTCCAGAGGGCATGCCGCTTGAGCTCTCAGAAGCAGTGTCCATCTTTTTGTAGATCTGGAACGCCGAGGGCCGACCCGTTGCTCCTAGATCCAAAGAAGCGTTTGGCTTGGCACCAGCTGATTCACCTGGTAATATCAGGTGACTGTAATTCAGCACACATTCTTCCTTCTTGACATCCTTCTCCTCCCAAGAACTGAGCTGGTCAATTGGAGAGGGGTCTCCAGATGTGCCTGGACCCAGGCTGGACTGGAGCAATTCAGGGAGAGCCTGCTGTGGTACTGGGGGCGGAGGGAAAGAGGACAGGGGGGCAGCAACAGCCGAGAAATACTGAGAGCGTTTTTTTCCCTCTTTTGGTTGCCCAGTCAATGTTTCTAGCTCTTTGTCAATGAGAAGGTCCAACTCCTCTGTCAAAGGGGATGTGGGGAGAGGAAAGGACACCAATTCGGACGGTTTGGGAGGATCCAAGTCTGGACCTCGGTCAGAGGGGTAGGGACTGAGGAGGGCCGCAGCGGTGAGCTCAAACCCGGAGGCCGGGCCAGGATGGGGGGCCGCCACCTCTGCAGCTACAGAGAGCTCCAACAGAGAATCCATTGCATGTTCCACTAGAGAAACATGACAGGGGGGAGAAGAAGAAGGACAAGATGCATTAGAAGTATTAGATGTTTAATGATGGTTTAATCCTTCAAAAAGATGCAAAATCATTTGTGTTTACAGTGGCAAATGCAGCATGCTATTCATTTAGCAATCACGTATTGACATTGGACTGAAACACTATTGTAGCGCGGTGCAGATGGCAATGTGTACACATGTGCACACATGCAGGTTAACGACTAGCAGGTGCAAAAATACGCAACCTGACCACATCTCTTTGGTTTTATCGCCAATACTGCTGCCAGATCCTGACGATCAAGCACGAGATACTAACGACAACCAAGCTACACAACAGTAACGTTAGTTGTGGTTTCAACAGCTATGTACTTGCACACACACACACACACACACACACACACACACACACACACACACACGCTAACAAAACAAGCTATCTCTCAAGCTAGCTCCTCTCTCCGTCTTTCCCATAGAAGTTAGCCGCCTTTCGCTACCTTTGAAGCCGCACTCGGAAAGCACAATGTAGATGACCTCCGGGTCCAGGTGGGAAAACATCTCCTTCATGTTGCGGACGATGTCCTCCTTCAGAGACCTCGATGTGAGGGAAAGGTCGCCCGCCATGGCGCCCTCTTCATACCCTCCCCGCCGCGGTCCGACAGCGGATTGGCCGCCGCCGCGGGTCGCGTCGTCTGACAGCCCGGAGACGGGGACCCTGGCGGGGCTCTGCCCCGGTTTCTTCTTGCGAGGCATCGTTATTTACCGCGAGGCGTGGCGGCCGTTTGACTTCATTCACAGGTACACGTTAAAACAATGTGGTTGCTTTTGTTTAAGTAAAACAGTCGCAAGCTTAAAAAATGCCGTTGAACCGGACGGGGGGAAGTTGGACGGCTGGGATGGACTTTTTTGACGGTTATTCCCCCCCACGCCGCCGCAGTAAAGTTGGTTTCACGTGGACGTTGATTTCCCCGTCACAAACATGGGTGGCTGCGCGCGCAGCCAGGGAGCACAGCGTTTGTGTTACAATAAGCTGCTGCGATCACATTATCATTGGTGGCAATGTGTAAACGGCGTTGTATTGCATTTTCTTTGTAAAGCCTGATAAAGGAATGGTACATTTCCAGAGGTGAATGTGTTGGTTTGTCTTTCTTTTGCATATCATGTTTGTTTGAAGTGTCATCCCAATATCACTGATGCAAAGATTTGACTGCACACATAAATGACAGAAGTAATGACGAACATCATGATTTATGAAGTTGACTTTCGTGGTTTAGTTGTTCATTATTGAACCTGTCCATATCACTTTTTGACAATATTAACGATGATCAGGGGGAAATCTTTCACTGGGCCAGATGGTGCCAGAAGTGGCGCACACTGTTCGAATAGTAAAAGGCCCTTGTCTGTTTTGCTATGTTATCTCTCTGTTACCGAAATTAAACACAAATGAGAGAAACGCTTCAATCAAATAGATTTACTGAGGATCACACAGATTACAATAAATTTAGTCCATGGAAAAACCAAAGCAAAAACAACGAACATCATCTTATAGTGTTAATACCCCTCCCAATGAGTTTTTTCAGAAAGTTATTCACCTGATTTCACTCACACTTTTAATACACCATTATAATTCTCATCACACTCTGCTTCATATTATTATCGTGACCTTGACCATCTACCATCTTTACGAAAACATTGGGGTCCATGTTGCAGCCTTGGTTTAGTGTCCTTGGTTAAATGTCCTCATGCCTTCGAACTTATCTTTTACCCCTTGGCTTGGGACACAATTATAGTTCTCCTTTAACATATTTGATTATAAAAGAATGAACACACTTCAAACTGGTCCACATCGGACTGCTAAATATATCTCAAAACATGCACAGACATTCAAAAAGTAATGCTATATAACTTTTAAACAAACAAGTATTCACATAAAACCTCATCTAGATTATTTGTCTAGACAAAACATGTGGAGTAATGTCACTGTGTTTTGTGCATTTCCCCCCCCTATTTTGGTCATATCCATCCCTCATATTAAACTTATAGTGCATTTATAGATTTTCCAATAACTTTTGAAAAATAAGATACAGATAAAGATAATAAGATATGGACATCAAACCTCTTCTTGTTATATAGATTAGAACATCTATGAATGCACTATAATAGGAGAGGATGGTATGCGCACCCATATCTGCTGTGACTACGTTGCCCCGAAACCCATTAGTTTTTCTTTTTTCAATGGCTTATGAATTATTCACATATGAGGATGATGAAGAACAACTTACATCCTTTGATTTCCATTTCTGAAATACTTTATTTTAATGCATATAAGTGGTATTAGCGTCCTAGTAACAATTATGTCAAAGATATGCTTTTTTTATTACAATAAAAACAATTTATTACAATAAAAACATATTCAACATTCTAATTTCAATAGGTTTTAAATTCAATAGCTCTCAGACCATGTGACTTTAATCTCTTCTAGGACGTGTCCCCTCCAATTTACAATGTCTATCCTTTCTGAATATTGCAAAAATCAATAGCACTCAGACCATGTGACCCAGAGGGGTAAAACCAACTTTAATCTCTTCTGACATGTCCTCGCCACTTTACAACTTTGGGTGGTAACATGATCTGACAGCTATTGTATTTTGCAATAATTCAAAAATTTTTAAAGGAAAATGTGGAAACATGTAAAGTTGTAAATTGATTAAAGTTGGTTTGACCCTTATGGGTGACATGTTCTTAGAGCTATTGAATCTTTAAATATTTGAGACCTATTGAAATTACAATGTTTAATATGTTTTGGAATAGGTGTCGTTTTTTTGTTGTTACTGTAAATTTTAGTTGAGATTGTTGATAGCAAAAATAAAATGGATGTTGGGCCTCTCAACGATTAGGCCTACATAGGAAAGCTATTGGCACTTCTTTGCATTGAAATAAAGTAGGCCTATCTCAGAAATGGATGTAAATTGTTCTTTAACGTCCCCCTATTTAAAAAACTATTAACCAATGTTCTCATGTGTGAATAATATATTGATAATAGAAAAACGAATATCCACCGAATATCCAATATGAAACTAACTTTACTGCGGTCGCTTACCCTATAGGCTACCTCCCATGATGCATTACAACTAGTTATAGCCTATAGTTAGGTTTAAGTCAAACTATAGGTGTTAGGTTAGAGATGGTTATGGTGGAGTGAAGGTTTGGTGTGAAATAAGATGTCGTCGGAATAAGAATAAACGCCAGAACAGGCTGGGCATCACCTGCAGCGAAAACAAAAGAAGGCCTACGCCTATTAGATAATAGCACTCCAAGTGGTAAAATGAGAAAGGCGTAACATTTGCCTAATTAAAAGTTTCTGCATGGGACACATTTGACTCGACATTTAGCTCGACGTAGAAGACGTCATTATGAAAATGAAATTTGAATTGACCTATAGGATATTGTAAAAATATATATATATAAAATATATATAATAACACGTGTGCATGTGTGTATGGTGCACTGTCTGCACAGCATGCTAATATCAATATCATCTGTACAGGCGCGCTGGAAGGTGTTTTCAGTAGGGGGGGCTGCGATCAAAATGCATGACGTCA